>CM059208.1:367286-494786 GCA_030347435.1 Clarias fuscus
TCAGGTTGACGTTGGGGATGATTTTATTGAATTTGGTGATGAGTTCAGTGTGAATGTGGTGATGTTTCGGGAGTCAGTGTGGAAGTGCAGCTCTGTCTCCGTGTTACTGAGCGGGCACCGCTGGCACCGTCTCTGCTCTCAGGGCAGAGCAGGTCTGTCTGTGTCTCCCGTCTCTACGGCCAGACGCCGCTCGCTCAGTCTGTACTTCGTCAGTATGTTTCTTAGCTTTGGGTCGGTCACCGTGCTCAGATGATCTGTCGCATTGTATGCAGATAACACTGCATATTACTCTGCACTTTAGTTTGTGTCTCCCAATAACTCAAATAGTTACTTTTTCTTTTCAACAATATTTTGATTGATTTTAAACAGGGAAACAGAGTAAACATGTAGTGTTTCAATGCACATTTTATAATCCTCTTATAAACTCCTATACCACCCACCCCACCCGTCCCAGACTCTAAGCCAGCTTTACATGTGGAAGAAAGGCTAGACGCCAGGCATATTTAAAAAAGGAAAGGAGAGAAATGAAGAGAGAGAAAAAAGAAAAAAAAAGACGTGGAGCTAGAAGTTTTTTGGTTTTGGTTCTGTGTGCAAAAAAAAGGGAAAAAGAGAAAGAAAGAAAAAAAAACAAATCAACAAACAATTAAACCGGAAGGGAAATAAACTATGAATGTATATGAAAAAAGCGAACTCGGCCCCCACACCTGTTGAAATTTCAAGTCAGAACGGCGGATTGAGTAGTGAATCTTCTCCAGGGATAAACAGGACATAATATCTCTGAGCCGCTGGGCGTGAGTGGGTGAGGTGACTTTGAGTTTGGAGAAATGAGCCCTGTGTACAACCTTAAACTGTAATAAGGAGTCGCAATAGTTACTTTTTAAAATGTTATTTATTCCAATTGTCTTTGCTAATTTAGTTCATTTTGTTTGATTCTAAGTCGTTATTAAGTTAGCGTGTGACGGCGGTGTGTTATGGCAGTGACTCTGGTGTCTTTGCTTAACTCTTGGTACTGTAGAGCTTTATAATGCTGTATAATCTCTCTCTCCGTCTCTGTGTCTCTCCGTCTCTGTGTCTCTCTCTCTCTCTCTCAGTTTGGGGACGAGGTGTCTGAACCTGTTGGGTTTTCAGCAGTTTATAGGTGACAGTGATTTGACCTCTGACCTGGTGGATGAAGGGAAAGAACTCATTCGCAGAGGTACTGATAAACAACATTCCTGCGTCTCTCACACTCCTCCACTGCCTCGGTCCTTCATGCTGCTTCTCTCTGTCGCTACATCACACATCACATGACTTTCTGTTTTATCTTTCAGAGAGGAGAAAGAGACAAAGAGCAGAGGACTCTGAGAACAGAAGAAGGGTACGACACACACACAGTGTCTGAGTCTGAGCACGTAGTCGGATGTGCGTGTAACATATATAAAGTGTGTGTGTGTGTGTGTGTGTGTGTGTGTTTTAGGAGTGGAGAGAGAAGTATGTACCCAGGAGTCGGAGCGCGTACTCAGAGATCAGGGAGGGTGAGAGTCCCAGCAGACGAGGTCAGTACACACACACACACACACACACTAGTGACCTCAGTATGGTTATTAACCCCAGAACATCACAGTTTGTTTCTCTCAGTGTCAAAAACAAGGTCTTACCCATACTGTGTGTGTGTGTGTGTGTGTGTGTGTGTGTAGGACAGAGTGATCGGACTGAGCTCCTGCAGGATGTTGAAGCGCTGGATTTTAACGGAGATGTGGATACACAGGAAGTGGAGAACAGGAAGTGTGTTTGAGCCACACACACACACACACACACACACACACACACACACACACACACACACTCAGACCTGCATAACTCTGCTGTAATAGCAAATGAAGTCAAGAGAACGAGTGTAGTACCCCATGCTCTATCAGATTAAACACACACACACACAGTGTGTAAATGACTGACACACATTTACTTACAGAGTCACGGCGACGCCACATCACCACGCTAACACGTCTCTATCTCAGCCCATGTCCACACATAGCTGGGTATTAAAAAAAAAAAGAGATTTTTCTACTTCTTTTTTTTTTGTTTAATTCTGTCCACACGACCTAGGTGTTAAAAATATCTTTGTCCACATGAAAATGCAAAACACCCTGTTAAGTGCTGGCAGGAGCGTCTCTAATCAACACAACCCTAAACATCACTACCGGTTCCGCCATATCCCTTGCAGCAGTGAGCTTCGTACGTTCAGGAACCTCTGTTCATTAACATAATGTGAGAGTAACTGTGTGTGTATGTGCACGCATCTGAAAAGTCCAGAAAGAAACGTTAACACAGTCACTAGTTTACGTAAGCCTTCAATTGCACAAAATGCTGACGTCAAATTAAGGAGACCGGCACACAGACAATGACGTCAATTCAAGGCGACACCGGCACACAAGGTGATGTTACAATGTAACGATTGGATTTGTTAGAAAGCCTAGTTACACTATAACGGGGTCTAGAATCTAACTTCTGGTATGGTATAGAAAAACAAGAACAACAAGAAAAAGGCAAACAACAACAACAAGTAAATAAAAACCCAAAGCGTATTAAGTGATAAACAAAAAAAAGTAGGTGCACCTAAAAATTTTTTTTTTACAAAATATATACAAATATAGGAGTGTGTGTGGATGGAGTAAATGTCCAGAGTCCGGATTATTGCAATGCGCGTGTGTGAGTGTGAGTTGGGAGAGATGGCTCGGTCTCACCGGTATTATTGAGTAAATCCTGGAGCACAAAAACAGAGCAAGAGGGGAGTGAAGTGTCCGGCAAGGATAAATCCAAACAAACGATAATATCCACTTTGTCGCAATCTCCACTCTCTCTCTTGTGAATCAACAGCGCCGTTTCTGATCTCTCCCCCTCTCGCTTCTTCGCGGCAGCGCTTTAAAGGCAGCCCAGGCGACTTCCTGCGTCACTGCCAACCTCTCGCTACCTGGACGCGCAGTCTCGCGAGTGTACCTTCCGGGACCAAAACCCATGGTATGGGGCAAAACAAACCCAAAAGGACAGCTTTAAGGGGCACAGCTGCCATTTCTTTAGCAGCTGATTCATTTTTTCCCCCTTTAAAAATCCCTTTATGTGGCTGCGCTACATAGGCCCGAAGGAGAGCGTCCATACTGGTGCATTAATTTCACCACATTAAATACATTGGGTTTTTGTGGGTTACCCCAAAACACGGTGTGATTTATTGGCCCTTTTTTAATTTTAATTTCAGCTGGACCCTCCCACTTGGGCGCTAGCTTAGCAGAACAGTTTTGCTGGACGGAGGAGTGTGGGCACCAAAACTGAAAGTGCGCTTCTTTCCACCAGGTATTGTAGAACCTGGCTTGTTTGGCTCTCCGCATTTCATTTTTGTGTTTCCATTTCTCTGCGATGATTGGTAATATAGTTTTATGCTGAGTGGGCGTTCTGTTGCTCAGCCTTCCCCGATTTCTTTTGGCCTCCCTCTTTTGCCTCCGACATGCTTCACATGTTTTGATATAACACCAGACATCCTTGCGAATGGTGGGCCACCAGGCGATGTATAGAAGCCTCAACAGAGTATTCAGCCCCCCCCAATGGCCGCCCATCGGGTGGTTGTGGAAGTGCCGCAAGAATCTGGGTTAAGGATTGGGGTATCACCAGTTGGAGTTCTCTCCCCGTTTGACTGGAACCCTTCGGTATAACGCCCCCTGGTGGTGTTCGAAGGTGATCCGAGGGTTCCTTGCCTCCTTCAGGTGCTCTCCCCTGCCCAGCTGAGCTATCGTCCTGTCTTCTTGTTGGGCCTTCACTAGCTCAGCCAGGTCACTGGATGGATCGGCGAAAAATGCAGAGTTGATTTGTGGGAGAGCAGACTCTAGTGACAAAGCATAGTATAGCTGCGAGGGAGGGGTTGGGTGAGTGAAGTAGCCGGCCGCTTTGTCCAATGGGTCGAGGTTGACTGGGAGAGGCAGGAATGGATGGTGTGTGAAGCCCCCTGCTGTCCTCCAGCTGTATCTTCCTTGAGCGATCTCCAAGACCATCAAAAAGTCAAGCCCAGCTATAGGAGGAAAAGCCAGGTGATAAGTGTTGAGCTTACAAGCAGTGTCATGCCACTTGTATTGTATGCCTCTTTGTGTCTTTGCTTGGTGGATTTTTCCGTCTGCCATGATGAACCTCTGGGGAGATTGAGCGGTGTCCTTGGGAGCCTGATCATCCAGCTGCCGCCATAGGGTCTCCCGCATGAGCGTGTAAGTGCACCCGGTATCTAGCACTGCATTTCCCTTGCACTGAAACGGGTACCAGGAGAAGCGAATTGGCTGCGTGTGGCTGAGCGATGGAAAGTCCAGCAAGGGATTTTCGAGGGAGCTCACTCTGTAGCTTCCTTCTTGTACTTCTCCTTGCTGTGTTGACTCCCCACTTTCAGCCAGTAATCTTTAGCGCCCATAGCAATAAGTAATTGGTCCTTTTGGGACCAAAACCCATCGTATGCACCATTTCTTTAGCAGCTGATTCATTTTTTTCCTAATTTAAAAAGCCCTTTATGTGGCTGTGCTACAACAAGCCAAAATCTCTGTTTCCTCTGTCCACACAACACCAATGAAAACTCACTCGCTCACTCACTCATCGTCTATACCGCTTTATAATGTATTCTGTGTCGCAGGGGGCCTGGAGCCTATCCCAGGAGACTTGGGGCACAAGGCGGGGACAGGGTGCCAATCCATCGCAGGGCACACACACACACACACACACACATACACGCACTCATTTGCACACTATGGACAATTTGTAAACGCCAATTAACCTAACCTGCATGTCTTTGGACTGTGGGAGGAAACCGGAGAACCCGGAGGAAACCCACCAAGCACGGGGAGAACATGCAAACTCCATGCACACAGAGACGGGAATCGAGCCTGGTCGGGAATCGAACTCGGACCGGAGGTGCAAGGTGACAGTGCTAAACACTACACCACCGTGCCGCCCCAGTAAAACCTGATTTATGGAAAATCTTCACCCTGGAAGGAGTTTTCCAAATGTTCCGTTATCAACGATCACAACAGCGTTTGCATGTGGATGAATGGAAAATGTACAAAGGAAAAATCACAGTTTTTAAAAATACCCAGCTACATGTGGACATGGCCTCACACTAACCCACGCATGTCTATCAATACTGAAGAGTGTGTATAGGATCATGTTAAACTGGATAACTACCCAATGCTGATCTCACTAAACAGTACTCTCATCTCTCTTTCTGTCTCTCTCTGTCTCTCTCTGTAGGTACGGTTATCTCTCCACCTCAGGGTCTCGCGCTCGCATCTTTGATGACGTGTGAATAAATGCGAGGGGTCGTAGACTACCATATTGCACTACTTCACTTTCTGAAGAGACATTGTGTGTGTGTGTGTGTGTAAGAGGTAGCTAATGCAGAAGTATAAAATGAGCAGTTATTACATGACAGTGAGAATGGTAAATATTTAGCTAGTGTGTGTTTGTGTGCAAGTTTTTTCTGTTTACACTAGACCTTACAAGCTAACTACGCTAACGGAGTGCTGAGCACTCGGGTACCTGTTGTGTAAAAAAGTCACACACACGACAGATCTTTACAGCAGCCCTGAAGAGTGTTTATCTTTTACACACTGCGACTTTAGACCCCCCCCCCCCCCCCCAAAAAAAAAGGTTACTGTGTTTTTGTGACCTTTCACCTTTTTTCAGATGGTTTCCCTCTGTGTGTGTGTGTGTGTGTGTGTGTGTGTGTGTGTGTGTGTGTGTGTGCGCGCAATGTTGTATCACCAGAGTGTGTCTTCAGTCCCTCAGCGATGATGTGAGGTTCACAGACCTCCAGACAGAACCTGAGCCTCGGACACTTTGCATCTGTGTGCGTGTCCACGCGGCTCCAGTTTATACCTCCGCTGTGGTTCTTGCGTTCTAACGGGAGAAGATGTTTTAATTTCTTTCTCACACACACACACACACACACACACACACACACACACACACACACACACACACACACACACACACACACACGTCGGTTTAAACACAATATCACTCTGACTGAGATCGTCATCTCACTAAAAGATTAGAGTTGAGATGTTTTGTTGTATTTGCACTTTTTAAATACCTCAAATAAACAGTTTCAGGTGTTGTGTGTGTTTTAATCCTCACACTCTACAGGCAACTTTAACACACACACATGCAGAATAGTAATACTTCATTTGTTATCCTGTCATGAACTTTAGAGCTTACTAAATGTTTCTCCACAGTAATCTGAGGTAAATAAACTCCTGAGGCGCTTCATTATCGGGGGTGAGAGAAAAAATATGTTTATGGGAGGAAACCGGTGGCAGAAATCGAACACGGACCCTGGAGGTGCAAGATCACAATGTTGTCTGCCTATAATTAAATAACTCCTGTTTCCTGTTGTACACTACTGCTGCAATGACGTCACAGTCACCACATCACATTTACATTCAGGCATCTGGCAGACTCTCTTATCCAGAGCTGCTTTGAAGTTTCCATCAGCAGATAGAGCCTAACCCTGCGTTCACACCGAACGCGGCGAGAGTGTCAAAACAGCCGGAAGTCATTCATTTTCAGTGAGAGCAGCGAAGGGAGTTGAAATCAGCTCAACTTTATGGTGATGAGCTATGACGCGGTTGAGCGGCAACCAATTAAAAGTAGAGGTCCTCCGCTTGAGAGGATTCCGCGGAAAGCAGTCCTGTAACTTTTGTTCCGGCGACATTAGTTCCCAAGCGAAATGGAAGAGAGGTTGATTATTGCAGTAGCCTACAGTAAATAGCCTAGGAGAGTGTGTAATTACAATAAATATTATTAATGTTATTTTAATTAAAGACAAAGTCTAGTAAGTGATTCTAATAATGTTATAATAAGAAGAAATATAATATAATAATAAAAAATATTAAATTAGACTAGCAATGAACAGAAGCCACACCATACAAATGGCTTGTAATTTGTTTATTTCTACAATACAGTTCTTTCTATCAATCAATTTCTTGTTTTCCTCCACATTTTGGTCTCCACAAGATCAACAAGCTTGATTGCTTTGCGGCCCTTTTAAATACAAGAAAGGCGTTCGATCCACGTCAGAGCGGCGGCAGGGCGCGCCGCGCTCGGGGTGAACGCAGGGTCACACTTGGTTACAGTCAAACTGTTGGGAACCTTATATTTTTTTTATATAAACACTGACTAAATCCCAGTGTTTAACCTCCACCCATAACATAACTTTGGGAGTTGTTTACTAAATTGTTTACTATATATATGTAAACAAAAACAAACAAAAAACACTACGAAAACATTTTTCAGGTGTAAGGTGAGGAAATGTAGATGAAAACCCACCCAATCTGGCAACCCGACATTCCAGCCTTTTCCAAGGAAAACGAAACTCACTAACAGCCAATCAGCGTGCAGTATTTTTCGCGCTCTAATGAGGCGGTTTGAGCGCGAGCTCCGTTTCTCCGCAGTGATCTGAGGTAAATAAACTCCTGAGGCGCTTCATCATCGGGGTGAGAGAGAAAATATATTTATTACATTAATGTTTACTGCATTCATCTCACTGTGGAGGCGAGTTTATGAGCTTGTGGTGGATAAACAGCTAGTGTAACTGTTAGCTGAAAGTGTCTTCTTTAAAAAAGTGGATTTTATAGTTCATATGATGTGGAGTTCAAATATCTGAAATTATCATTTAAATCTGAAGCTAACTGCTTATTATTGTAAAACCATTGAGTTCTGGATGACTTTATCCTGCATGTTGTGTGTGTGTGTGTGTGTGTGTGAGAGAGAGAGAAATGAAGTGTAGCGCGTGAAGTGTAGATTGTCAGTGAGATCTTTACTGAGTTTATTAAAACATTCTGTCAGAAGATTAAAGGTTCAGTCAGTGAACAGGAGGACGGGCCGGAACCAAACAGAGGATCAGACAGAACCAACACCAGGAACCAGAATCACAGCTACAGGACAGACGGGTCAGTCACACCACTAGTGTGACTAGTCTGAGAGTTTACTACACAGAGAGAGAGAGAAAATAAAAAAGAGAAGTGCCCAATAAGTACACAGGCTTGTGTGTGTGTGAGAGAGATTTGAACGCGGGAGTGTGTTCATGCCTGTGGAGTGTTGTGCTGGGAGTTGTAGTTTTGGCGGCCATGTTTGTATTACGCTGTGATTTCTGGGAACTGTAGTTCTGTATTTAGATCCAGCTGGTGAGATTATATGTATTATATCAGTATTTTATTTCACATTTCAGATGCACATCCAAAGGTGGTTTTACATTCAGTTTAATTCAAGTGATTGATTCAATATGATTTAAGAATATTTAGTTCTCACTGCCACCACTTGGGTTACGTGAACTTATTGGCAGCAGCTGGCCAGTGCACCTTTTAAGTTAAGTTAAGGTCAGCCTTTATTGGTCACACATACATTACTGCACAGTGAAATTCTTTATTCTTCGCATATCCCAGCTTCTTGTTAGTAGGCCGGGGTCAGAGCGCAGGGTCAGCCATTTTTACGGCGCCCCTGGAGCAGACAGGCTTAAGGGCCTCGCTCAAGGGCCCAACAGCAGCAAGCTGGCGGAGCTGGGGCTCGAACCAACGATCTCCCGATTCGTAACTCAGAGCCTTAACACACTGAGCCACCACTGCCCGTCTGGAGCAAAAGCTGCTTAAGACGCGTTCCTGACGTTCAGAGAACACAAACACGTTTATTTAAGGAAGTGTGTTTTCTTTTCCAGGCCATTGTACAAAACTAGTTTTTACTGATTAATAGAGTTGGTACGCATCATTTACAGATAAAGAGTTTGTAGAAATAGTTAAAAGTTTAAGGCTAAAAATAATCTGATGAGCATAATCTGCAGATGAGAAATGGGAAAAGTAGATCGGATAAAGATGAAGTTTTGTCTTAAAACGACTCCGGCGTGTTAAAATTCACTTATACCACCAAAGTGAAAATATATATCAGCCAAAGTAAAAATAATCACTTTATCTTTTCTAATTAATATCTATTGGTGCAGGTGTTTGTTTACATTGAGACAACAGCGCATTAGTAGATTATTTTAAAGTAGATGATTAAATCCCACACATAACTGTTCATAACATCACTTTTACTCAACATTTAGATTTCACTGAGGGTGCAGATTAAACTTCAGACTGTGATCTAAGGACTGCAGGAGATTCAGTACATTCTGTACAGACAGTTTTGTGTGATGCTGAGACAAACATCTGGCTGGACAGACATACAGAGAGACAGATAGATTTCTGGTCCTCCAATATATGAAACAAAGATTTCATTGAAAGAGCGAGTTCTGACCAATGTACAGACATTTTCTTTTATTTTGATAATGTCTTTTAGATATTTCTAATGATTATTAGTGTAAACAACAGTTATACATTAAAACGTGTACTGAGGCAGATTTTTGCTGTTCTGTTTCCCACAGGTCTGAAACACACTTCAGGTGGAAGCTGGATGAACTGAGTGCATTACCTGTCGAAACAGAACTGTTCTATTACAGATTACCAGCAACAAATACAAGTGAGCTTCATTTGATCTACTGGGTATTTATATTAATTTTACATACTTTTACAGAATCCCCCCCCCCCTCCCACACACACATACACACATATATATTGGATGAGTAAAAGTGTTAGTAAAAAATAAATAAATAAATAAATTAAATATACTATCAGAATATACAGCTATGGCTCCGTTTGTAAGAGCACTAAATCTCCCTAGAGTTACCAGTGAAGATCTCTAGTGCCTGTGTGTACAAGAAGACCTTTCCCAGTTTCTCACTGCATCTGTCGAATACATACATACATACACACACAGAAAATAGTGGCATGGTACCATTTCAGTCACCATCTGGAGATGAGTGTATGTGCTCGTGTATTTCTAAGGTTAATCTGCTGCAGTACAACCAACAGGCCATAGACAACATGCAGATAATGCTCCAAAAGGCTAATAAAAAAAAAAAAACATTTAATTTAATGAACAGCTTGACAGCAAAATGAGATGACCCTATTTTTAAAAATAGTTTTAAGACCAGTATAATTTTCAAATGAATCAAGGAATACTGAAAACTGAATATTTTGTGCATGTTTTTTTTGAGTCAGAAGGGTGTTAAGCACCAATCCCAAAATATTAAGTCAAAAATGTTTGGGTTATATAAATGTGAATTAAGTGTTTTTTTTCAAAACGCTATAAATCCACCGTCCACAGTTTTCTCAGAATGAATAAATCGGCCTGCAGCAGTGTTCATGTCAGTGTAAATCATACTCTGATTGTGATTCTGTATTGATTCAGACAGGAATGTACTGACAGCAAATTAGATCAAGGGGAAAAGTGTTTAGTTTTGTTTCACACAAAACCTTTTTAATTCTGCAGATTGTTGGAGACCATGAGAAATATCATGCACAATAGAAAAATTACAGTTTACAGGATCATCAACCTCATCCTCTCCCAGTTTAACTACATTACATGACGACAGCTCGATATCACTGTACAGGGACACAGACTGTATAACATCAGTCTGTACATCACCTGACTGTGTGCACAGAACATTTTGTGCATCACCTGTGATTTACCAATGCTGGAGTAACTGTGACAGGGGTAACAGAGGGTATCATCTTTTTTGGCTTAAAAAAGAAAAGATGTTTAGCCTCCTGTCACAGTCACTAATAAAACTAAATAATTAAGATATTTCATATTTAAAATTATATACAATTTTTCGTAGTCTTTAACAATCTGTGTAATTTAAAAGTTTGTGCACGAAACAGAACTTTTCTCCCTGATCCAATTCGCTGCCAGTGCTTCCCATCTTAATCAGTACAGAGTCAAAGTCAAAGCATGAGCATTTGCCAAAATGAGTAAAAGTCAGAAAACAGTGTTTATTACATTTTGCTGCCAAACTGTTCATATACAAAGTTACGAGGTGCAAACACGTTCATGAGTTCATGAGTGGGCGAAGTACACAAGTGCTGTATAAGTAGAGTTACGCTAGGTAACACATTACTCAGTAAAAGTAGAAGGCATCCATTTACATTTCCACTGGAGTAAAAGTACAAAGTACTCATGATTTAATAGGTCTCAAATGTTCTATTATTTACATTATTAGACACTTCCTTAATCTCCACATTGAGAAGGTCTGTATGCCACTCTGGACACACACATCTCTTAATATACTGTAAGTGTGACATCACGTTAAGGGATAAAATCAGTTTACTTTAAACTCTTTAAAATTCACTTAGATCAAGAGACATACATTGGTGGCAACTTTTTAAAATGTATTTCCCTCTTTTTTCCCTTAAAAATATACCTGTAAGGACTTGCGAAAGAAAGAATAAAAAAAATGCTCGTACGGAGGCTCGCTGCAGGGAGGTCCCATCCTATAGTCAAGTAAAAAACCCATGCGTGTGCATGGTCCAAACACCACACATTTACACTTCAAACCACAACAATATAAAATATAGCACTCAAGTGATCAAACATGCAGTGAAGAAAGGCTGGCCATCTCCCCGTAGTTCCTCTATTTTGAAATTTTGAAAATTATACACATACACATAAAATCAGTTTTTCATGCATACCAAAATGTTTACACAAACAAAAACAGAAGATTAGAAGGTTCTAAGGATAAACATAAAATGGATAAAACATCAAATAAAATGCCTCGCTGCAACAACAAATAAAAGTTGTAAAAAACGTGACTCATTAAACTAAAAGTTCTTTGAACTGTGTTAAATTTTAATGTCAATAGGCAGTGAGGCCTAACTCATTACACACAGGTAAAAGGACGAACAAACTGATCCAAAATGCAGTCAGAAAACAGAACTTTTAGATTACTCTCCAAGAAAAGATCTATTTTAGATCGATATTAGCATCAACATTAAGGTTTACCTGCACTTGACCCACACCAAACACCAAACAGTCTTTCCAGCTTCAAACAGAGACTGTTCCACACCTGTATTAAAAACTCTGTTATTGACAGTCCTGCCTACCAATAGATAGACATGTCTTACACTACATTTAATGCAGAAGGTACCACGCACCACATAAGCTCATTAATCTTATCATGAACAGTCAACATGCAGATTGAGTGGATGTCAAGTAACAGAATGTGAGAACAGGCTAACTTCTCTTTTTAGATTTTAATATGAACATCTCTGCACATGGCCTACAGGACTTTCTTCTATCATGTTTTTAGGTGATTAGTATTGTAGCTGGTCGCAGCCGTGGCACTAAAGTTGATAGTTGTCCCAGATAGCACACTGCGTTGGTTCAGAAGATAAAGGCAAAGTTGGAAACCGGAAATTAAATTAGACTCTTTTCATCACCGCCAATAATAAGAAAACACATTTATATCTCCAGAAATGTGTTTATTAATTTTATTTGTGATAAATTGATTACAAACTAAGAAATATATGTAACCATTATGATGATAAACTACTAAATAAACACCTAGTACAAGCACTTTTTCTCTCAGCAAGGTGGAATTAATGAAAATAAATGCACACAAACAAAGTACACATTGCCTCAGACCTCAGACATTCATCTCTGTACTTACACCACCAGCTTGGTCACTGTAGCTCAGCTGTTCTTTATCATCATCATCATCTTCATCATTAAAGCATCTTTGGAGAACTGTGACTCTAGTCTGAGTAAAAACATCAATCATTTGAGAATTGTACATTAAAATGTACTTCAAAACATTCCTTTTCAACCAGTAAAATTATGAGAAAAACAAACAATTTCCACATTTGGCTCAAATCAGTTCAACAACAGGTCCAGTTTTCCAGATGAAACAAAGTAAACACAGCAATTCAAACAGTAAATAACCTAGCAAAATTGTCAAATATGTTTCACATGCCGACCACCTTAGTACATACAGTATATTAGACAACCAAAAAACATACAAAAATGCAGTGCCCTAGAGCAAAACAATATGTACTGTATATTATAGATACTGTAGTGAGATTACATGTGACACTAAAGCGCCGAAGATTGTGTCAAGGGAAAAGGGGCGTTTCCAAATGAAGGCTTGTTCGAGGCGTGTGTCGTTTCCCGGAATGTCACGTGACGATGATGAACGAAGCCTCAACTTTGCCAGAGTCACATGACTGATTCGTGTGGCACTTCAGCTGGTTTGAATAAAGGCTCGATCACATGGAGTCTCAGTACTAAAATCGATACAATGTGCACCCCGAATAAGCGGGACACTTGTAAATTGAGAAAGACATCCCATATTTGGGAAGCATTTTGAATTAATTTCTCCAAATGAGGTAGTTACCTTAATAAATTGCTAGAATTTAGTCAGAGTTGTTTTTCTCTATTTATATAGGGTGGATGTGTATTTTGTTCTTTGCTTATTTTTCATTCAAGAGAATAGTTATGGGCACAAAACTAACTACAGTGCATTAAAAAATAAATAAATAAACTAATATGATTTCAGTTGCAGCAAGGCAGAATTTAAAACAAATGTAACTGAATAGTTATTAGTTACCTTTATTCAAAGTCAGGGGAGGTTGTCTCAAAAAGGAGAAACCTCCTGAGTCCCATAACTCATTTATTGCACATGTCACATACATACAGTACAAAGCAAAAGTTTGGACACACCTTCTCATTCAAAGAGTTTGAATTTGTATTATGGCAAGAAAAAAAGCAGCTAAGTAAAGAAAAACGAGCGGCCATCATTACTTTAAGAAATGAAGGTCAGTCAGTCCGAAAAATTGGGAAAACATATTTTTTGTGGTTCTAACCTCACCATGGCTCCGTTTGCTGCTGTATTCAATGGCAACAGGTCAATTAGCCTAGCCTAATAGTGCATAGCTAAACATCTCTCACCACATTACAGCAAAACTACTAACTGCATTCATGTTTTCATGTTAGCACCACAGATTCTCAACACTCTTATGTCTTACTCAAGTCTATAAGGAATATCAACCCACCTGTAGGTAGGAGCCAAGAGGCACAAAACTTTAGCTTGTGGTTAGCTTGGCTGCAGAATTTAATTAGCAGCACCGGGCCTCTGTGGGGGTTTAGGTTCCTCCCAGCGATAAGCGCCACCTAGTGACCTGTTCACAGTTAAGGACAAAACACAATGAATTTAACATTTATAATTTAGAAAACATAAAATAATAAATAAAATAATATATAAACAATAACACATTGGGGTGTCTTATTTTAACTGTTACACCTTATGAACTGTACTACAATGAACTTTATAACTATTGTTTTTAGCTGTCTCAACTGCATATTATTCTATTTTATGTACATCAATTTTTAACCTTTTACACCTGCATCTGTCTTTTTCTTCTTTGTCTTTCGGCTGTTCCCTTTCAGGGGTTTCCACAGCGAATCATCTGCCTCCATCTAACCATCTCCTCTGCATCCTCTTCTCTCACACCAACTACCTTTATGTCCTCTCTCACTGCATCCATAAATCTCCTCTTTGGTCATCCTCTAGACCTCCTGCCTGGCAGTTCCAACTTCAGCATCCTTCTACAGATACACTCACAGTCTCTCCTCTGAACACGTCCAAACCACCTCAATCTGGCCTCTCTGACTTTACCTCCAAAACATCTAACATGGGTTGTCCCTCTGATGAACTCATTCTTGATCCTATCCATCCTTGTCACACCCAAGGAGAACCTCAACATCTTCATCTCTGCTACCTCCAGCTCCGCCTCCTGTCTTTTCTTCAGTGCCACTGTCTCCTGCATCTGCATCATTTAGCCATAAATAACAACAGAGAAAACTGAAATTAATAACAACACATTATCACTATTGTTTAGCTGGCATCATAGCGAATCCATTTAGATAATTTATGATAATTGGACATATACTTTCAGTAATATTGTTAAAAGTCTTTTGCCAGCATACAAAGTGTTTGTGTTCAACAGACGCTAGTGTGCATGAGCGATAATAGGCAAGCTGTTGTTTCTCTGTCTTCTTACAAATTATTTAGTCATTGTGGATCACTAAATATTCATAGTTCTATAGGCAATATTTAGGAAACAGAATTATACTCACAAATAGCTAGCAATCCTTAAAAAAAAGCAATGTCTGTCCTTGTACACGTTGTTCACACGTGGAAAGTGGTGATACTTCATGACATGCGCGCACACACTCGCAGCATTGGTCGGCCAGTAGAGCGAACACAGAAAAGTGTCGCCGCCTATCAGGGAGAATAGGAGCAACACAGGTAACATTGTTGGACCAACAATGGGCCATTGGCAGCATCCACTGAGTTAGAGATATAGTTCTTTCAATGTTATTTATGTACCACATTCGTAACCAACCCTCATATGAGCTCCTGGTGTGTGTGGCATGCTGCACAAAGCAAAAGCAATATAATTTAATTTCTAATTCTTAACCTTGTCATAATCTACTGAACCAACATTGTGCCAACCTTGTGATTATATTAAAGCAACCACCAATGGGCCTACATTGGGCCAATGGACAAAATTGGCCCGACATCAGAGCACTGACGAAAGGTTACCAAAATTTTGCAGACGTTGGGCCAACAAAATAGTGCTATCTGGGGTCCATTTGATATACCATTCTGGTCCAGATTTATTTTTTACTTAATGCCATTTTTCCCAACTGATTTTATGATTTCTAACTCCATAATCATGTCTCATGTCTCTGATCCAAAACATTGTGATCCAAAATGTCCGATTTCGCACAGACCGATTACAGCCACAGATCTGACTCTGAGGCTGTAATACCGATTACAGCCTCAGAGTCAGATCTGTGGCTGTAATCGGTCTGTGCGAAATCGGACATTTTGGATCAAAATGCTATGCAGCTCAAACTTAGTGTGGTGTCAGTTCATCACATTTTCCTGCGTTTGCACACTGCACTGTGAACGTCCTCCAGGCTCTCTGCACAAAGACATGAAGAACAGCTTCAGGAACAGCTCTGCTTCTGGGAGTTTTAACTTCCTGCTCGAATTACGAGCAGCTGATCAGAAATCGTGAATCATGAGAACTGAGCAGTGAGGTGTGTAACATGACCATATCACCTGGCCCCTGAATGATATCAGAATACAGTGGAACCGCAGATTGTGAGTAACGCGGTTTGCGAGTCTTCCGCAAGACGAGCAAAAGTTTTAAATAAATTTTCGCTTGAAAAACGAGCAAGTCTTGGTTTACGATTGGTTTACGATTACCGAGTTGTGATCACAACTAAGCCAATGGTTTTTCTCTCTCTTGCGCTGTGGAATTGTGGGTAATCGTCTCCCCTGCTGGGTCTTAGTGCTCGTCTCACACTCGTATAATCAACATCCGTGCACGCGTGTACTGTTTACTATAACACTGTGACCACGTGCGTGTGTATGTAAAACATCCTTTATTTTGTGTTTGTATGTGTACAGCGCGCATGTATTGTTTATTATAACACACGTGTGTGTGTGTGTGTGTGTAAAGCAAAAGAAAGTCTCATTAGAGAGCTTAAAGATCCATTTTCTCTCTCTGTGTCAGCCTGCACTTTGCGTGCGAGCGTCATTGGACACTGTGCACTTTCACACACACACACACACACACACACACACACACACACACACACACACACACACACACACACACACACACACACTCTAACAGAAACACTGCTCTGTTGTGATTCTTTTCAAAGGTAAAGTGCAGGTTAATTTGTTTTATTTTTAATTTACAGCAGTGATTCTGTTAGTGTGTCGCTCACTCGAGTGTCATTAGAGATGTTTCTTGTTTATTTTCCCAATAAAACAGTGTTTACGTTAGTGTATGTGTATGTGCGCGCGTGTGTGAAACTCAAATAATAGAAGAGAAAGGGTTACTGTGTAAGACGAGAAGGTGGGAGTATGAATCCTCCTCTTACTTTAGCTTCTCACACACACACACACACACACACACGCACACACACACACACACACACACACACACACACACACACAGCGCCTGCACGCACAAACGGAAACACTTATTGCCAGGATTTGTTTTAACTTTTTTTGAAGGTAAAGTGCAGGTTAATTTATTTAATTTTTACTTTATATTTTATATTAATTATTTTTATGAATTAATTTTTTTGGGCTGTGGAACAAATAATTTGTGTTTCCATTATTTCATATGGGGACATTCACTTTGATGTACGAGTATTTTGATATCCCTGCCCACTATCGAAATATGTTCGTAATCCAAGGTTCCACTGTAACAGATAAATTATTAAGGAAGACTTTTCTACAGTGAGAACACTAAAATGTTAACTAGTTAAATGGAGATAAAGTAACCCACTAATTGGTGGTCTATGACACTAAGATGCTTTTTCTCAGTTTGTATATAAATCAGTAAAAGGGAAATAACTGTAGTTGTTTGTCAGGACTGCACATAATTTGCGTTGATCTTGGTTCACATGTCACTTGCTGCAGTGTCACCTTGGTGAAATGTCATGCACATGGATAGAAAATGAAAGATCAGCTGTGACTGTGTTGCAAAGTTTAATTTCATCTTGGTCATGTTCTCCAGGATGTCACATAGCTGTAAAAAGGAGGGAGAGAAGAGTGGATTGGACACCGAATCTATTCAGACAGTCAGTTATTCAAATTATTCATTAAATAATTATGGATTGTTCATTATTTAACTAAATGTTTTCTCTATAATGCTAAGTTATTATCTGTGTTGTTTTTATGGTTTTCACAGAAAACAGAAAGTCATGGACACACCTTGAGATTCTCCTACAAGTTTAAGATATATAAACTGTCCTGTAATGCTCCTATGACCGTCCAACAGAGACTTCAAAAAGACTCCTCATTTAGAGCCATCTGTAAGATTGAAGTAAACAAGGAAGTGATCATCTTGAGAGAGCAAATGCCCAGAGCTGCTGTGGAACCAAACTTCCCCTGCAGTCTGCTCAATGACAATGAGTGTCTGGACATCAGGTTCATCAGATCAGGTGAAAACAGGAGCACAGTGAAGACTCCACTACTTTCTCTTCACTCGTCTGAAAATTTGCTTTGTTTCTACATCAAGACCAGGGGAGACAAAAATATCCGTGTGGTGATGAAAAACAACGAACTGATTAAAAAAAATGTGGATTATGTGTGTGTGTATGCAGTGAAAGACGAAAAAGTGAAAAAGGCTCTAAAGCGGGATGGCCGATTTATTGATGACATTTTCAGTAAAGGTGGACTTGTTAATGAGAAAACCAAGGAAAGAGTGAATATGTCTAATCTCGTTGATCATCTGGATGGAGAGCAGTTTCAGATCACCATCTCTCCTTATAACACAGACAACCAGGAGTCTAGTCAGGAGATGAGTCAGGAGTTTGAAACAGTGAAGCATGAACAAAGTGAAGATACTGAAACTCTTCAGGAAAACCCCAACCAAGAGTCCATCAATGCTGAAGATCAGCAGAGGAAAAGAAAGCAGAAGGAAACAGAGATGAGACATAAAGAAAAGAAGTCTAAAAAATATCCAGAAACAAACGTAATCCCAAACACACGGGAGATCCTGAACCTTCTGCGAGAGCAGCACAGTGATTTGTTGAAGACGCTGAAAAAACGAGAGAACCTTAAGAATAATGGTGACGTGGAGGAGTTCCTCAGAGTGGAGTATGCTAAAAGTGTTCAGAGCTTTTCGGAGGTGAACAGGGTTAAACAGTTGATGGACTTGTCCGACTCCGTCTGCCTGATCCGCACTGATAGTTTATGTGGAACAGGATTTCTGCTCTTTAAGAGGTTTGTCCTCACCAATGCACATGTGGTTGGAGAATTTGATTCTTTTCAACGAAGACTGAATCAAAATGTTAAAGCTGTATTTGATTATGAAGAACAATTTGGTAAGAGCTTTGTAGAGATACCAGTGAAGGAGAATTATGTTGCTTTATTCCAAGGGACAGGTAACATGGGGAACCATCTGGACTTTGCTTTGCTGGAACTGAGCACTGATGTAGAACTTGGTCGTCCTGAATTGCTGAGTTGCTTTAGCACTCCACCCACTAAGGGTGGTGTCTGCGTAATTGGACACCCAAATGGCGAAGTCAAACGAATGGACCCCTGTTTTATTATTGCAAAGGAGGACATTCCACTAGAAGCAGTAGAGAAATACTATGCAGGTAACCCAATCCTACAGGAACTTAATTTCTTAAAGGATCGGTGCTTGGCTGAGAATTGGGAAAAACGTTACTGTCAGATCATTTATCATTCCTGTTTCTTCCATGGATCATCTGGCTCTCCGGTGTTTGGTGAGGACTGCAAATTAATTGGCATTCACACTGGTGGATATAATCCTAAGGAGAATGTAGAAAAATGTGAGCAAACCACCACTGTGATGGAATACGCTCAGCCAATGTTCCCCATTCTGGAGCAGATCCTAATACAGTGCAAAAATCATGGAACCACTGATGAAGTCCAAGATCTTAAGCAAGCCATCCAAACAATGTTAAATCCTAAAACAGATAATTCTGAGATGCATTGGCAACCTGTCCTGGGATAGGCTTCAGGCCCCCCGCGACCCTGTGTACAGGATAAGGCGGTACAGATGATAAGTGAGTAAGGAATAAAAACTGAACAGCTACAGAGAACTCATCAGGCTAATGAATGACATCATCACTCCCAATAATGACTTCATTAATCAAAATAATGAGCTTTCTTCTTCAACATCTGAAAGAAAAACTCCTGAATTGTATCACTGCATAAAACAGAACAATAAAACCCTGAGATGTTGAGTCCTGAAGTATCAGATGAAACGAGGAAAAAAAGCAGATCAATAAATAAGTGATTCGGTTACAATAAGTTCTCAACATGCAGAAATCACCAGCTGCAAAATCATTCTGATTAGAGATTTCAGGAAGATGCAGGAGTTTTTTCTCTAATTTTGAGGTTAGGCTTCTCATCTTTCCTCATAAACTCTACCATCTGCACTATGATTGGTTACAAGAATTCAGTTGCTTCTATGATTGGTTAGATGCTTTACTGCATGTGAACTGTGAGCCAATCAGAGTTTGTTTCTCAGCCAGAGGGCTGGTGGATGAAAGTAAAGTGAGGAGGCAGAGAGATGGTTGTTCTCACCAAGTTTACTGATCAGTAACAGAAGCAGAATTTCCCTTCTGGAAACATGTAACATGCGACAAACCTGTGTAGGAAGAATATATTTATTCTAACAAGAGAAAATGATCAGATTAAGTTTACATGCATATTATTTACCTGCTGAACGGATTATCAAGATTATCAACTTAAGTAGTTTCTGAGTTATGCCTGATTAATTATTAAGGCAGATGTGCCACCCTGTGTATAATAATCAGTTCACCCTGTATGTGGCATTTTGCAGGTACTCTCAGTGTGACACGTCACTTACTGTTATATTCATTCACTTGCTGTTCCTGATGGGAGTCACCTTGATTCCAGTGCTGTGTAGAATTAGCAGCAGTCTAATCATCCACTGTCTAATCAGCCTACTGTGTAATTAATGAACTGTCTACTTAATCCACTGTCTAATTAGTCTGCTGTATAATCAATCCACTGTCTAATTAGTCTACTTAGTCTACTCTTATCAATCCAGTGTGTTATCAATTCACTGTCTTAGTATATTAGATAATCTTCTCTAATAATGTTAAGAGAAGAACATGATATATTACCTAAAATCATGACATATTATCCTTCTTCTATGATCTAATCTCCATACTCACCAGATTGTAGCTCCAGAGCTAGCAGCTTTCAGTCAGAAACAAAAAAATACTTGTGCCTGATTGGTGAATCATCTCTTACCCAGCAAATAACGTGACGAAGCAAATGAAGGCTGGTGTTAGCTTGATGTTTGGTAAATTAATCTGAATTTTTAGTAATGAATTCAGTTACAGACACACAGGAGTTTTGTGTCTGTAAAGAACTGCTTTTCCTTTGTGTTATTGGGGTTTGTCTGTAGATTAGATATTATTATTATTATTATTATTATTAATAATAATAATAATAATATTAATAACATTATTATTATTATTAATAATAATAATAATATTAATAACATTAATTATTATTATTAATAATAATGTTAAATATGACAGAGCATCAGTTTGTGGCCTGGTCAGAGTCTGAGTCTGCGTTTCTTCTTTATATTACATAATTGTTTTAATAAAGTGATGAATATCTCAACTTGTGACTTTCACGCCCGTGACTCTGAGCAAGTGCTTACTGAAGATCATCAGACCTTAAATCTCTCCATCACACTGATGTTTCTCTCTTTCTTTTCTTTCGCTACACAACTAATAAACAGTTGGTTGACTTTTACAGAATTTTGTGTGACTTGCTCACTCACATGGTAGAATGAGTCAGAATTTAATCTTTAATTGGTTCTTATGTCTGTGTTTACAGTATGTTGAATCATGAAATATAAAAAACACAAGCAGATGCAAGAAGAACATAATAAAACAAAAAGAGTTTTATTAACGCTTAATTTACACCAAGATTCACACATCCATGAGTCGTTCACAGGACAGGTAACAAAATTCTGTGTAAGTGAGAAGGTTTTATTAGCACATGAACCTTAATAGATGTTTAACGTGACTGAAAGATTCAGAAGACAGTCAGGAGAATTACAATACAAAAATAACAATTACACATCACTCAATTCTTTTTTATTAATTAAATGATTAATAAGGCAGGTCAAGTAGGTTTTTATTGCCATTTCAACCATATACAGCTCAGTACAGTGACACAAAACAACGTTCCTCCTGGACCAAGGTGCTACATACATACATCATAAATTAACAACATCAATTAAAAAAAACTATCTAAGAACAATACAAAAAGACAACATGAAGTGCACTTGTGCAAATGTGTAAACAATTACAGTATAATAATAATAATAATAATAATAATAACAACAGGATGCCTTTGCCCAACTCATCAATACCTGTGGGCACTTGGTATAGATGTAATGTCTCTCCAGCTCTGAGTCTTGGTTTTAGTCTCAGAGAATGGCATGTTGTCCCTGGCACGTTTTTTACATCTTTCCCTTTTCCCCCGTCCAAAAGTTGTGCAGGTTTGGGCACAAAAAGAACATGTGACTTAAATTACAGGGAGAGGCGCGGCACCTGTCACATCTATCCTCAACATCAGGAAATATTTCAGCTAGCCTGGATTTAGAATAATGGATTCTGTGCAAAACCTAAACGGGTACAGGAAGAACTGGAGCGTATTCTGTCCATGGCTTTCTCCCAAGATTCTTCACTCAACTGCAATCCCAATTAATTTTCCCAAGCAGATCTGGTTTTAGCAATTCTACAATCACTAAAAGATAAAATAAAATTATATATTCTTGAAATCACACCTCGCTGATACGGATTAAAGACGTTCCCAGGGCTGCTTGGGAGGTATAGAAGGAAAATTGGGAAAACACTTGGATACAAAGTTGCAAACTTGTAGGTAATGAAAGAAATGAGCAGCAGGCAGCTCATACTCCCGAGGACAGACTAGCAAAACTTTTAAATACTCCATCTTCATATAAATGATAAAAGTCTGTGATGCCTTTGTCGTGTCATGATAAAAATACTGAATCTAAAAGTGACGGGGGAAACAAATGATTTTTATGCAATGGACCCATTGCTGACGCAGATCCAAATTGAAAGTGCCGTGTAAACCGATACCAAATTTTAAGTGTATTAAGTACCACTGGGTTATCAGTGTATTGAGCGGGTTTGATTGGAAAGGAAGTGCAAAGTAGAGCTAATACACAGGATGGTTTACAAGACAATAACTCTAATTTGCACCATGGGGATTCAGAGGAGTTTATCCAAAAATGTAATTTTTGAATATGTGCTGCCCAGTAGTAAATTTGAAAGTTAGGCAGAGCAAGTCCACCACTAAGTCTACATCTCTGTAGTAAGGTCTTACGGATTCTAGGAGGTTTCCCAGCCCAAAGAAAAGAGATTATGATTTTATCATAAATCAAAATCAAAAAAAGTACTTAGGAAGAAATAAAGGAAGTGATTGAAAAAAATAAAGAAATTTAGGAAGAATGGTCATTTTTCTGGTTAAAGAAAGAGGCAAATTGCTCCATCTTTGAAAATCAGATTTCACCTCGGAAATAAGAGAGGAGAAGTTGGCATGAGAAAGGTCAGATAGAGAACGAGTCACTGTAATACCAAGATATTTAAAACCTGATTGAGTTTAAAGGGCAGGTTTAGATGCTGAAGTTGTAAAGCACTACTATTGACCGGGTAGTATTCACTCTTATGCAAATTTAGTTTATACCCCGAGAAAGAACCAAAATGATCCAAAATGGTTAAAATAACAGGAATAGAGGCTGCAGGATCAGTCACATATAACAACAAGTCATCGGCATATAAGGATCATTTTTGCTCCAACCCATTACGAATAATACCTTTAAAAGCAAGAGAAGTTCTAAGCTTAATAGACAATGGTTCAATAGCAAGGGCAAATAGTAGTGGTGACAGGGGACACCCCTGCCGGGTACCACGTCCAAGAGTAAAATAATCAGGGGTTATATCATTTGTGTGAACACTAGCTCGTGGGGATTTGTAAAGGAGGTGAATACTTTGAAGGAAATCATTCAATTTTAGATCTTCTTTAAGGCATTCAGATTTATAAAGGGAGGAGTAATATGATTTAAAAACTGCATTGATCTCTATGGGATCAGTAGTGGTATTAGGCGTGAGGCAGTGGTATTTGTCGTTTTAGCTGATGTGCTAACAATCTACTTGATTTGTCACCATATTCATAATACGTTCCCCGAGTCTGTAACAACATACGTTCTGTTTCTTTTGTTGAAAGAAGATCAAATTCTGTTTGTAAATCAATGCATTGCTTGTACAACTCCGGAGAAGGATTAGATGCATAAATATGGTCGAGTTTGCTAATAGCTGATGTAAGTTCGTTGAACCTAGTCTTGCGACTTCGATTTAGAAAAGCAGAGTATGAGATGATTTGCCCTCTAAGATAAGCCTCGAGAGTTTCCCATAATAACGAATAAGAAGTGGACTCAAGATGGTTAAACAACAAGAATTCATCAATAGTGTTAGAAATGAATGTACAAAACTCTTTGTCCGCTAAAAGAAGCGAGTTAAACCGCCAAGAAGATGGGGTCTGCTTATGCATTGATAATTGTATATCCAGTGATAAGGGAGCATGGTCAGAAATTACAATACTTAAATAATCTGAAGAAATGACAGAAGGATTAAGATGACTGTCGATAAAAAAATAATCAATTCTAGAATATGAATGATGCACTGGAGAAAAAAATGAGAATTTTTTATCTACAGGATTACGGAATCTCCATGGGTCTACAAGGCCATTCTGTGACATGAAATCAAAAAATATTTTAGCCATGGCAGACTGGGACACAACGCGAGAACTAGAGCGGTCCAAAACTGGATCAGAAACACAGTTTAAATCTCCCCCCAAAATTATCAATTGGTTGTTTAAGCAGGGAAGGCTACTGTCAGGGATTACCCCTAGAGGGCGCCAAAGCGCCCAGAGACTTCCTTTTGTTTTTTCTGTGTTCTTTGTGTTCTTTTCTGTGAAGGACTCTAATCCCCAGAATGCACCTCGGTCAGGTGATGTGGCGCTCACCTGGGCTGAGGTTGCTAATTAGCTGTGCTCGTTAGTTTTGTTATAAATGTTCCTGAGTTCAGTTTAGTCTTGTCTTGCATCTGTTCGTCTAGGTTACTGTTTGTTTTGGTATGTTGTTTGCTCTGTGTTTTCCTAGCTCTGTGTTCTTCCTGACTCTGTGTTCTCCTTGTTCTATGTTCTTCTGGTTCTCTGTGTTCTCCCTGGCTCTGTGTTCTTCCTGTTCTGTGTTCTTCTGGTTCTCTGTGTTCTTCCTGGCTCCATGTTCTCCTGGCTCCATGTGCTCCTGGTCTGTCTGTCTCCTAGTCTGTCTATCTCTCAGTCTTTTGGTAATGTCTAGTTTGTCATGTTTATAGTTTATCCTGGTTTCAGTTCATGTTCTGTTCTTTCGGTTCCCTGTTTTGTGTCATTAAAATCCTTTTGATCACTTCACCTCTGCTATCATGTCTCTCTTTCGTCCGGCAAGCAGTAACCGTGACAGAATGCAAGACCTAAAAAGTAAGATAGTAGAGGAATCTCCCCTGGGAAATTTTTTTGGGGGGGCTGTGACTGTGACGCCGGGGCAAGCGACCTTCCTGGGGAGTCGGCTTGCCATCCGGCGGAACAACTTGGGGCGCGCCGGAGCGACTGCCGGTGGAGCGCCTCAGCAAGAGGCTGGAGAGGGCGAACATGTGTCTGCTGGCGTTCAGAGGGCAGATCACGTGGAGCTTCAACAGCGGAGGCTGGGGCTCCACCAACTAGCCGGGGTGCTTATCCAGCAGATAAACATTTGTCGCTCGACGGGAGATCGGGGGCAAATGCAAACCCTGCTGGAGCTGGGGGCAGTGGTGCGGGAACAGCTGGCCAAGGCCAACAAAGAGGCAGCTGACGTCAAGGCCTGCACCCAGTCTCCAGCCAGCCTCAGTGGAGGCCCAGACCCTCCAGCCAGCTCAGTGGAGGCCCAGACCCTCCAGCCAGCCTCAGTGGAGGCCCAGACCCTCCAGCCAGCCTCAGTGGAGGCCCAGACCCTCCAGCCAGCCTCAGTGGAGGCCCAGACCCTCCAGCCAGCCTCAGTGGAGGCCCAGACCCTCCAGCCAGCCTCAGTGGAGGCCCAGACCCTCCAGCCAGCCTCAGTGGAGGCCCAGACCCTCCAGCCAGCCTCAGTGGAGGCCCAGACCCTCCAGCCAGCCTCAGTGGAGGCCCAGACCCTCCAGCCAGCCTCAGTGGAGGCCCAGACCCTCCAGCCAGCCTCAGTGGAGGCCCAGACCCTCCAGCCAGCCTCAGTGGAGGCC
Organism: Clarias fuscus; assembly: GCA_030347435.1. NCBI lineage: Eukaryota > Metazoa > Chordata > Actinopteri > Siluriformes > Clariidae > Clarias > Clarias fuscus. The sequence goes on from CM059208.1 coordinate 393,090, forward strand.
CAGACCCTCCAGCCAGCCTCAGTGGAGGCCCAGACCCTCCAGCCAGCCTCAGTGGAGGCCCAGACCCTCCAGCCAGCCTCAGTGGAGGCCCAGACCCTCCAGGGTTCCCCGAGGTGGACAGCGAGCCGCCGCCGCCGCCATGCGCCGCCGAGGACGCCGTGCTCCAGCCACCGCCTCCGCACGGGCTCCAGGACGCCGTGCTCCTGCCTCCGCTCGGGCTCCAGGACGCCGTGCTCCTGCCTCCGCACGGGCTCCAGGACGCCGTGCTCCTGCCTCCGCACGGGCTCCAGGACGCCGTGCTCCTGCCTCCGCACGGGCTCCAGGACGCCGTGCTCCTGCCTCCGCACGGGCTCCAGGACGCCGTGCTCCTGCCTCCGCACGGGCTCCAGGATGCCGTGCCCGCTCCGCCGTCCGACCTTGGCAACAACCTTGGAGTAATCTCCTTTCCACTCCAAGAGGAGATCCCTTGCAGCCTCGCTGTGGGGAGGACGGTACTGGGACCTTGGGGAGGGTGTCCGGGTCCTCCTTTGGCGCCCCGGTGGTGCGCCTTTTGGGGGGGGGTAATGTCAGGGATTACCCCTAGAGGGCGCCAAAGCGCCCAGAGTCTTCCTTTTGTTTTTTTCTGTGTTCTTTGTGTTCTTTTATGTGAAGGACTCTAATCCCCAGAATGCACCTCGGTCAGGTGATGTGGCGCTCACCTGGGCTGAGGTTGCTAATTAGCTGTGCTCGTTAGTGTTTGTTATAAATGTTCCTGAGTTCAGTTTAGTCTTGTCTTGCATCTGTTCGTCTAGGTTACTGTTTGTCCTGGTATGTTGTCTAGCTCTTTGTTCTCTTGACTCTGTGTTCTCCCTGGCTCTGTGTTCTTCCTGACTCTGTGTTCTGCTTGTTCTATGTTCTTCTGGTTCCCTGTGTTCTCCCTGGCTCTGTGTTCTTCCTGTTCTGTGTTCTTCTGGTTCTCTGTGTCCTTCCTGGCTCCATGTTCTCCTGGCTCCGTGTGCTCCTGGTCTGTCTGTCTCCTAGTCTGTCTATCTCAGTCTTTTGGTAATGTCTAGTTTGTCATGTTTATAGTTTATCCTGGTTTCAGTTCATGTTCTGTTCCTTTTGTTCCCATTGTTTTGTTTCAATAAATCCTTTTGATCATTTTCACCTCTGCTATCATGTCTCTCTTTCGTCCGGCAAGCAGTAACCGTGACAGCTACTAAGTAAATTATTCGCAAAATCTGGATCATCGAAGTTTGGAGCATAGACGTTTACCAACAAGACCTTGGTGTGAATTAGTGTGCCTGCAACAATAAGATCACTGCCATTTCTGTCAGCAATTATATGGTTAGGTGAAAACTGTATCTCTTTGTTTACTAATATGGCCACACCCCGTGACTTAGAATTAAAATTAGAATGAAAAATTTGACCTACCCAGGGACGGAGAAGCCTATGATGATCCGTAACTTGAAGATGTGTTTCTTGTAAGAACACTATATCAGCATGTAGACGTTTCAGGTGATTAAATACTCTGGATCTTTTAATTGGGTTACCCATACCTCTGATGTTCCAGCTAAGAAAACAGACAGGTGTACTACTCCTAGCTAAACTTGGGCCTACAAAGGAACTAGCCATTTATAAAAAAAAAATTAGAAAAATTATAAAGATTCACAAAGAGACAGAAGGATGACACCTCCCTCCCCCCACATGCACGCGCACACACACAAGCACACATAAAACACAAACCTGGAGTCTCCATCCTAACAAACACTAGGAGACAGCAAATTAAACTAACTAAAACAAAAGTCGCTCTCAGTCGTGTAACTGTGGCCACGACTCGGAGAGTGAGCCCAATGAAGAAGGAAAAAGAAAAAAAAACAAAACAAAAAGGCTCCCACAGATGAAATAGAACAAAAATTATGCGCAAGTGGAAGTGACTTAATTCTCATCCCCAGCTTACAAGAATGTATAGATAAATTACTACCATCTTGAAAGAAGAACAAGAAAAAAAAGAGAAGAGAGAAAAACAACAGCAACAAACAAACAAACAAAAACCCTAGAGGTGAATACACCTAGGATCATCCCTCATACATTGACCAAATATGCACAATGATACATCTTTGGCATACGTTAAATATTTGGTTCTCAAGACGACCCAAGGGCTGGAGTGCAATATATCTAGACAAAACACTAACTTTGCTAAATTAGAAGCTTGCATAGGCAGACGTAGCATCGGAAAATATAAACAGATCACACATTTTGCTTTAAAAAAGGAGAAAGAAAAGAAAACCCCTATTCAACAATAAAAACTGAATTTAAATTAAATATATGAACAACTATTTAAATCACTACGAGTGCAGTTCACGCCGTTTGCATAGTTTTAATGTAGTCTTTTGCTTCATCAGCCGAAAGAAAATCTTTTCCTACACCATTGTAGGTGATCCGCAGCCGCGCTGGGTAAAACAGGCCGTAGCGCACGCCCTCAATGTCACGGAGTTGTCGCCGAACCTCATTAAAAGAAGCACGAGCTTTTGCAATTTTTGCTGTGTGGTCGGGGAAAACAGAAATACTCTTTGAACTTTGAATTTAATTTGATTTAACTCTCTGGCCCGACGTAAAACATCAAGGCATTCACCGTGGTAGTGAAATCTGGCCACAACGGCTCGAGGTCGTTCACCAGGCTTTGGTACAGGCTGGAGAGTGCGGTGAGATCTGTCCAAGGTCGGCTCCTTCTCCAGGCTGAGCGCCTCTTTAAGTAACGCAGCGATGCTAGAAGTAGTGCAGCTGTTAGGACCCTCAGGAACACCGATTATGCGAACATTATTACGCCGTGATCTGGCGTCTAAATCTTTGCATTTATTATCCAATTTAAGTAGGTCTGCAGTAAGACGTTGTATCTTACTTTGCATTGCAGTGATGTCATCGGTACAATCAGAGAGCGAGCGCTCCATCTCACCTACAGTACCCTTTAGCGCAGACAGTCCGGCATCAATGGCAGCCTTATCATTAGCCAGTTGTGACTTTACAGCCAGTAACTCCGATTTGATTGAAGTCATCCCCCAATGCAGCACGCAGTTCCGCCTTAAAAATATCCGCGATTTTGTTTCTCAAAGATGACAATATTTCGAGCATCAGAGCACCAGTGTCATGGGTCTAGCTGGTGGTGCTAGCTAGACCCGGCTGATGTTGCCGTGGGCATGAAGGTAGGCATGAAGGCAGAGGGGTTGTTAAACAGAAAGAGTCCTTTTATTAACAAACTCAAAAACAGACAACCAAACAAAGGAACCAAAACAACAAACGTAAACTAAAACTAGGGCTCAGGAAAAACACAGGGGACGGCGCGCTAACACAGGGGACGGCGCGCTAACACAGGGGACGGCGCGCTAACACAGGGATATTAACTGGACACAGGGAACCAGGAGCTGACATGGGAACTAGGAACTGACATGGGAACCAGGAGCTGACACAGGGAACCGACAGAGAGAACTGGGGATGAGGAAACATGGAGCTGAAGGTAACTAAAGACACATAGGGGAACTAGAGACTAGACAGGGTTAGACAGGAGAGACAGGGCTGGACAGGAGAGACAGGGCTGGACAGGAGAGACAGGGCTGGACAGGAGAGACAGGGCTGGAGACACAGAACACAGACTAGAGACGGGAGACTAGAGACTAGAGACGGGAGACTAGAAACGGGAGACTAGAGACGGGATTAGACTGGCTGGGTTAGTGGTTAGTTGGGTTAGTAGCTATATGGAATGCTGTGGGCACTGGATGCTGACCTAACCAGGTTAGTATCTAAAGGAGTTAGTGGCTAACCGGGTTAGTACTGACCTAATAGTGGGGAACTGAACACAAAAGGCAAGGCACACATGAGGCTATTCCAAACTAGCGGCTAACCTACTAGCGACCAGAACCACTAGCAGTCAATCCCCCTAGAGGCTAGCCTACAGGAGGCTAACCCTACTAAGGGCTAACCCTACTAGCAATTAAGGCCTACTAGCGGCTAACCCTGCTAGCAGCTAGGCTCTCATGTGGCTACACAAAACTAAACAGACAAAGAATTAAACCAGAAGACAGAACAGTACTTACACCGGAGGAGACACAGCCTAGCTAAACACTGAACAGGACAGCTCCATGAATCCACTAACACAAGGAACATAAGGAAAACAAACAGTAGAGCCCTCTAGAAAAACAGGTTACAAAACAAACCAAAATATAAACTTAAAGAAACAAGAACCAAACAAAAGGAATGCCCACATGACGGTATATACAAAAACAAACATGAACCAGACAAACAATACAGACAAACAATGCTCGACCCAGTTTCCCAGAACAAACTGCTATTTATACTGTAGAAACTTTAATGAGGCACCTCAGTCCAGGTGAGCACTCATCACCTGACTGAGGTGCCTTCTGGGAAACTGAGTCAACCAACAAGAACTACATCTTACAGACAGACATGAACAGTGACCTCTAGTGGAGGTTCCTAACAACCAGTGTCAATCACAGAAACTGCCTGGTGAGCGGTGGGGTCAGCGCGCGGCGGCGTATCAAGTGAAGGTGAGGCCGTGACCTGTGGATTAGGCCTCAGTTGTGACTGCGTTGTGCTACGGGTTTTAGTAATCCTTCTGGAGCCAGAAGAACTTTGAGTCAAGTCAAAATGAAACAAAAACATTCTGCAAAAAGGTAATATTTCATTACATGATCAATGAACTATTTATTAAACATGATTTAGTGTATTCTTTCTATTATGTAGCTAATAGAAGGAAGGCTAAAGCCCATCTAACTGGTGGGGGCAAATTGAGAATTTTCTGGGTTGTATTTTCTTATAGATACTGATAGAGGGATTGTATTATTGGACCCTACAGAAAGAACACAGTCTGTCACAGTTCTAAGTGTTTTGTTGTCGGGTATCTTTAGCTGCTTTTAGATATATATTTTTTTCTTTTTGCCAGATAATGTATACTTGAATATTTCCACTGATGGATGAAGATGACGATGAAGAGACCACATCTGCTGCTAACGATATACGCCTTCGTCAGTCAGAGGTTAGCAAGCATAACTTTACAGAGGTGTTTAAAATAGCGAAGGCGATGTCCGATGAAGTAGTTTGCTCTGGTCTCATCCCAATGAGACATGGCGACATAGCTTACAGCAGGTTATGGTCGCTGAACCGCTGGATGTCCAGGTGGTGCTCCGAAAACAACGGAAACAACTGGAAGACCTTTGAGGGCAAAACTGGCCTGATAGTGCATGACGGTGTCCATCCCACTCAGGAAGGTGCTGCTCTCATTTCTTGCAGTATAGCACATAGTCTCAGAAGAGGCCTAGTTAATCGGTGACAATCCAGAGCCCAGGCCAGGGAGCAGACAGACAGGCTAAACCAACCGTCTGCTAGCTGCATGGGGTCGTCACTCAGGGTTCATCATATTGAGACTGTGTCTGTTCCCCGAGCTAAACATAAACATACAATTAGAAAGACTCAGAAAGTCTGTTTTAGTAATTTAATTAACATAAATACCACAAACTCAGACCACACTGAATGTGCAGCCAGCACCTCTGATCTGAAGCTAGGACTGTTAAATATTAGATCTCTCGCATCTAAAGGAGTTATTGTTAATGAAACTATCACAGATCAGGAGTTTGATATATTATGTTTAACAGAAACCTGGATTAAACAGGACGAGTATGTAGCTCTAAATGAAGCTAGTCCTCCTGGATACAGCTACATACACCAGCCTCGGCTAACTGGTAGAGGAGGAGGAGTCGCAGTTATTTATAACCATAATCTGTCTCAAAAACACAGTTTTAAATCTAATGCATTTGAAGTTCTCTATAGTAACATAAAGTCAGATCAGTCGATCCCGCTAATCATCATTTACAGACCCCCAGGGCCGTACTCGGAGTTTCTCTGCGAATTTGCAGATTTCCTCTCAAACCTTGTTGTTTCTGTAGACAAAGCGTTAATTGCTGGAGACTTTAATATTTATTTTGAGAATCCAGAAGACCCTCTGAGAACAGCATTCTTGTCCATACTGGACTCAGTAGGAGTAAATCAGTGTGTAGTAGGACCCACTCATAAAGCAGGTCACACTTTAGATTTAATATTATCCTTCGGATTAAGTATAGGAAATATAACCACAATTCCACAGTCTGAAGTTATCTCGGATCACTACCTTGTCTCGATTAAAGCGTGTCATAGTAATAATGTATGCAGCACAGCACCGCGCTTCCACCTTAAACGTACATTTACATCAAATACCACACAGAGCTTTATCAATAATCTTCCAGAGTTATCAACTTTGATTGGATCGCCATCTGACTTCACAGAACTCGAACAGGCGAATGAATCTCTAGAGATAGCTTAGATAATGTAGCTCCAGTTAAAAGGAAAATTATTAGAGATAAGAAACTCGCGCCTTGGTATAATGACCACACACGTGCTTTAAAACAAACCGCTCGAAAATCCGAACGTAAATGGCGCCAAACTAAATTGTTAGTATTCAAAATAGCTTGGAAGGAGAGCATCCTGAACTATAAAAAAGCTCTCAGTGATGCTAGATCAACGTATCTCTCCACTCTTATAGAAAATAACAAAAGCAACCCGAGATTTTTATTTTATACCGTAGCTAAATTAACTAAAAACAGGACCACTGCAGAAATCTTCACAACAACATCATGCAGTAGTGAGGATTTCATGAACTTTTTCAATACCAAAATCATAAAAATTAGGCAAAAAATTCAGGCTTTGAAACCAGACAATTTAAATAATTCAGATGATCTAACCACATCACATCAGAACTTAGAACACTTTACTCCCCTTGAAGCGAGGGAACTAATTTCACTCATCTCTTCTTCAAAATTGTCAACCTGTATATTAGATCCTATACCGACACATTTTCTCAAACAGATAGTACCAGCAATAACAGAACCCCTGTTGAAAGTAATTAACTGTTCACTCAGTAGTGAGTATGTTCCCAAATGCTTTAAATTAGCCGTTATTAAACCGCTAATCAAGAAACCTGGCCTTGACCCCTGTCTGCTTTCTAATTACTGGCCGATATCAAACCTTCCCTTTATCTCCAAGATTTTGGAAAAGGTAGTATCACAGCAGCTATGTTCACATCTACACAGAAATAGCATAAATGAACTGTATCAGTCAGGATTTAGGCCTCATCACAGCACAGAGACAGCACTTGTTAAAGTAGTAAACAACCTCCTATGGGCCTCTGATCAGGGTTGCGTCACTATACTTGTGTTACTGGACCTCAGTGCAGCTTTTGACACCATTGATCATAGTATTCTCCTTCACAGATTAGAAAAGGTAGTAGGAATTAAGGGAACTGCCCTCTTGTGGCTCAGATCCTGTTTGACTGATCGTTATCAGTTTGTAGATTTAGATGGTGACCATTCCTCAAGTTCTCAAGTGGAGTTTGGTGTTCCAAAGGGTTCAGTTTTAGGCCCACTGCTTTTTTCCCTTTACATACTTCCTCTGGGCAACATAATTCGTAAATATGGTATTAGTTTTCATTGTTATGCAGATGACACACAATTATATGTCTCAGCAAAACCAGATGAGAAAAAACAGTTTGCTAAAGTTGAGCAGTGTGTGCAGGGCATAAGAGATTGGATGTTAATTAATTTTCTTCTGCTTAATCCTGATAAGACAGAAGTTCTGGTCATAGGACCACAAGTAGCTAGAAGTAAGCTTTCTGATCACACTGTAACTTTAGATGGCCTTTCTGTTCCATCAAGTGCAACAGTAAAAGACCTCGGTGTGATTATAGATTCCAGCCTTTCGTTTGAAGCACATGTAGATAATATCACCAGGATAGCTTTCTTTCACCTTAGAAATATTGCCAAGATAAGAAACATATTGTCACTAAATGGTGCAGAAAAACTAGTTCATGCTTTTATCACCTCTAGGTTGGACTATTGTAACGCCTTACTATCTGGTTGTTCAACTAGGTGTATAAACAAGCTTCAGTTAGTACAGAATGCAGCAGCGAGATTCCTCACTAGAACCAGAAGATACGAGCACATCACCCCTATCTTATCTACACTGCATTGGCTCCCTGTGAAATTTTGCATCGATTTTAAGATACTACTTTTGACATTTAAAGCACTAAATGGTCTCGCGCCACAGTATTTGAGTGAACTGTTAGTGTCTTACGATCCGCCACGCCTACTTCCATCAAAGAATGCAGGCTGCCTGTCAGTACCACGTATTATTAAAACTACAGCAGGGGGCGGAGCTTTTTCCTACAAAGCCCCAAAGTTATGGAATAGTCTTCCTATTAATGTTCGGGACTCAGACACAGTCTCAGTGTTTAAGTCTAGGCTAAAAACCTATTTATTTAGCCAAGCATTTTTGTAAATAGATGAGCCTTAGGTAAAGGAGCAGATCTGGGGGACTCATGAACGTAGAGTATTCTGGTGAACTGGTATGTTTAGATGCTGTCCTCCCCACTCTCATTGTTCACTCAGGTTTGTTGTCGGTGAGGTGATTGGTTGCTTTACATCTCAGTTCCCCCTCATGTCTGTGTTTCCTTCTGGCTCTCCCTTTTAGTTATGCTGTTATAGTTAGTCCTGCCGGAGTCCCTGCTTGCACTTTGCACTAATATACATTCACCTTATACATGTTGACTGTGACCAGACCTAACACCTCTCTCCTTATTTTCTGTTCTCTCCTTTTCTGCTCTCTCCTCTCTCTCTCTCCCCCTCTCCTTTCCCTCTCTCTGTCTCTCTGTCGAGCTATACATGTTCGCTCTTGAGTTGCCAGTGATCCAGACCCCTCTGCCCTCTGGAGCCGTCTAACCCGTTCTGGAGTCCTGCTTCTGGTTGGAGATCTCGTCGCATGGATGCCCCGTGTGGTCTGCCTGGATTCGTGTGGTGGCTGGGGATGGTTTCCATGAAGACTGTCCTGTCATCGATTGATGCTCTGGGGACCTGTGACTTCAGTTGTTCGATAACTCAGGACTGGAATCTCCTACAGTCTACCTGAGCCTCCAGGAACAAACTGGACTCCTTTTAATTTTAATTTTAACACATCTCTGTTACACTGAACTTCCAGTACACATTATTATGCTGATCAATCCCTGCTATCCGTTATCACCCAGATGAGGATAGGTTCCCTGTTGAGTCTGGTTCCTCTCAAGGTTTCTTCCTATTGCCATCTCAGGGACTTTTTCCTTGCCCCTGTCACCGTCACCCTTGGCTTGCTCATCAGGGACAATCTCATTATCTAGACACATTTTTCTTACACATATATACATTTCCATAAGTCTTCTTTTTATTTTATTTTCATTTCTGTGAAGCTGCTTTGAGACAATGACCATTGTTAAAAGCGCTATAGAAATAAAATTGAATTGAATTGAATAACTTATGAATAAATGATTCGATTAATTCACAAGAATACTAAATATTTCTTAATTAAATTAAAATTAAATTATTGTGTCCTGTTTATATGGTGTTGTCCTCGAAAATAATTATAATAAATATTGTAATGACTGATAGGAATTCCCTTGTTTGTGCGCGTCTCATAGGTGTGAGTGTGTGTGAGTGTGCGCACGGAGACTTTGTGTATGTGCATGCATCTCATATGTGTGTGCGCGTGCATCTCATATGTGTGTGCGCGTGCATCTCATATGTGTGTGCGCGCGTCTCATAGGTGTATGTGCATGCATCTCATATGTGTGTGCGCGTGCATCTCATATGTGTGTGCGCGTGCATCTCATATGTGTATATGCGTGCATCTCATAGGAGTGTGTGCACGGAGAGTTTGCATATATGTGCGCGTATCTCATAGGTGTATGTGCGTGCATCTCATATGTGTGTGCACGTGCATCTCATATGTGTGTGTGCGTGCATCTCATAGGTGTATATGCGTGCATCTCATAGGTGTGTGTGCACGGAGAATTTGCATATATGTGCGCGGAGAGTTTGCATATATGTGCACGCGTCTCATAGGTGTATGTGCGCGCATTTCATATGTAGTTGTTTATGCAGTTAGTAGTATATATAGATGTGTGACTGTTTCATATAAGTGTATCCAAGTGTTTCATATGTGTGTGCATGAGTGAAGTTTGATTTAAGCCCTATACGGCGCCTTATACTGCATCAATGCAAAGTCCAGTTCACAGTTATTGTAATGATGTGTAATAATATGCAAGTCATTACACTGTATGCTGGTAATTGAGGATTTTTGATTGTTTGATTGTTCAATAAAACTACGATATTTCTCATTTGTCAAGTCAAGTCAAGTCAATTTTATTTATATAGCGCTTTTAACAATTGACATTGTCAACATTTGTGTTTCATGCATCTCATTTATATCTGACTTTAATCTCATTATGGTCTTATATATGGCTCATTTGCTTCTCCTTCAAATGCAGTTTTGTTTCTCATGTACAGCTCAGATTTCTCAAATGTTTCTCAGGTATGTCTCGCTTTGTGTCTCAGTTATGTCTCTTTGTTTCTCCTAAGTGGGGTTTAGGAGAAATAGAAAAGACAAAGTCAAGCTTGAAATGAGACAGCTCAATTCAGTCTCATGAGACAAGAAAAAGCTCATTCTGAGCAACAAAATTTAGCTATGGGCAGGCATATTCAGGTATATTTCTAGTATTTAATGCAAGTTAAATACCAGAAATTGTAAAAACAAAAATGTGATGAATTTAACGTTGTTAGAATTTCCACACAAGTCAAATTCCCTCTCAGTGCTTTTCATTACATAATTTTGAGTTTCCTGTTGTACGCTATTGCTGTAAACCTGTAAATTATACTACAACATGTAAGAAAATAAACAAAAAACAAACAAAAAAAATTCTTAAACCCTAATATATTAAAATTCATACAAACGCGCCCAACATGGCAACCTGACATTCCAGACGATTCCACACGGGAGGAGGGAGGGGCAGCCAATCAGCGTGCAGTATTTTTTCGCGCTCAAAGGAGGCGGTTTGAGCGCGAGCTCCGTTTCTCCGCAGTGATCTGAGGTAAATAAAGTCCTGAGGCGCTTCATCATCGGGGTGAGAGAGAAAATATATTTATTACATTAATGTTTACTGCATTCATCTCACTGTGGAGCCGAGTTTATGAGCTTGTGGTGGATGAAAAACTTGTGTAACTGTTAGCTGAAAGTGTCTTCTTTAAAAAAGTGGATTTAATGAATAAAAGGATAAGCAGCATATAATTTGTTAGCAGTGTTAGCTTAGCACAGCTTGTTAGCCCAATGTCAGATGAGTATTAAAGTAAATATAGATTAGACACAAGTGTGTACAGACTGATTTATTAAAAGAAGAAAGGTTTTATTCCTGAACTCTTCCTGAATGAGAGTTGAGTTAAATATTAGAAATTATTACTTAAAATAAGCAGAAATGTGAAACTGTTAAGTTCTTGGATGATTTTGTGTGTGTGAGAGAGAGAAATGAAGTGTAGAATGAGTTTACTGAGTTTATTAAAACAATCTGTCAGAAGGTTAAAGGTTCGATCAGTAAACAGGAGGTCGGGCCGGGACCAAACAGAGGATCAGACAGAACACAAAGCAAACACCAGGAACCAGAATCACAGCTACAGGACCAACGGGTCAGTCACACTTCTACAGGAGTCTGAGAGTTTACTACACACACAAACGCAATATCTCTCTCTCTCTCTCTCTCTCTCTCTCTCTCTCTCTCTGTGTGTGAGAAAGAGCAAGTGAGAGAGATTCGTTATCAGTGTGTGCCCATGTAAAAAAAAAAAGTATGCTAAGTGTATTAAATTCTAGCATGCCAAAGCATACTTAAGTGTACTTCCAACCAAACTAATGACTAGTATACTTGAGTTTGCTATTTTGGAACAACTTATTTTGTACTAAGTGTATTCATGTTATAATTTAATTATACAAGAGCACAATTTTAAGTGTATTAAAGGTATTTTAATGTCCTGGAGTGAACAATTTCAAGTACACTTAAAGTATGTGACTGTGTGTGTACTAATATAAATCCTTGACACAGTGATTAATGAAATTAAAGTATCTTTAATTATGCGTATATTACAGCTATTTTTACCATTTGTGTTAAGGAAACCACAAGTAATATATTATGAATATATTCTTATTAGCAGTAGCATTATACTTCTCCCCAATTCCAATTACTAAAAAGTACATTTTCTGAATAATAAAATACACTTTGTTGTATCATGTAGCCCCCCAGACACTCACCTATAATACCGTATTGTCTTACCAGTACAAGTCATGTAGGCTTTTATTGTCATTTCAACCATATACAGTTCAGTATACAGTGAAACGAAACAACGTTCCTCCAGGACCAAGATGATACATACATACATACATACATGCAACAACATAAATTAACTACACAACATAAATTAACAACACACTTTGCCGGAACCAGCTAACTAACTAAGAGACCTAACTAGCTGACTAGGTCAGGTATGACAAACATTTTGTTTTTCAGTTAACCTAAAACTATTCTTCTTTCGTCCCATCTCTGTTGCACTCTCCTCGTCTGCCATCCTGCCGCCTCCAAGTCAAACACAGTATGAACGCATAAGCAGTTTGTGAAATCGGTGTATCTTCTGCTCGATATATAAAGCCTGTGACGTATTTTTGACAGAAGAGTCAAGTCAAGTCAATTTTATTTATATAGCGCTTTTAACAATTGACATTGTCGCAAAGCAGCTTTACACAATAAAAAGAAGTAAGTTTTTATGCAATGTGTATGAATCAAAATGATAAGATTGTCCCTGATGAGCAAGCGGAGGGCGACGGTGGCAAGGAAAAACTCCCTGAGATGGTAATAGGAAGAAACCTTGAGAGGAACCAGATTCAACAGGGAACCCATCCTCATCTGGGTGATAACGGATAGCAGGGATTGATCAGCATAATAATGTGTACTGGAAGTTCAGTGTAACAGGAGATGTGTTAAAATTAAAATTAAAAGGAGTCCAGTTTGTTCCTGGAGGCTCAGGTAGATTGTAGGGGATTCCAGTCCTGAGCTATCGAACAACTGAAGTCACAGGTCCCCAGAGCATCAATCGATGATAGGACAGTCTTAATGGAAACCATCCCCAGCCACCATACGAATCCAGGCAGACCACACGGGGCATCCATGCGACGAGATCTCCAACCAGAAGCAGGACTCCAAGACGGGTTAGACGGCTCCAGAGGGCAGAGGGGTCTGGATCACTGGCAACTCAGGAGCGAAACATGTATAGCTCGACAGAGAGAGGGAAAGAAGAGGGGGAGAGAGAGAGAGGAGAGAGCAGAAAAGGAGAGAACAGAAAATAAGGAGAGATGGCAGTTAGGTCTGGTCACAGTCAACATGTATAAGGTGAATGTATATTAGTGCAAAGTGCAAGCAGGGACTCCGGCAGGACTAACTATAACAGCATAACTAAAAGGGAGAGCCAGAAGGAAACCCAAACATGAGGGCTCCCTGAGATGTAAAGCAACCAATCACCTCACCGTCAACAAACCTGAGTGATCAATGAGAGTGGGGAGGACAGCATCTAAACATATCAGTTCACCAGAATACTCTACGTCCATGAGTCCCCCAGATCTGCTCCTTTACCTAAGGTTAATCTATTTACAAAAATGCTTGGCTATATAAATAGGTTTTTAGCCTAGACTTAAACACTGAGACTGTGTCTGAGTCCCGAACATTAATAGGAAGACTATTCCATAACTTTGGGGCTTTGTAAGAAAAAGCTCCACCCCCTGCTGTAGTTTTAATAATACGTGGTACTGACAGGCAGCCTGCATTCTTTGATCGAAGTAGGTGTGGCGGATCGTAAGACACTAGCAGTTCACTCAGATACTGCGGCGCGAGACCATTTAGTGCTTTAAATGTCAGAAGTAGTATCTTAAAATTGATGCGAAATTTCACAGGGAGCCAATGCAGTGTAGATAAGATAGGGGTGATGTGCTCGTATCTTCTGGTTTTAGTGAGGACTCTCGCTGCTGCATTCTGTACTTACTGAAGCTTGTTTATACACCTAGTTGAACAACAAATGAGTAAGGTGTTGAAATAATGCAGTGTTTAATAACTTCTAATTTAAAAGATTTTGGTAACTATTATTAACAGGCGTTCCGTTATTTCTGGTATTATTTCTTTGAGAAAATGTGTCGGTATAGGATCTAATACATAGGTTAATGATTTTGCAGAAGAGATGAGTGAAATAAATTTGCTATCTTTTAAGGGTGTAAAGTATTCTAGGTTCTGATGTGATGTGGTTAATCATCTGCATCAATTAAATTGATGCAGATGATTAACCACATCTGCATCAATTAAATTGTCTAGTTTCAAAACTTGTATTTTTTGTCTAATGTTTACGATTTTGGTACTGAAAATTTTGTATTAAATATAAATCTAGGATTATTTTTATTTTCTATAAAAGTGGAGCGATACAACGATCTAGCAGCACTAAGAGCTTTTTTATAGTTCAGGATGCTCTCCTTCCAGGCTATTTAAAATCCAGTCAAGTCCAGTCGGCTTTTATTGTCATTTCAACCATACACAGTTCAGTACACAGTGAAACGAAACAACGTTCCTCCAGGACCAAGGTGCTACATACATACAACAACATAAATTAACAATGCAGATTTTACATTTTTAAGTTAACCTAAAGCTATCGATTTTTGTACAAAGAAGAGACAACAATAGACAACAGACAACAAAGTGCACATGCTAATGTGCAAACAAAGAGCTACATGATAACACAACAACGTAACATGTTACTGTACTGAAATGTCTCTTTTAGTGATGAGGTATGAGTTGAAGTAGTGGGAAAAACAGCAGTAAACAATTGACATTGTGGCAAAAAATATTCTTGTGCAAATAGCAGAGTGAGAAATATTGCGCAAATATTGCAAATAGTAGTTCAGGTAGGTGGGTATGAACAAATTAAGATGGTTGTAGATCAGTGTGATTGTGCATGTGTGTGTTTATCAGTTCAGTCCGGATATTATTTAATTCGTCTGAGTGATTTGTGTGTGTGTGTGTGCGTGTATGTTTATCAGTCCAGTCTCTTTGTGTTGAGAAGATGGATGGCTTGTGAGTAAAAAAATGCTTCTCAGTCTGGATGTGAGTGTAAAATAATAACAATTTAGTTTGACACCATTTACGTTCTAATTTCCGAGCGGTCTGTTTTAAAGTGTGTGTGTGGTCATTATACCAGGGAGCGAGTTTCCTATCTCTAATCATTTTCCTTTTAATTGTAGCTACATTATCTAAGGAATAGCGGAATGTTGACAAGAATTAGTCGCCTCTATGTAGTCAGACGGTGATCTAATCATAGATGATAAGTCTGGGGGATTATTTATAAAGTTCTGTGTGGTAGTTGATGTGAAAAATTCTTAAAATATTCCTAGCTCAGAATAGAACATAAAAGTTTTATGAAGCTTCCTACTGTTCATGAAAGATGAGTAGGACTGTGCTAAAGAAAAGCACATAACTTGAGAACTGAAATGTAGGCTGTACCTCCCTGGACGTGGTCGCAGGAGGAAAATTGATGACAAATCAAAGAGACGGATAATCCGAATGGTAACAAAAGAGCCCAGAAAGACTTCTAAAGAGATCCAAGGTGAACTTCACGCTCAAGGAACATCAGTGTCAGATCGCACCATCCGTCGTTGTTTGAGCCAAAGTAGACTACATGGGAGATGACCAAGGAGGACACCATTGTTGAAAACAAATCATAAAAAAGCCAGACTGGAATATGCCAAACTACATGTTGACAAGCCACAAAGCTTCTGGGAGACAGATGAGACAAAAATGGAACTTTTTGCCAAGGCACATCAGCTCTATGTTCACAGACGAAAAAATGAAGCACATCAAGAAAAGAACACTGTCCCTACTGTGAAACATGGAGGAGGCTCTGTTATGTTCTGGGGCTGCTTTGCTGCATCTGGCACAGGGTGTCTTGAATCTGTGCAGGGTACAATGAAATCTCAAGACTATCAAGGGATTCTAGAGAGAAATGTGCTGGCCAGTGTCAGAAAGCTGGGTCTCAGTCGCAGGTCATGGGTCTTGCAACAGGACAATGACCCAAAACACAGCTAAAAACACCCAAGAATGGCTAAGAGGAAAACATTGGACTATTCTAAAGTGGCCTTCTATGAGCCCTGCCCTCAATCCTATTGAGCATCTTTGGAAGGAGCTGAAACATGCCGTCTGGAAAAGGCATCCTTCAAACCGGAAACAACTGGAGCAGCTTGCTCATGAGGAGTGGGCTAAAATACCTGCAGAGAGGTGCAGAAGTCTCATTGACAGTTACAGGAAACGTTTGATTGCAGTGATTGCCTCAAAAGGTTGTGCAACAAACTATTAAGTTAGGGGTACCATCATTTTTGTCTCATCTGTCTCCCAGAAGCTTTGTGGCTTGTCAACATGTAGTTTGGCATATTCCGGGAGGTTGGCTACAGTCCCATGGATCTTAAATTTCTGAATAATATGGGCAACTGTAGTCACAGGAACATCTAGCTGCTTGGAAATGGTCTTCTAGCCTTTACCTTTAACATGCTTGTCTATAATTTTCTTTCGACTCTCCTGAGACAACTCTTTCCTTCGCTTCCTCTGGTCCATGTTGAGTGTGGTACATATCATGTCACCAAACCACACAGTGACTACCTGGAGCCCTATATATAGGCCCACTGACTGATTACAAGATTGTAGACACCTGTGATGCTAATTAGTGGACACACCTTGAATTAACTTGTCCCTTTGGTCACATTATTTTCAGTATTTTCTAGGGGTACCATCATTTTTGTCCAGGCCTGTTCCATGAGTTCATTTTTTTTTATAATTCCGTTGAAGCATGGTTGAAAAGCAATGTCTGACTTTCATGGGTTAACATTCATAGAATTCTTATTTATTATTACTTTTGTCAGATTTAAGTTATTTCTGTGACCATTGTGAGTTTTTCTTTCATTGACCGAAGGGTACCAACAATTTTGTCCACGTGTGTACATAACCCATGGGATATTAACTAAAGCGTCTCTTCTCTGGGCTCGTCTCTGCCTGAACACCATTTCCTGGCTACCTCTAATCAGTTAGGAGTGATTTCCTACTTTAAAAATGTTTGATAAATTGCTCTTACTCCTACTCCTGAAAGTAGGACCAAAATGGCTTCACTCACTGAATTTCGTTCACTTAGGACACTTACGAGCGATTTCCTACTCTGAGACTCTTAGTACATCTGGGCTCAGAATCACCAGCAAGGAGCAAATTGGAAACTTGACAGGAAACAGGTTCAGGGAAATATCAGAAATCCATTTACTGTAGCTCCTCTTCCATGAGTTTAGAAACCAGCAGCTCAAAGGCTGTCCCCAGCAACATGAAGCAAAACAATAGCAAACACTCTTCCACTTGACTGTAATTAGGATAAGCTTAAGTAAGACAGTTAACAAGGCACAGCTAAAAGGAAGAAACCATTTGAACATGCATGCTCTGGATTTAACCAAAATAGTAGTCCAGACTGGAAGCCTGCCTCCAAAGAGTATTACAGTAGCGACTATGCATGACGGGTGCATTGATTCATGTGCTTTGCTAGTGCTGCTGTTGTAAAGTTTAATGTAATTCAACTCAATTATATTTTATTTGTATAGCACTGTTAACAACAATCATTGTTGCAAACCAGCTTTACAGAATTAAAAATGTATGCAAATAAATTGCACAGCAAAACATATAGTCTATGATCTTTATCATATTTTTTGTGTTTTTCAAGAATGTACCACAGCTGCAAAGAGGAGGGAGAAAGAAGTGGATTGAACAAGGAATCCACTCAGATAGTGAGTCATACACATTATTCATCTTTTATTGAGTAAAAATTGTTCATACAGTATCATATTCTCTCTATAATGTACAGTTTTCCCCGTCTCACTGTATTTTTCCACTTACTGACAGAAAACAGAAAGTCATGGACACACCTTCAGATTCCGTTACAAATACAGAAAGTATCCAGTGAACTGTAATGAGCCTATGGCCGTCCAACAGAGACTTCAGACAGAGTTCTATTTTAAAGCCATCTGTAAGAAAAACCGAATGGGAGGAAACATGGAAATAATCATCCAGAGAGAGCAAATGCCCAGAGCTGCTGTGGCACCACATTTCCCCTGCAGTCTGCTCAACCACGACGAGCTTCTGGACATCAGCTTCATCAGATTAGGTGGAAACAGCGGCACAGCGAAGACACAGAAACTCCCTGTTCACTCACCTGAAAATTTGGTTTGTTTCTACATTAAGACCAGAGGTAAAAAAAAAATCTGTACGGTGATGAAAAACAATGAACTGAAAAGAATCGTGGATTACGTGTGTGTCTATGCAGTGAAAGGGGAATCTGTGAAAGAGGCGCTGAAGCGCGATGGGCGATTTAACAAAGTGATTTTCAGGAAAGGGGCACTCTATGGGCAGGAAACTGAGAACACAGTGAGTCTGTCTAATCTCGTCGATCATCTGAATGGAGAGCGGTTTCAGGTTATAGTCTCTCCTCATCAGACAGGCAGCCAAGAGTCGAGTCAGGAGATGAGTCAGGAAGCTGACACAGGAAAGGAGGAAACAGTGAAGGGTGAAAAAAGTGAAGATCATGAAACTCCTCAGGAAAGAAACTCGACCATAGGTTCCACAAAGGCGAAAGAGGAGACAGAGACCACACAGAAAGAAAAGAAGTCTAGAAAATACCCAGAAACCAAAGAGATTCCAAACTCACAGGAGATCCTGAACCTTCTGCGAGAGCAGCACAGTAGTTTGTTGAAGACTCTAAAAGAACGAGAGAACCTAAAGAATAATGGTGAAGTGAAGAGGCTCTTCAGAGTGGAGTATGATAAAAGTGTTCAGAGTTTTTTGGAGGTGAACAGAGTTAAACAGTTGATGGTGTTGTCCGACTCTGTCTGTCAGATCCGCGTTGATGGTTCTCCAATTGGAACCGGATTCCTGCTCTTTAAAAGGTTTGTCCTTACCAATGCACATGTTGTTAGAGACTTGATCCCCTGTATACCAGGACTGCAACGCAATCTAACAGCTGTGTTTGGATTTGAACGTCTGAGTTCTTTAGGAAAAGAGATACCAGTAGAGCGGAACCTTGTTTCTTTCTTTGATGGAAAAGATGACATGGGGAACTATCTGGACTTTACTTTGCTGGAACTGAGCAGTGACATAGAACTCCCTGTTGGTCTGCCTGAATTGCTGAGTTGCTATAGCACTCCCCCAACCAGGGGTGGTGTCTGCATAATTGGACATCCAGGGGGTGGAGTCAAACAAATTGACCCCTGTTTTATTATTGCAAAAGATGACGTTCCACAAGCAGCAGAGCGATACTTTGCAGAGAACCAAAACCTTCATGTCTTTCATGTTATAACACAGAAGTGCTGGACTGAGGATTGGGAAATCCATACATCCAAGATCATGTACCATTCTTGTTTCTTTCATGGATCATCTGGCTCACCCGTGTTTGATGAGCGCTGCAATCTGATTGGTGTTCACACCGGTGGATACGTTTATCCAGGTGAAAACAAGAAAGTGAGGAGTGTGATGGAATTTGGCTTTCCAATGCTCCCGATGCTGGTGCGTATCTTCATACAGTGCAGCGAGAGTGGAAGGTCTGATGTAGTTCAGTACTTTGAGTCTCAAAACAACCTGAAATATGTTCTTAATGTGGCAAACGACCAGATGCAGAGAAATCATGAGGCCAACTAGAGACATCATCAATCACAAAAATGTCACTATCCTTAGAGTAATGACATGATAAACTCACACTAATGACATCATTACTTGCATTAATATCACTAATCAAGCAAATTGCATCACTAATCACATGGTTAAAGAAATCAAAGACAAGGCAGAACATGTCAGTCATCAAAGTAAATGCAAACACCAAACATAACACAGAAGAAGCAAAAAGAAATACGCTAGCAGACAGCACTGCAAAATAAGCTGTCAAGGAAGTAGTTAATACAGTGGCAGACAATATAATGTCCAGGAAAATTTTAAAAGCTTTACAAATACGTATACAAAGCTGCATTGTGTAACTGGATCATGTGCCATCTGTCTGAAAAACAATCCTGGAGGAGAACCAAAACACCTGGGATAAGTACCCTAGCAAACAGACAACATGACCAAGGTTACTTGTGCCATTAGCCAATGCATTTGTATGCAATGCAAAACAAAATGATGCTGGTAACGACAGAAAGGCGTCAGAACACCAAGTGCACCACAGCCCACTATGCACGGGACCCAGCAAGCAAAGAGTCCACAGATGATAAATCGATCGAGCCCCATGGGACACACAGGACAAACAAGTCTAATGCACCCTACAACCCACAGCACCCAATGTCCTGGTACCAGACACCAGAGAACACCCCCAGAGGCCCTGCAGAGCTACACCCTGAAGGACCAGATCTGCTCTGGTGGCACAAGGGGAACCCAAACCTAGGTGGTAATGACTTAAAAGTTGTGAATGGACTGTGATTGGGCATCAAATTTGTTTATCTCATCCTGAGGTGGACAGTGGTCCTCCAAGATTATTCCAATCACCATGAGAGTCATTATTCTCTTGCTTTTTTTCCGGAATTTCTGAGTGAGAAGTTAAGAACAGATGAGAAACAAAATAACTGACATGTTTTAGTCTGGAAAGAGTTACAAAGCCATTTCTAAGAGAGTGGAGAGTTTCAAGGTGAAAGCCACTGCTGACCAAAAAGAACACAAAGGCTCGTCTCACATTTGCCGAAAATATCTTGATTTATTCCCAAGACTTCTGCGCAAATATTCTCTGGAGACAAAAGTTTAACTTTTTAAACTTTTTTGCATATATATAGATGAGTTTGCATATATGTGCGCGTATCTCATAGGTGTATGTGCGCGTATCTCATAGGTGTATGTGCGTGCATCTCATATGTGTGTGCACGTGCATCTCATATGTGTGTGCACGTGCATCTCATATGTGTGTGTGCGTGCATCTCATAGGTGTATATGCGTGCATCTCATAGGTGTGTGTGCACGGAGAATTTGCATATATGTGCGCGGAGAGTTTGCATATATGTGCACGCGTCTCATAGGTGTATGTGCGCGCATTTCATATGTAGTTGTTTATGCAGTTAGTAGTATATATAGATGTGTGACTGTTTCATATAAGTGTATCCAAGTGTTTCATATGTGTGTGCATGAGTGAAGTTTGATTTAAGCCCTATACGGCGCCTTATACTGCATCAATGCAAAGTCCAGTTCACAGTTATTGTAATGATGTGTAATAATATGCAAGTCATTACACTGTATGCTGGTAATTGAGGATTTTTGATTGTTTGATTGTTCAATAAAACTACAATATTTCTCATTTGTCAAGTCAATTTTATTTATATAGCGCTTTTAACAATTGACATTGTCGACATTTGTGTTTCATGCATCTCATTTATATCTGACTTTAATCTCATTATGGTCTTATATATGGCTCATTTGCTTCTCCTTCAAATGCAGTTTTGTTTCTCATGTACAGCTCAGATTTCTCAAATGTTTCTCAGGTATGTCTCGCTTTGTGTCTCAGTTATGTCTCTTTGTTTCTCCTAAGTGGGGTTTAGGAGAAATAGAAAAGACAAAGTCAAGCTTGAAATGAGACAGCTCAATTCAGTCTCATGAGACAAGAAAAAGCTCATTCTGAGCAACAAAATTTAGCTATGGGCAGGCATATTCAGGTATATTTCTAGTATTTAATGCAAGTTAAATACCAGAAATTGTAAAAACAAAAATGTGATGAATTTAACGTTGTTAGAATTTCCACACAAGTCAAATTCCCTCTCAGTGCTTTTCATTACATAATTTTGAGTTTCCTGTTGTACGCTATTGCTGTAAACCTGTAAATTATACTACAACATGTAAGAAAATAAACAAAAAACAAACAAAAAAAATTCTTAAACCCTAATATATTAAAATTCATACAAACGCGCCCAACATGGCAACCTGACATTCCAGACGATTCCACACGGGAGGAGGGAGGGGCAGCCAATCAGCGTGCAGTATTTTTTCGCGCTCAAAGGAGGCGGTTTGAGCGCGAGCTCCGTTTCTCCGCAGTGATCTGAGGTAAATAAAGTCCTGAGGCGCTTCATCATCGGGGTGAGAGAGAAAATATATTTATTACATTAATGTTTACTGCATTCATCTCACTGTGGAGCCGAGTTTATGAGCTTGTGGTGGATGAAAAACTTGTGTAACTGTTAGCTGAAAGTGTCTTCTTTAAAAAAGTGGATTTAATGAATAAAAGGATAAGCAGCATATAATTTGTTAGCAGTGTTAGCTTAGCACAGCTTGTTAGCCCAATGTCAGATGAGTATTAAAGTAAATATAGATTAGACACAAGTGTGTACAGACTGATTTATTAAAAGAAGAAAGGTTTTATTCCTGAACTCTTCCTGAATGAGAGTTGAGTTAAATATTAGAAATTATTACTTAAAATAAGCAGAAATGTGAAACTGTTAAGTTCTTGGATGATTTTGTGTGTGTGTGTGTGTGTGTGTTTGTGTGTGTGTGTGAGAGAGAAATGAAGTGTAGAATGAGTTTACTGAGTTTATTAAAACAATCTGTCAGAAGGTTAAAGGTTCGATCAGTAAACAGGAGGTCGGGCCGGGACCAAACAGAGGATCAGACAGAACACAAAGCAAACACCAGGAACCAGAATCACAGCTACAGGACCAACGGGTCAGTCACACTTCTACAGGAGTCTGAGAGTTTACTACACACACAAACGCAATATCTCTCTCTCTCTCTCTCTCTCTCTGTGTGTGAGAAAGAGCAAGTGAGAGAGATTCGTTATCAGTGTGTGCCCATGTAAAAAAAAAAAGTATGCTAAGTGTATTAAATTCTAGCATGCCAAAGCATACTTAAGTGTACTTCCAACCAAACTAATGACTAGTATACTTGAGTTTGCTATTTTGGAACAACTTATTTTGTACTAAGTGTATTCATGTTATAATTTAATTATACAAGAGCACAATTTTAAGTGTATTAAAGGTATTTTAATGTCCTGGAGTGAACAATTTCAAGTACACTTAAAGTATGTGACTGTGTGTGTACTAATATAAATCCTTGACACAGTGATTAATGAAATTAAAGTATCTTTAATTATGCGTATATTACAGCTATTTTTACCATTTGTGTTAAGGAAACCACAAGTAATATATTATGAATATATTCTTATTAGCAGTAGCATTATACTTCTCCCCAATTCCAATTACTAAAAAGTACATTTTCTGAATAATAAAATACACTTTGTTGTATCATGTAGCCCCCCAGACACTCACCTATAATACCGTATTGTCTTACCAGTACAAGTCATGTAGGCTTTTATTGTCATTTCAACCATATACAGTTCAGTATACAGTGAAACGAAACAACGTTCCTCCAGGACCAAGATGATACATACATACATACATACATGCAACAACATAAATTAACTACACAACATAAATTAACAACACACTTTGCCGGAACCAGCTAACTAACTAAGAGACCTAACTAGCTGACTAGGTCAGGTATGACAAACATTTTGTTTTTCAGTTAACCTAAAACTATTCTTCTTTCGTCCCATCTCTGTTGCACTCTCCTCGTCTGCCATCCTGCCGCCTCCAAGTCAAACACAGTATGAACGCATAAGCAGTTTGTGAAATCGGTGTATCTTCTGCTCGATATATAAAGCCTGTGACGTATTTTTGACAGAAGAGTCAAGTCAAGTCAATTTTATTTATATAGCGCTTTTAACAATTGACATTGTCGCAAAGCAGCTTTACACAATAAAAAGAAGTAAGTTTTTATGCAATGTGTATGAATCAAAATTATAAGATTGTCCCTGATGAGCAAGCAGAGGGCGACGGTGGCAAGGAAAAACTCCCTGAGATGGTAATAGGAAGAAACCTTGAGAGGAACCAGACTCAACAGGGAACCCATCCTCATCTGGGTGATAACGGAGAGCAGGGATTGATCAGCATAATAATGTGTACTGGAAGTTCAGTATAACAAGAGATGTTTTAAAATTAAAATTAAAAGGAGTCCAGTTTGTTCCTGGAGGCTCAGGTAGACTGTAGGGGATTCCAGTCCTGAGCTATCGAACAACTGAAGTCACAGGTCCCCAGAGCATCAATCGATGATAGGACAGTCTTAATGGAAACCATCCCCAGCCACCATACGAATCCAGGCAGACCACACGGGGCATCCATGCGACGAGATCTCCAACCAGAAGCAGGACTCCAAGACGGGTTAGACGGCTCCAGAGGGCAGAGGGGTCTGGATCACTGGCAACTCAGGAGCGAAACATGTATAGCTCGACAGAGAGAGGGAAAGAAGAGGGGGGGGGGGGGAGAGAGGAGAGAGCAGAAAAGGAGAGAACAGAAAA
The DNA here is from genome assembly GCA_030347435.1 of Clarias fuscus. Classification (NCBI taxonomy): domain Eukaryota; kingdom Metazoa; phylum Chordata; class Actinopteri; order Siluriformes; family Clariidae; genus Clarias; species Clarias fuscus. The sequence continues at coordinate 417,440 of CM059208.1, forward strand.
TAAGGAGAGATGGCAGTTAGGTCTGGTCACAGTCAACATGTATAAGGTGAATGTATATTAGTGCAAAGTGCAAGCAGGGACTCCGGCAGGACTAACTATAACAGCATAACTAAAAGGGAGAGCCAGAAGGAAACCCAAACATGAGGGCTCCCTGAGATGTAAAGCAACCAATCACCTCACCGTCAACAAACCTGAGTGAACAATGAGAGTGGGGAGGACAGCATCTAAACATACCAGTTCACCAGAATACTCTACGTCCATGAGTCCCCCAGATCTGCTCCTTTACCTAAGGTTAATCTATTTACAAAAATGCTTGGCTATATAAATAGGTTTTTAGCCTAGACTTAAACACTGAGACTGTGTCTGAGTCCCGAACATTAATAGGAAGACTATTCCATAACTTCGGGGCTTTGTAAGAAAAAGCTCCACCCCCTGCTGTAGTTTTAATAATACGTGGTACTGACAGGCAGCCTGCATTCTTTGATCGAAGTAGGCGTGGCGGATCGTAAGACACTAACAGTTCACTCAGATACTGTGGCGCGAGACCATTTAGTGCTTTAAATGTCAGAAGTAGTATCTTAAAATTGATGCGAAATTTCACAGGGAGCCAATGCAGTGTAGATAAGATAGGGGTGATGTGCTCGTATCTTCTGGTTTTAGTGAGGACTCTCGCTGCTGCATTCTGTACTTACTGAAGCTTGTTTATACACCTAGTTGAACAACAAATGAGTAAGGTGTTGAAATAATGCAGTGTTTAATAACTTCTAATTTAAAAGATTTTGGTAACTATTATTAACAGGCGTTCCGTTATTTCTGGTATTATTTCTTTGAGAAAATGTGTCGGTATAGGATCTAATACATAGGTTAATGATTTTGCAGAAGAGATGAGTGAAATAAATTTGCTATCTTTTAAGGGTGTAAAGTATTCTAGGTTCTGATGTGATGTGGTTAATCATCTGCATCAATTAAATTGTCTAGTTTCAAAACTTGTATTTTTTGTCTAATGTTTACGATTTTGGTACTGAAAATTTTGTATTAAATATAAATCTAGGATTATTTTTATTTTCTATAAAAGTGGAGCGATACAACGATCTAGCAGCACTAAGAGCTTTTTTATAGTTCAGGATGCTCTCCTTCCAGGCTATTTAAAATCCAGTCAAGTCCAGTCGGCTTTTATTGTCATTTCAACCATACACAGTTCAGTACACAGTGAAACGAAACAACGTTCCTCCAGGACCAAGGTGCTACATACATACAACAACATAAATTAACAATGCAGATTTTACATTTTTAAGTTAACCTAAAGCTATCGATTTTTGTACAAAGAAGAGACAACAATAGACAACAGACAACAAAGTGCACATGCTAATGTGCAAACAAAGAGCTACATGATAACACAACAACGTAACATGTTACTGTACTGAAATGTCTCTTTTAGTGATGAGGTATGAGTTGAAGTAGTGGGAAAAACAGCAGTAAACAATTGACATTGTGGCAAAAAATATTCTTGTGCAAATAGCAGAGTGAGAAATATTGCGCAAATATTGCAAATAGTAGTTCAGGTAGGTGGGTATGAACAAATTAAGATGGTTGTAGATCAGTGTGATTGTGCATGTGTGTGTTTATCAGTTCAGTCCGGATATTATTTAATTCGTCTGAGTGATTTGTGTGTGTGTGTGTGCGTGTGTTTATCAGTCCAGTCTCTTTGTGTTGAGAAGATGGATGGCTTGTGAGTAAAAAAATGCTTCTCAGTCTGGATGTGAGTGTAAAATAATAACAATTTAGTTTGACACCATTTACGTTCTAATTTCTGAGCGGTCTGTTTTAAAGTGTGTGTGTGGTCATTATACCAGGGAGCGAGTTTCCTATCTCTAATCATTTTCCTTTTAATTGTAGCTACATTATCTAAGGAATAGCGGAATGTTGACAAGAATTAGTCGCCTCTATGTAGTCAGACGGTGATCTAATCATAGATGATAAGTCTGGGGGATTATTTATAAAGTTCTGTGTGGTAGTTGATGTGAAAAATTCTTAAAATATTCCTAGCTCAGAATAGAACATAAAAGTTTTATGAAGCTTCCTACTGTTCATGAAAGATGTGTAGGACTGTGCTAAAGAAAAGCACATAACTTGAGAACTGAAATGTAGGCTGTACCTCCCTGGACGTGGTCGCAGGAGGAAAATTGATGACAAATCAAAGAGACGGATAATCCGAATGGTAACAAAAGAGCCCAGAAAGACTTCTAAAGAGATCCAAGGTGAACTTCACGCTCAAGGAACATCAGTGTCAGATCGCACCATCCGTCGTTGTTTGAGCCAAAGTAGACTACATGGGAGATGACCAAGGAGGACACCATTGTTGAAAACAAATCATAAAAAAGCCAGACTGGAATATGCCAAACTACATGTTGACAAGCCACAAAGCTTCTGGGAGACAGATGAGACAAAAATGGAACTTTTTGCCAAGGCACATCAGCTCTATGTTCACAGACACATCAAGAAAAGAACACTGTCCCTACTGTGAAACATGGAGGAGGCTCTGTTATGTTCTGGGGCTGCTTTGCTGCATCTGGCACAGGTGTCTTGAATCTGTGCAGGGTACAATGAAATCTCAAGACTATCAAGGGATTCTAGAGAGAAATGTGCTGGCCAGTGTCAGAAAGCTGGGTCTCAGTCGCAGGTCATGGGTCTTGCAACAGGACAATGACCCAAAACACAGCTAAAAACACCCAAGAATGGCTAAGAGGAAAACATTGGACTATTCTAAAGTGGCCTTCTATGAGCCCTGCCCTCAATCCTATTAAGCATCTTTGGAAGGAGCTGAAACATGCCGTCTGGAAAAGGCATCCTTCAAACCGGAAACAACTGGAGCAGCTTGCTCATGAGGAGTGGGCTAAAATACCTGCAGAGAGGTGCAGAAGTCTCATTGACAGTTACAGGAATCGTTTGATTGCAGTGATTGCCTCAAAAGGTTGTGCAACAAACTATTAAGTTAGGGGTACCATCATTTTTGTCTCATCTGTCTCCCAGAAGCTTTGTGGCTTGTCAACATGTAGTTTGGCATATTCCAGTCTGGCTTTTTTATGATTTGTTTTCAACAATGGTGTCCTCCTTGGTCGTCTCCCATGTAGTCCACTTTGGCTCAAACAACGACGGATGGTGCGATCTGACACTGATGTTCCTTGAGCGTGAAGTTCACCTTGGATCTCTTTAGAAGTCTTTCTCGGCTCTTTTGTTACTATTCGGATTATCCGTCTCTTTGATTTGTCATCAATTTTCCTCCTGCGACCACGTCCAGGGAGGTTGGCTACAGTCCCATGGATCTTAAATTTCTGAATAATATGGGCAACTGTAGTCACAGGAACATCTAGCTGCTTGGAAATGGTCTTCTAGCCTTTACCTTTAACATGCTTGTCTATAATTTTCTTTCTAATCTCCTGAGACAACTCTTTCCTTCGCTTCCTCTGGTCCATGTTGAGTGTGGTACATATCATGTCACCAAACCACACAGTGACTACCTGGAGCCCTATATATAGGCCCACTGACTGATTACAAGATTGTAGACACCTGTGATGCTAATTAGTGGACACACCTTGAATTAACTTGTCCCTTTGGTCACATTATTTTCAGTATTTTCTAGGGGTACCATCATTTTTGTCCAGGCCTGTTCCATGAGTTCATTTTTTTTTTATAATTCCGTTGAAGCATGGTTGAAAAGCAATGTCTGACTTTCATGGGTTAACATTCATAGAATTCTTATTTATTATTACTTTTGTCAGATTTAAGTTATTTCTGTGACCATTGTGAGTTTTTCTTTCATTGACCGAAGGGTACCAACAATTTTGTCCACGTGTGTACATAACCCATGGGATATTAACTAAAGCGTCTCTTCTCTGGGCTCGTCTCTGCCTGAACACCATTTCCTGGCTACCTCTAATCAGTTAGGAGTGATTTCCTACTTTAAAAATGTTTGATAAATTGCTCTTACTCCTACTCCTGAAAGTAGGACCAAAATGGCTTCACTCACTGAATTTCGTTCACTTAGGACACTTACGAGCGATTTCCTACTCTGAGACTCTTAGTACATCTGGGCTCAGAATCACCAGCAAGGAGCAAATTGGAAACTTGACAGGAAACAGGTTCAGGGAAATATCAGAAATCCATTTACTGTAGCTCCTCTTCCATGAGTTTAGAAACCAGCAGCTCAAAGGCTGTCCCCAGCAACATGAAGCAAAACAATAGCAAACACTCTTCCACTTGACTGTAATTAGGATAAGCTTAAGTAAGACAGTTAACAAGGCACAGCTAAAAGGAAGAAACCATTTGAACATGCATGCTCTGGATTTAACCAAAATAGTAGTCCAGACTGGAAGCCTGCCTCCAAAGAGTATTACAGTAGCGACTATGCATGACGGGTACATTGATTCATGTGCTTTGCTAGTGCTGCTGTTGTAAAGTTTAATGTAATTCAACTCAATTATATTTTATTTGTATAGCACTGTTAACAACAATCATTGTTGCAAACCAGCTTTACAGAATTAAAAATGTATGCAAATAAATTGCACAGCAAAAAATATAGTCTATGATCTTTATCATATTTTTTGTGTTTTTCAAGAATGTACCACAGCTGCAAAGAGGAGGGAGAAAGAAGTGGATTGAACAAGGAATCCACTCAGATAGTGAGTCATACACATTATTCATCTTTTATTGAGTAAAAATTGTTCATACAGTATCATATTCTCTCTATAATGTACAGTTTTCCCCGTCTCACTGTATTTTTCCACTTACTGACAGAAAACAGAAAGTCATGGACACACCTTCAGATTCCGTTACAAATACAGAAAGTTTCCAGTGAACTGTAATGAGCCTATGGCCGTCCAACAGAGACTTCAGACAGAGTTCTATTTTAAAGCCATCTGTAAGAAAAACCGAATGGGAGGAAACATGGAAATAATCATCCAGAGAGAGCAAATGCCCAGAGCTGCTGTGGCACCACATTTCCCCTGCAGTCTGCTCAACCACGACGAGCTTCTGGACATCAGCTTCATCAGATTAGGTGGAAACAGCGGCACAGCGAAGACACAGAAACTCCCTGTTCACTCACCTGAAAATTTGGTTTGTTTCTACATTAAGACCAGAGGTAAAAAAAAAATCTGTACGGTGATGAAAAACAATGAACTGAAAAGAATCGTGGATTACGTGTGTGTCTATGCAGTGAAAGGGGAATCTGTGAAAGAGGCGCTGAAGCGCGATGGGCGATTTAACAAAGTGATTTTCAGGAAAGGGGCACTCTATGGGCAGGAAACTGAGAACACAGTGAGTCTGTCTAATCTCGTCGATCATCTGAATGGAGAGCGGTTTCAGGTTATAGTCTCTCCTCATCAGACAGGCAGCCAAGAGTCGAGTCAGGAGATGAGTCAGGAAGCTGACACAGGAAAGGAGGAAACAGTGAAGGGTGAAAAAAGTGAAGATCATGAAACTCCTCAGGAAAGAAACCCGACCATAGGTTCCACAAAGGCGAAAGAGGAGACAGAGACCACACAGAAAGAAAAGAAGTCTAGAAAATACCCAGAAACCAAAGAGATTCCAAACTCACAGGAGATCCTGAACCTTCTGCGAGAGCAGCACAGTAGTTTGTTGAAGACTCTAAAAGAACGAGAGAACCTAAAGAATAATGGTGAAGTGAAGAGGCTCTTCAGAGTGGAGTATGATAAAAGTGTTCAGAGTTTTTTGGAGGTGAACAGAGTTAAACAGTTGATGGTGTTGTCCGACTCTGTCTGTCAGATCCGCGTTGATGGTTCTCCAATTGGAACCGGATTCCTGCTCTTTAAAAGGTTTGTCCTTACCAATGCACATGTTGTTAGAGACTTGATCCCCTGTATACCAGGACTGCAACGCAATCTAACAGCTGTGTTTGGATTTGAACGTCTGAGTTCTTTAGGAAAAGAGATACCAGTAGAGCGGAACCTTGTTTCTTTCTTTGATGGAAAAGATGACATGGGGAACTATCTGGACTTTACTTTGCTGGAACTGAGCAGTGACATAGAACTCCCTGTTGGTCTGCCTGAATTGCTGAGTTGCTATAGCACTCCCCCAACCAGGGATGGTGTCTGCATAATTGGACATCCAGGGGGTGGAGTCAAACAAATTGACCCCTGTTTTATTATTGCAAAAGATGACGTTCCACAAGCAGCAGAGCGATACTTTGCAGAGAACCAAAACCTTCATGTCTTTCATGTTATAACACAGAAGTGCTGGACTGAGGATTGGGAAATCCATACATCCAAGATCATGTACCATTCTTGTTTCTTTCATGGATCATCTGGCTCACCCGTGTTTGATGAGCGCTGCAACCTGATTGGTGTTCACACCGGTGGATACGTTTATCCAGGTGAAAACAAGAAAGTGAGGAGTGTGATGGAATTTGGCTTTCCAATGCTCCCGATGCTGGTGCGTATCTTCATACAGTGCAGCGAGAGTGGAAGGTCTGATGTAGTTCAGTACTTTGAGTCTCAAAACAACCTGAAATATGTTCTTAATGTGGCAAACGACCAGATGCAGAGAAATCATGAGGCCAACTAGAGACATCATCAATCACAAAAATGTCACTATCCTTAGAGTAATGACATGATAAACTCACACTAATGACATCATTACTTGCATTAATATCACTAATCAAGCAAATTGCATCACTAATCACATGGTTAAAGAAATCAAAGACAAGGCAGAACATGTCAGTCATCAAAGTAAATGCAAACACCAAACATAACACAGAAGAAGCAAAAAGAAATACGCTAGCAGACAGCACTGCAAAATAAGCTGTCAAGGAAGTAGTTAATACAGTGGCAGACAATATAATGTCCAGGAAAATTTTAAAAGCTTTACAAATACGTATACAAAGCTGCATTGTGTAACTGGATCATGTGCCATCTGTCTGAAAAACAATCCTGGAGGAGAACCAAAACACCTGGGATAAGTACCCTAGCAAACAGACAACATGACCAAGGTTACTTGTGCCATTAGCCAATGCATTTGTATGCAATGCAAAACAAAATGATGCTGGTAACGACAGAAAGGCGTCAGAACACCAAGTGCACCACAGCCCACTATGCACGGGACCCAGCAAGCAAAGAGTCCACAGATGATAAATCGATCGAGCCCCATGGGACACACAGGACAAACAAGTCTAATGCACCCTACAACCCACAGCACCCAATGTCCTGGTACCAGACACCAGAGAACACCCCCAGAGGCCCTGCAGAGCTACACCCTGAAGGACCAGATCTGCTCTGGTGGCACAAGGGGAACCCAAACCTAGGTGGTAATGACTTAAAAGTTGTGAATGGACTGTGATTGGGCATCAAATTTGTTTATCTCATCCTGAGGTGGACAGTGGTCCTCCAAGATTATTCCAATCACCATGAGAGTCATTATTCTCTTGCTTTTTTTCCGGAATTTCTGAGTGAGAAGTTAAGAACAGATGAGAAACAAAATAACTGACATGTTTTAGTCTGGAAAGAGTTACAAAGCCATTTCTAAGAGAGTGGAGAGTTTCAAGGTGAAAGCCACTGCTGACCAAAAAGAACACAAAGGCTCGTCTCACATTTGCCGAAAATATCTTGATTTATTCCCAAGACTTCTGCGCAAATATTCTCTGGAGACAAAAGTTTAACTTTTTAAACTTTTTTGCATATATATAGATGAGTTTGCATATATGTGCGCGTATCTCATAGGTGTATGTGCGTGCATCTCATATGTGTGTGCACGTGCATCTCATATGTGTGTGTGCGTGCATCTCATAGGTGTATATGCGTGCATCTCATAGGTGTGTGTGCACGGAGAATTTGCATATATGTGCGCGGAGAGTTTGCATATATGTGCACGCGTCTCATAGGTGTATGTGCGCGCATTTCATATGTAGTTGTTTATGCAGTTAGTAGTATATATAGATGTGTGACTGTTTCATATAAGTGTATCCAAGTGTTTCATATGTGTGTGCATGAGTGAAGTTTGATTTAAGCCCTATACGGCGCCTTATACTGCATCAATGCAAAGTCCAGTTCACAGTTATTGTAATGATGTGTAATAATATGCAAGTCATTACACTGTATGCTGGTAATTGAGGATTTTTGATTGTTTGATTGTTCAATAAAACTACAATATTTCTCATTTGTCAAGTCAAGTCAATTTTATTTATATAGCGCTTTTAACAATTGACATTGTCGACATTTGTGTTTCATGCATCTCATTTATATCTGACTTTAATCTCATTATGGTCTTATATATGGCTCATTTGCTTCTCCTTCAAATGCAGTTTTGTTTCTCATGTACAGCTCAGATTTCTCAAATGTTTCTCAGGTATGTCTCGCTTTGTGTCTCAGTTATGTCTCTTTGTTTCTCCTAAGTGGGGTTTAGGAGAAATAGAAAAGACAAAGTCAAGCTTGAAATGAGACAGCTCAATTCAGTCTCATGAGACAAGAAAAAGCTCATTCTGAGCAACAAAATTTAGCTATGGGCAGGCATATTCAGGTATATTTCTAGTATTTAATGCAAGTTAAATACCAGAAATTGTAAAAACAAAAATGTGATGAATTTAACGTTGTTAGAATTTCCACACAAGTCAAATTCCCTCTCAGTGCTTTTCATTACATAATTTTGAGTTTCCTGTTGTACGCTATTGCTGTAAACCTGTAAATTATACTACAACATGTAAGAAAATAAACAAAAAACAAACAAAAAAAATTCTTAAACCCTAATATATTAAAATTCATACAAACGCGCCCAACATGGCAACCTGACATTCCAGACGATTCCACACGGGAGGAGGGAGGGGCAGCCAATCAGCGTGCAGTATTTTTTCGCGCTCAAAGGAGGCGGTTTGAGCGCGAGCTCCGTTTCTCCGCAGTGATCTGAGGTAAATAAACTCCTGAGGCGCTTCATCATCGGGGTGAGAGAGAAAATATATTTATTACATTAATGTTTACTGCATTCATCTCACTGTGGAGCCGAGTTTATGAGCTTGTGGTGGATGAAAAACTTGTGTAACTGTTAGCTGAAAGTGTCTTCTTTAAAAAAGTGGATTTAATGAATAAAAGGATAAGCAGCATATAATTTGTTAGCAGTGTTAGCTTAGCACAGCTTGTTAGCCCAATGTCAGATGAGTATTAAAGTAAATATAGATTAGACACAAGTGTGTACAGACTGATTTATTAAAAGAAGAAAGGTTTTATTCCTGAACTCTTCCTGAATGAGAGTTGAGTTAAATATTAGAAATTATTACTTAAAATAAGCAGAAATGTGAAACTGTTAAGTTCTTGGATGATTTTGTGTGTGTGTGTGTGTGTGAGAGAGAAATGAAGTGTAGAATGAGTTTACTGAGTTTATTAAAACAATCTGTCAGAAGGTTAAAGGTTCGATCAGTAAACAGGAGGTCGGGCCGGGACCAAACAGAGGATCAGACAGAACACAAAGCAAACACCAGGAACCAGAATCACAGCTACAGGACCAACGGGTCAGTCACACTTCTACAGGAGTCTGAGAGTTTACTACACACACAAACGCAATATCTCTCTCTCTCTCTCTCTCTCTCTCTCTCTGTGTGAGAAAGAGCAAGTGAGAGAGATTCGTTATCAGTGTGTGCCCATGTAAAAAAAAAAAGTATGCTAAGTGTATTAAATTCTAGCATGCCAAAGCATACTTAAGTGTACTTCCAACCAAACTAATGACTAGTATACTTGAGTTTGCTATTTTGGAACAACTTATTTTGTACTAAGTGTATTCATGTTATAATTTAATTATACAAGAGCACAATTTTAAGTGTATTAAAGGTATTTTAATGTCCTGGAGTGAACAATTTCAAGTACACTTAAAGTATGTGACTGTGTGTGTACTAATATAAATCCTTGACACAGTGATTAATGAAATTAAAGTATCTTTAATTATGAGTATATTACAGCTATTTTTACCATTTGTGTTAAGGAAACCACAAGTAATATATTATGAATATATTCTTATTAGCAGTAGCATTATACTTCTCCCCAATTCCAATTACTAAAAAGTACATTTTCTGAATAATAAAATACACTTTGTTGTATCATGTAGCCCCCCAGACACTCACCTATAATACCGTATTGTCTTACCAGTACAAGTCATGTAGGCTTTTATTGTCATTTCAACCATATACAGTTCAGTATACAGTGAAACGAAACAACGTTCCTCCAGGACCAAGATGATACATACATACATACATGCAACAACATAAATTAACTACACAACATAAATTAACAACACACTTTGCCGGAACCAGCTAACTAACTAAGAGACCTAACTAGCTGACTAGGTCAGGTATGACAAACATTTTGTTTTTCAGTTAACCTAAAACTATTCTTCTTTCGTCCCATCTCTGTTGCACTCTCCTCGTCTGCCATCCTGCCGCCTCCAAGTCAAACACAGTATGAACGCATAAGCAGTTTGTGAAATCGGTGTATCTTCTGCTCGATATATAAAGCCTGTGACGTATTTTTGACAGAAGAGTCAAGTCAAGTCAATTTTATTTATATAGCGCTTTTAACAATTGACATTGTCGCAAAGCAGCTTTACACAATAAAAAGAAGTAAGTTTTTATGCAATGTGTATGAATCAAAATGATAAGATTGTCCCTGATGAGCAAGCGGAGGGCGACGGTGGCAAGGAAAAACTCCCTGAGATGGTAATAGGAAGAAACCTTGAGAGGAACCAGACTCAACAGGGAACCCATCCTCATCTGGGTGATAACGGAGAGCAGGGATTGATCAGCATAATAATGTGTACTGGAAGTTCAGTGTAACAGGAGATGTGTTAAAATTAAAATTAAAAGGAGTCCAGTTTGTTCTTGGAGGCTCAGGTAGACTGTAGGGGATTCCAGTCCTGAGCTATCGAACAACTGAAGTCACAGGTCCCCAGAGCATCAATCGATGACAGGACAGTCTTAATGGAAACCATCCCCAGCCACCATACGAATCCAGGCAGACCACACGGGGCATCCATGCGACGAGATCTCCAACCAGAAGCAGGACTCCAAGACGGGTTAGACGGCTCCAGAGGGCAGAGGGGTCTGGATCACTGGCAACTCAGGAGTGACATGTATAGCTCGACAGAGAGAGGGAAAGAAGAGGGGGGGGGGGGGGGGGGGAGGAGAGAGAGGAGAGAGCAGAAAAGGAGAGAACAGAAAATAAGGAGAGATGGCAGTTAGGTCTGGTCACAGTCAACATGTATAAGGTGAATGTATATTTAGTGCAAAGTGCAAGCAGAGACTCCGGCAGGACTAACTATAACAGCATCACTAAAAGGGAGAGCCAGAAGGAAACCCAAACATGAGGGCTCCCTGAGATGTAAAGCAACCAATCACCTCACCGTCAACAAACCTGAGTGATCAATGAGAGTGGGGAGGACAGCATCTAAACATACCAGTTCACCAGAATACTCTACGTCCATGAGTCCCCCAGATCTGCTCCTTTACCTAAGGTTAATCTATTTACAAACATGCTTGGCTAAATAAATAGGTTTTTAGCCTAGACTTAAACACTGAGACTGTGTCTGAGTCCCGAACATTAATAGGAAGACTATTCCATAACTTCGGGGCTTTGTAAGAAAAAGCTCCGCCCCCTGCTGTAGTTTTAATAATACGTGGTACTGACAGGCAGCCTGCATTCTTTGATCGAAGTAGGCGTGGCGGATCGTAAGACACTAGCAGTTCACTCAGATACTCCGGCGCGAGACCATTTAGTGCTTTAAATGTCAAAAGTAGTATCTTAAAATCGATGCGAAATTTCACAGGGAGCCAATGCAGTGTAGATAAGATAGGGGTGATGTGCTCGTATCTTCTGGTTATAGTGAGGACTCTCGCTGCTGCATTCTGTACTTACTGAAGCTTGTTTATACACCTAGTTGAACAACAAATGAGTAAGGTGTTGAAATAATGCAGTGTTTAATAACTTCTAATTTAAAAGATTTTGGTAACTATTATTAACAGGCGTTCCGTTATTTCTGGTATTATTTCTTTGAGAAAATGTGTCGGTATAGGATCTAATACATAGGTTAATGATTTTGCAGAAGAGATGAGTGAAATAAATTTGCTATCTTTTAAGGGTGTAAAGTATTCTAGGTTCTGATGTGATGTGGTTAATCATCTGCATCAATTAAATTGATGCAGATGATTAACCACATCTGCATCAATTAAATTGTCTAGTTTCAAAACTTGTATTTTTTGTCTAATGTTTACGATTTTGGTACTGAAAATTTTGTATTAAATATAAATCTAGGATTATTTTTATTTTCTATAAAAGTGGAGCGATACAACGATCTAGCAGCACTAAGAGCTTTTTTATAGTTCAGGATGCTCTCCTTCCAGGCTATTTAAAATCCAGTCAAGTCCAGTCGGCTTTTATTGTCATTTCAACCATACACAGTTCAGTACACAGTGAAACGAAACAACGTTCCTCCAGGACCAAGGTGCTACATACATACAACAACATAAATTAACAATGCAGATTTTACATTTTTAAGTTAACCTAAAGCTATCGATTTTTGTACAAAGAAGAGACAACAATAGACAACAGACAACAAAGTGCACATGCTAATGTGCAAACAAAGAGCTACATGATAACACAACAACGTAACATGTTACTGTACTGAAATGTCTCTTTTAGTGATGAGGTATGAGTTGAAGTAGTGGGAAAAACAGCAGTAAACAATTGACATTGTGGCAAAAAATATTCTTGTGCAAATAGCAGAGTGAGAAATATTGCGCAAATATTGCAAATAGTAGTTCAGGTAGGTGGGTATGAACAAATTAAGATGGTTGTAGATCAGTGTGATTGTGCATGTGTGTGTTTATCAGTTCAGTCCGGATATTATTTAATTCGTCTGAGTGATTTGTGTGTGTGTGTGTGCGTGTATGTTTATCAGTCCAGTCTCTTTGTGTTGAGAAGATGGATGGCTTGTGAGTAAAAAAATGCTTCTCAGTCTGGATGTGAGTGTAAAATAATAACAATTTAGTTTGACACCATTTACGTTCTAATTTCCGAGCGGTCTGTTTTAAAGCACGTGTGTGGTCATTATACCAGGGAGCGAGTTTCCTATCTCTATTCATTTTCCTTTTAATTGTAGCTACATTATCTAAGGAATAGCGGAATGTTGACAAGAATTAGTCGCCTCTATGTAGTCAGACGGTGATCTAATCATAGATGATAAGTCTGGGGGATTATTTATAAAGTTCTGTGTGGTAGTTGATGTGAAAAATTCTTAAAATATTCCTAGCTCAGAATAGAACATAAAAGTTTTATGAAGCTTCCTACTGTTCATGAAAGATGAGTAGGACTGTGCTAAAGAAAAGCACATAACTTGAGAACTGAAATGTAGGCTGTACCTCCCTGGACGTGGTCGCAAGAGACGGATAATCCGAATGGTAACAAAAGAGCCCAGAAAGACTTCTAAAGAGATCCAAGGTGAACTTCACGCTCAAGGAACATCAGTGTCAGATCGCACCATCCGTCGTTGTTTGAGCCAAAGTAGACTACATGGGAGATGACCAAGGAGGACACCATTGTTGAAAACAAATCATAAAAAAGCCAGACTGGAATATGCCAAACTACATGTTGACAAGCCACAAAGCTTCTGGGAGAATGTCCTATGGACAGATGAGACAAAAATGGAACTTTTTGCCAAGGCACATCAGCTCTATGTTCACAGACGAAAAAATGAAGCACATCAAGAAAAGAACACTGTCCCTACTGTGAAACATGGAGGAGGCTCTGTTATGTTCTGGGGCTGCTTTGCTGCATCTGGCACAGGGTGTCTTGAATCTGTGCAGGGTACAATGAAATCTCAAGACTATCAAGGGATTCTAGAGAGAAATGTGCTGGCCAGTGTCAGAAAGCTGGGTCTCAGTCGCAGGTCATGGGTCTTGCAACAGGACAATGACCCAAAACACAGCTAAAAACACCCAAGAATGGCTAAGAGGAAAACATTGGACTATTCTAAAGTGGCCTTCTATGAGCCCTGCCCTCAATCCTATTGAGCATCTTTGGAAGGAGCTGAAACATGCCGTCTGGAAACGGCATCCTTCAAACCGGAAACAACTGGAGCAGCTTGCTCATGAGGAGTGGGCTAAAATACCTGCAGAGAGGTGCAGAAGTCTCGTTGACAGTTACAGGAATCGTTTGATTGCAGTGATTGCCTCAAAAGGTTGTGCAACAAACTATTAAGTTAGGGGTACCATCATTTTTGTCTCATCTGTCGCCCAGAAGCTTTGTGGCTTGTCAACATGTAGTTTGGCATATTCCAGTCTGGCTTTTTTATGATTTGTTTTCAACAATGGTGTCCACTTTGGCTCAAACAACGACGGATGGTGCGATCTGACACTGATGTTCCTTGAGCGTGAAGTTCACCTTGGATCTCTTTAGAAGTCTTTCTGGGCTCTTTTGTTACCATTCGGATTATCCGTCTCTTTGATTTGTCATCAATTTTCCTCCTGCGACCACGTCCAGGGAGGTTGGCTACAGTACCATGGATCTTAAATTTCTGAATAATATGTGCAACTGTAGTCACAGGAACATCTAGCTGCTTGGAAATGGTCTTATAGCCTTTACCTTTAACATGCTTGTCTATAATTTTCTTTCGACTCTCCTGAGACAACTCTTTCCTTCGCTTCCTCTGGTCCATGTTGAGTGTGGTACATACCATGTCACCAAACCACACAGTGACTACCTGGAGCCCTATATATAGGCCCACTGACTGATTACAAGATTGTAGACACCTGTGATGCTAATTAGTGGACACACCTTGAATTAACTTGTCCCTTTGGTCACATTATTTTCAGTATTTTCTAGGGGTACCATCATTTTTGTCCAGGCCTGTTCCATGAGTTCATTTTTTTAAATAATTCTGTTGAAGCATGGTTGAAAAGCAATGTCTGACTTTCATGGGTTAACATTCATAGAATTCTTATTTATTATTACTTTTGTCAGATTTAAGTTATTTCTGTGACCATTGTGAGTTTTTCTTTCATTGGCCGAAGGGTACCAACAATTTTGTCCACCTGTGTACATAACCCATGGGATATTAACTAAAGCGTCTCTTCTCTGGGCTCGTCTCTGCCTGAACACCATTTCCTGGCTACCTCTAATCAGTAAGGAGTGATTTCCTACTTTAAAAATGTTTGATAAATTGCTCTTACTCCTACTCCTGAAAGTAGGACCAAAATGGCTTCACTCACTGAATTTCGTTCACTTAGGACACTTACGAGCGATTTCCTACTCTGAGACTCTTAGTACATCTGGGCTCAGAATCACCAGCAAGGAGCAAATTGGAAACTTGACAGGAAACAGGTTCAGGGAAATATCAGAAATCCATTTACTGTAGCTCCTCTTCCATGAGTTTAGAAACCAGCAGCTCAAAGGCTGTCCCCAGCAACCTGAAGGAAAACAATAGAAAACACTCTTCCACTTGACTGTAATTAGGATAAGCTTAAATAAGACAGTTAACAAGGCACAGCTAAAAGGAAGAAACCATTTGAACATGCATGCTCTGGATTTAACCAAAATAGTAGTCCAGACTGGAAGCCTGCCTCCAAAGAGTATTACAGTAGCGACTATGCATGACGGGTACATTGATTCATGTGCTTTGCTAGTGCTGCTGTTGTAAAGTTTAATGTAATTCAACTCAATTATATTTTATTTGTATAGCACTGTTAACAACAATCATTGTTGCAAACCAGCTTTACAGAATTAAAAATGTATGCAAATAAATTGCACAGCAAAAAATATAGACTATGATCTTTATCATATTTTTTGTGTTTTTCAAGAATGTACCACAGCTGCAAAGAGGAGGGAGAAAGAAGTGGATTGAACAAGGAATCCACTCAGATAGTGAGTCATACACATTATTCATCTTTTATTGAGTAAAAATTGTTCATACAGTATCATATTCTCTCTATAATGTACAGTTTTCCCCGTCTCACTGTATTTTTCCACTTACTGACAGAAAACAGAAAGTCATGGACACACCTTCAGATTCCGTTACAAATACAGAAAGTATCCAGTGAACTGTAATGAGCCTATGGCCGTCCAACAGAGACTTCAGACAGAGTTCTATTTTAAAGCCATCTGTAAGAAAAACCGAATGGGAGGAAACATGGAAATAATCATCCAGAGAGAGCAAATGCCCAGAGCTGCTGTGGCACCACATTTCCCCTGCAGTCTGCTCAACCACGACGAGCTTCTGGACATCAGCTTCATCAGATTAGGTGGAAACAGCGGCACAGCGAAGACACAGAAACTCCCTGTTCACTCACCTGAAAATTTGGTTTGTTTCTACATTAAGACCAGAGGTAAAAAAAAAATCTGTACGGTGATGAAAAACAATGAACTGAAAAGAATCGTGGATTACGTGTGTGTCTATGCAGTGAAAGGGGAATCTGTGAAAGAGGCGCTGAAGCGCGATGGGCGATTTAACAAAGTGATTTTCAGGAAAGGGGCACTCTATGGGCAGGAAACTGAGAACACAGTGAGTCTGTCTAATCTCGTCGATCATCTGAATGGAGAGCAGTTTCAGGTTATAGTCTCTCCTTATCAGACAGGCAGCCAAGAGTCGAGTCAGGAGATGAGTCAGGAAGCTGACACAGGAAAGGAGGAAACAGTGAAGGGTGAAAAAAGTGAAGATCATGAAACTCCTCAGGAAAGAAACCCGACCATAGGTTCCACAAAGGCGAAAGAGGAGACAGAGACCACACAGAAAGAAAAGAAGTCTAGAAAATACCCAGAAACCAAAGAGATTCCAAACTCACAGGAGATCCTGAACCTTCTGCGAGAGCAGCACAGTAGTTTGTTGAAGACTCTAAAAGAACGAGAGAACCTAAAGAATAATGGTGAAGTGAAGAGGCTCTTCAGAGTGGAGTATGATAAAAGTGTTCAGAGTTTTTTGGAGGTGAACAGAGTTAAACAGTTGATGGTGTTGTCCGACTCTGTCTGTCAGATCCGCGTTGATGGTTCTCCAATTGGAACCGGATTCCTGCTCTTTAAAAGGTTTGTCCTTACCAATGCACATGTTGTTAGAGACTTGATCCCCTGTATACCAGGACTGCAACGCAATCTAACAGCTGTGTTTGGATTTGAACGTCTGAGTTCTTTAGGAAAAGAGATACCAGTAGAGCGGAACCTTGTTTCTTTCTTTGATGGAAAAGATGACATGGGGAACTATATGGACTTTACTTTGCTGGAACTGAGCAGTGACATAGAACTCCCTGTTGGTCTGCCTGAATTGCTGAGTTGCTATAGCACTCCCCCAACCAGGGATGGTGTCTGCATAATTGGACATCCAGGGGGTGGAGTCAAACAAATTGACCCCTGTTTTATTATTGCAAAAGATGACGTTCCACAAGCAGCAGAGCGATACTTTGCAGAGAACCAAAACATTCATGTCTTTCATGTTATAACACAGAAGTGCTGGACTGAGGATTGGGAAATCCATACATCCAAGATCATGTACCATTCTTGTTTCTTTCATGGATCATCTGGCTCACCCGTGTTTGATGAGCGCTGCAACCTGATTGGTGTTCACACCGGTGGATACGTTTATCCAGGTGAAAACAAGAAAGTGAGGAGTGTGATGGAATTTGGCTTTCCAATGCTCCCGATGCTGGTGCGTATCTTCATACAGTGCAGCGAGAGTGGAAGGTCTGATGTAGTTCAGTACTTTGAGTCTCAAAACAACCTGAAATATGTTCTTAATGTGGCAAACGACCAGATGCAGAGAAATCATGAGGCCAACTAGAGACATCATCAATCACAAAAATGTCACTATCCTTAGAGTAATGACATGATAAACTCACACTAATGACATCATTACTTGCATTAATATCACTAATCAAGCAAATTGCATCACTAATCACATGGTTAAAGAAATCAAAGACAAGGCAGAACATGTCAGTCATCAAAGTAAATGCAAACACCAAACATAACACAGAAGAAGCAAAAAGAAATACGCTAGCAGACAGCACTGCAAAATAAGCTGTCAAGGAAGTAGTTAATACAGTGGCAGACAATAAAATGTCCAGGAAAATTTTAAAAGCTTTACAAATACGTATACAAAGCTGCATTGTGTAACTGGATCATGTGCCATCTGTCTGAAAAACAATCCTGGAGGAGAACCAAAACACCTGGGATAAGTACCCTAGCAAACAGACAACATGACCAAGGTTACTTGTGCCATTAGCCAATGCATTTGTATGCAATGCAAAACAAAATGATGCTGGTAACGACAGAAAGGCGTCAGAACACCAAGTGCACCACAGCCCACTATGCACGGGACCCAGCAAGCAAAGAGTCCACAGATGATAAATCGATCGAGCCCCATGGGACACACAGGACAAACAAGTCTAATGCACCCTACAACCCACAGCACCCAATGTCCTTGTACCAGACACCAGAGAACACCCCCAGAGGCCCTGCAGAGCTACACCCTGAAGGACCAGATCTGCTCTGGTGGCACAAGGGGAACCCAAACCTAGGTGGTAATGACTTAAAAGTTGTGAATGGACTGTGATTGGGCATCAAATTTGTGTATCTCATCCTGAGGTGGACAGTGGTCCTTCAAGATTATTCCAATCACCATGAGAGTCATTATTCTCTTGCTTTTTTTCCGGAATTTCTGAGTGAGAAGTTAAGAACAGATGAGAAACAAAATAACTGACATGTTTTAGTCTGGAAAGAGTTACAAAGCCATTTCTAAGAGAGTGGAGAGTTCCAAGGTGAAAGCCACTGCTGACCAAAAAGAACACAAAGGCTCGTCTCACATTTGCCGAAAATATCTTGATTTATTCCCAAGACTTCTGCGCAAATATTCTCTGGAGACAAAAGTTTAACTTTTTGGAAGGTGTGTGTCCCGTTACATCTGGTGTGAAACTAACAGTGTTTTATTAAAAGAACATCATACCATCAGTCACACATGGTGGTAGTGTGATGGTCTGGTGCTTTGCAGATTCACCTGGACGACTTACCATAATTGATGGAATTCTGTGCTCTACCAGAAAATCCTGAAGGAGAATGTTCATGACATTTAAGTTTAGGGGAAACTACTTTTTCACATAGGGCCAGGCACCATTTACAAACTGCATTTTGTATTTACTCGAGTTATGTTTGTGTAATATTAAAAATCGTTTGATGATCTCAGTCATGTAAATGTGACAAAATTGCAAAAAAATACAGGGCAAATACTTTTTCACTGCCCTGTATGTGCATCTGTAGTTTACTACTATATATGGCATCTCAGTTAATCATTGTACATGACTGCAGGCATATCACTCATTTAACTCTCTACATGTGCATTTAATTTGGTTTACATGTCTCCTGGTAATCAGCATGTGTACTGAGATTCATCCACTTTTAATCACATTTATTCGTATCAATGTATATTAGTTTGTTTTGTTACATAATTCTTATTGATCTTGTTATTATATTTTTAAATTGGGGAGAGTAAAGGTTTTTTCTTTTATTGTTATTTCATTTTAATTAATTTGCTAGAATTGTTAGAATCTTACAGAGTCCCCCGGGGGTCATGTGGTAAAAGAAATAATAAACCGAACAAACCATGCGCACTGAATACTAAACCATGCACGCAGATTAATACAACTGAGCATGCGGATTAATAAACCAAGTTGCGTGTTTCTTAGCCCCTCCCCAGTGAAAATGGCGGCCCACCCAACAGGGGTTGGGCACGGATCACTGAGCTTCTACGGATTATAAAATTGACATTGTTACCATTTTTCATACTTGGAACGGAAGAGGTGAACAATTTCCTGGTCTTAACATGCGTTGTATTGTTTTTAATCACTATATACACAACCCCTGATTTTTTTTTATGCTATTTTTATAAATAAATAATCAAATAAACTAGTTACTGTATTACAACACGTTATGCTAAGGTAAATCTCTGTCTCTTCCATTCCAGGGTTTAAAAAAATGGTAACAATTTTAATTTTAGAATCCGCGCACAATCTCTTGCAGGCGAGCCTTTGTTTAAATTTTCACGTGGGTGGGGCTAAGAAACGTGCATTTCAGTTTATTAATCCGCACGCTCGGTTTAGTATTCAGTGTGCACAGTTTGTTCGTTTTTTTTTTTTTTTTTTACCACATGACTCCTGAGGCTTACATTAAACATTTTTGAAGATTTATGTGCTAAAAAGCTCTCTGACATATAATTGATTATGGGGCCTGGAATGTTTATAGAATTTATATAATATAAAAAATATGTTATATATTATTCAATTAAAACTATTTGGATGCTGCATAAATAAATGCATTCAATCAAAACAAAAAAGATTTTTATTTTTTTATTTTTGCAACATTTCCAAACAGTGCATTAACTCAGAAGAAATGTGTGGAAAAGAACAAGATGCAGATATTAACATATTTAATTTTATTGTAATTCGAATTTTACTGTAATTCGTGGTTAAGCGCCAACTGAAGAGGAAGAGGATTCTGGAAAGGAAACCTTAAGATTTCTTTACCTGAGGAAATGATTGTATTTTTCTTTCTATTGTTATTTCAATCATCGACTTACAAACTATATAAATTATACAGAAAAAAATAGAGTGGCAAGATGAAGTATGTGAACTTTTTGGAATTTCATGGTTTTCTGCACTAATTTGTCATAAAATGTGATTTAATCTTCAAGTCAAGAGTATTGACAAATATGTGCCTAAATAATAACCGAAAACTATATAGATTCTTCATTGCTTTATTGATGACAACAAAAAAAAACCTTCATAGTGCTAGTGGAGAAAGCATGTTGAAAGCTAATTGGAGTCAGGTGTTAGCATATCTGGAGTCTTGTTAAGGGGTCAACCAGTTATTGATTTCAAGGATTCACTTACTTTTTCCATTAACATTTTGAATGTTGAATGAGTGTGTTCAATAAAGACATGGAAGCTCAATGTTTTTTTTGTTATTATTTTAGACATGTTATATTTGCCACGTTATATTATATTTGTCTTGACTTAGATGAAGATCAGATCACATTTTATGACAAATTAATGCAGAATACCTTGAAATTCCAAAAGGTTCACATACTTTTTCCTGCCACTGTATATTTTATATTATTATTTGTATGAATTTTAACCTTTATTGGTTTTCATATTACTAATGTTCTTTTTATGACTTTTTAAAAGGTTCTGGATAAAATGGGATAAATGTAAAATTATTATTATAAAAAAAAAAATATAATCATTTATAATGCTTCAAGTAAAATACAACAATACCTTCTTTCTGATATAACCAGTTAGCACACTGCTGAAGGGCCACCACCGGGCCTACAGTAGTGCATACATTGAGCCAATGTTGTCATCAATGGTTGGCCTAATGTCATTTTGTCCAAAAATAGGTTGATAACTACAAGTTTGGGCCAATGTTGGCACGACATTGGTTCAGTAGGTAATGACAAGGTTGGAACCTGGAAATTAAATTAGACTCTTTTCATCATTGCCAATAATAAGAAAACACATTTATATCTCCGAAAATTAATTTATTAATTTTATTTGTGATACAATTATTACACACTAAGAAAATATATGCAACCATTATGATGATAAACTACAAAATAAACCTAGTACAACCATTTTTTTTCTCTCAGCAAGGTGGATGAAAATAAATGCATACAAACAAAGCACCCATTGCCTCAGACTTTCTTTAATATCAGGTGGCTCTGCATCATCAGTCACCTCTGTACTTTCACCATCAGCTTGGTCAGTGTAGCTCAGCTGTTCTTTATCATCATCATCATCGCCTTCAACATTAAAGCATCTTTGGAGAACTGTGACTCTAGTTTGTGTAAATACATCAATAATTTGAGCACTGTACATTAAAATGTATTTCAAAATAAGTTCTTCAAAATATTCCTTTAAACCAGCAAAATGATGAAAATACAAACATTTTCCACATTTGGCTCGACTCAGTTCAACAACAGTTTCAGTATTACAGCACATATATTAAGTAAACACAACAATTCAAACAATAAATAACCTGTTTCACATGCCGACTACCTTAGTACATGTATTCAACAACCGCATAAACATACAAAAATGTAGTGCCCTAAATCAAAATGATATGTACTGTATATTAGCCCTTTAACGTTTCTGGCACTTACTATGGCAACAATCCCTCTGGGTCTAACCTCACTATTGCTCCATATACTACTGTATTCACTGGCAACAGGTCGATTAGCCTAGCATAATAGTGCATACAGTAGCTTAACATTTTTTTCACCACATTACAGCAAAACTATGAACTGCATGTTCCCTTTCAAAAGCTACACTCGATGCTGCGTGAAAACGCTATGGGAACATCTCTTTGTTGCCCGGTTGTGAAGCCTGTGCATGCCAACCCCGCCGAATATCTTCGGCTTATAACCTCTGCCAGGCATGACGTCACCAAATAATGTGCACCTGCAGGTTATAAATAGGAGTGAACCGGAAACATCCTCAGATCTTTTTGTCTTCAGGACCGCTTTGTGTTTGCGTGTGCATGTACAAGCCGTAACGAAAGCGAAATAAAAATAACAGCATTAATTCACCGATATGGCAGAGTTGCTTAAGAGATGCGTGCCTCCGTGCGATAGATCTCTTTCGGAGGGCGATCTTCACGAGTTTTGTCTTGAGTGCTTGGGGAAGAACACGCTCGCCTCAGGCTTCAGGGAGACTGTGAGTACTGTGATCTTCGCCCTATTAAGGTGCTTCGCGCGCGGCTCGCTTTCTTTAAAGAGAAACCGCGAGCCGCGGCGCATTCCTGGGGCTCGCGTGCTGATCTGGCAGACGCGCACGAGATGGAATTCCCTCTTTTCTCTCGCGCTCTCTCCGGATCAGGAAGTTTTAGCTTCCGCTTCGCAAGCGCGCTCCGGCGCTTCTTGTGAAGGAGCGGAAGAATCTTCCTCTCTCGCTTCCATGGAAGTAGCCTCCTCACAACGCTCCTCCAGTGCTGACAGAGCTTTTGAGGAATTATTAGAGGTTATAACGCGTGCGGTAGAGCGATTGCATATTGACTGGCCGCAGCAGCGAGATTCCCCCAAGCGTTCGAGATTGAACGACAGGTGTCTGTCGGGTGGCCGGGGGGAGGAGCCTCAACGTCTCTCTCTCCCCTTCTTTGGTGACATCCATGATGAATTAACTCTTTCATGGAGCAAGCCGTATTCATCGCGTGTTTTTGTGCCTTCGACTTATTCGGATATCATTGATGCAAAAGCATGCGGTTATATGATGATGCCCAGATAGAAGAGACGCTTGCGGGCTATCTCTCTCCTGGGACATCATCCTCCCGGAAAAAGCCTATTCTCCCCTCCAAGCCGTGCAGATTGACATCTGCTTTTGTGGGTAAAGCTTTTCAGGCAGCAGGACAGGCTGGTGCTTCACTGCACACCATGGCGGTTTTGCAGGTTTACCAGGCTGACCTGCTGAAGGACCTGAGCAGCGGCGGGGCTATTGATGACAGGGCGTTTGCAGAGCTGCGCCGAGCCACAGACCTGTCTCTCCGTGCAACCAAGCGGACGGCCCGTGCTGTGGGCCGTTCCATGGCTGCCATGGTGTCCACGAAGAGGCATCTGTGGCTGAACCTCACGGGCATCAAGGATAAGGATCGTGTTGTCTTCCTCGATGCCCCCATCTCGCCTTCCGGCCTTTTTGGCGACGCTGTTAATTCCGCCGCCACTAGGTTTTGGGAGGCAAAGCTATACGAACAGGCCTTTGGGAGGTTCCTTCCCTGCCGTGCTCAAGAACCGGGACCGTCGGCCACCCGGCCCCGGCCAGGTCTGGCCCCTATCAGGCGCGAGGTGCAGAAGGAGAGCATGACCAGCCGCTTCTCAAAAATCTGCGTCGAAAAGACCGGATCTGAGGAGCTTCCTCTCTTCAAAGAAGAAGCCCTGAGTTCGTGCGCCTGGGGCCGTGGGGGTGTCTCCCCCCGGGGAGGGGCGCCTGGATTTTCATCACAAAACAGGGCCTCCTCCCTGGCACTCCCGGGAGGCTGGTGTTCAATCCCCACCACCACTGGTGTTTCGGGGAGCGCCGGTCTCCAATGAAAAGTTGGGTGTTCAGGCATCTCCTGCCACACTTCATCTCCCAACACCTAACAAACCCCCCCCCCCCCCCCCCCCATCCAGCCGAAGTGTCAAAGCTCGTGCCCCTTTCGGAGAAGCTGGCAGCGTGGAAACTACTGCCAGGTGTATCTCCTTGGGTACAAAGGACTGTAGGCACAGGCTACAGGATTCAGTTTGCACATCGTCCTCCGCGTTTCAACGGCGTGGTCTCCACTTCCGTGAAACTGGATCGAGCACATCTGCTGGCCCAGCAGTTACAGACTCTGCTGGGCAAAGGGGCCATAGAACATGTTCCCCTCCCAGACAGAGAGTCGGGCTACTACAGTCGGTACCCAACAGCTACTACTGTTGGTGCCCAAGAGAGGGGGAGGGTTGAGTCCGATCTTGGATCTTCGCGGCTTGAACTGCTATCTCAGGAATCCAGATTCAAAATGTTGACTGTCAAAATGATTGTTTTTCAAATCCAACTAGAGGATTGGTTTGTGACAATCGATCTCAAGAACGCATATTTCCATATAGAAATATTGCCACAGCACAGGAAGTTCCTGAGGTTTGCTTTTGGGGGCAAAGATTACCAGTATTGGGTCCTTCCATTTGGCCTAGCTCTGTCACCCCGCCCATATACAAAATGCATGGATGCAGCTCTGGCTCCTTTATGACTCCAGGGCATCCGTATTTTGAATTACATAAACGACTGGCTGATTCTGGCCCAGTCTCAGGAGCTAGCGCTTCGACATTGAGATGTCGTCCTAGCCCATCTTCATTCTTTAGGATTGAGACTCAATGACACAAAAAGCGTTCTCCTTCCTGTTCAGAGGACAACATATTGGGTATCGCATGGGATTCGGTCACAATGCGGGCACAGTTGTCTCCTGCTCGTGTCGAATCCATTCTCAACACCCTGAAGGAAATCAAGCTAGGCCAGAAGGTCACTATTCATCACTTTTAGAAATCTTTAGGCCTCATGGCAGCTGCGTCCACGGTGATACCTTTGGGCCTTCTGCACATGAGAGCATTTCAGCTGTGGCTAAGAGCCAGGGGGGTTCATTCAAGGGCCAACCCCCAGAGGCTAATAAGGGTTACGCACCGGGGGCTTCGTACCCTTTCTATGTGGTTCAGACCCCGGTTTCTGACTTTGGGTCCCACTCTAGGTCCGTCTTGTCGTCGCAAGATGCTAACGACAGACGCTTCCCTCACGAGCTGGGGTGCGGTCTTGGATGGCCGTCCAGCACAAGGGAGCTGGAGAGGTCATCTTCTCGCGTGGCACATCAATTGCCTCGAAATGATGGCTCTGTTTCTGGCCCTGAAACACTTCCTCCAGCAGTTGAGAGGCTACCATGTCCTAGTGCGGGTGGACAGAACTGCGGTAGTCTCGTACATAAATCGCCAGGGTGGACTGTGCTCGCGCCGCTTGAACAAGCTAGCGCACCAGATTCTGCTTTGGACACAGGACAAGTTCCTGTCCCTCAGGGCGATTTACATTCCAGGGCATATGAATGTAGGAGCAGACTTGCTATCCAGACAAGCTGTAAAACATGGGGAATGGAAACTCCACCCCGAAGTAGGAAGTCAATCCAGCTCCCCTGGGTCTGGACGCAATGGCCCACATGTGGCCCAGATTACGCCTTTATGCGTTTCCACCTATAGTTCTGCTCCCAGGAGTCCTGGCGAGGGTCCGTCAACAGGGCTTGCGCCTCTTATTGATAGCGCCCCATTGGCCGACCAGAGTGTGGTTCTCGGATCTAATACCTCTCCTCGACGGCTCACCCTGGGTGATTCCAGTGAGGAGGGATCGTCTGTCTCAGGCACAGGGGACAATACTTCATCCCCGGCCCGAGCTCTAGAACCTTCATGTTTGGCCCCTGAATGGGACCAACTAAGACATGCTGGGCTTTCAGCCAGCTTAATTGAAACCATTTTAAGTGCCAGGGCTCCCTCCACTAGAAGAACTTATGCCCTCAAATGGAGTGTATTTGAAAATTGGTGCATGGCAAGACATGTAGACACAGTTCACTGCCAGATTGTTTCAGTGCTGGAGTTTCTGCAAGAAAAGTTGTCCTCGGGCTTATGCCCTAGTACGCTCAGAACGTACGTAGCCGCTATTTCGGCTTGTCACGCTCTGAATGATGGGGTTTCTGTGGACAAGCACCATTTAGTTGCCCGTTTTATTCGTGGAGCTAAACGGTTGAACCCGCCCACGAGAGCGACGGTCCCTTCATGGGACTTAACTTTCGTACTCGAAGGCCTGGCCGGCACCCCTTTCGAACCACTAGAGTCAGCGCCTGTCAGGCTTCCGTCTCTTAAGATGGTTTTTCTTATGGCTATTACTTCTAAAGCTATTCGGCATCCTCACCCGAACTATCTTCCCAAGGTTCCATTCTCGACCATGCACCCAGTTGTTCTCGAGGCCTTCTGTCCTCCGCCTTCACAGCTCCGGAGCAGGAAAGACTTCACTTACTGTGTCCAGTACGTGCTCTTCGGATCTACGTCCACCGCACTAGCCAGTGGCGTAAGTCAGAGCAGTTCTTTATTTGCCATGGGGGTCTGCCACTAGACAGACTCTGTCACACTGGGTGAGAGATGCCATTGCCCTAGACTATGAGGTGCGTGGTCACACTTCGCCTCTGGGAATCAGGGCTCACTCAACCAGGGGGATTGCCTCATCGATTGCCTTGGCAAGAGGCGTTCCCCTGCAGCAGGTGTGTGATGCGGCGGGCTGGTCCTCTCCACACACGTTTGTTAGATTTTATAGTCTGGATGTCAATGCTACTCCGGGTTCGTGGATCCTTGAGTCAGCATCCCAGAGCTAGGTCTGAGACCTCCTCGGCTTGTGCGCACACGCTACACAACCTGGGGTTTCCAGACACTTGCAGTGCGGCGGCGTTGGTATTCTCGTTCCCATAGCGTTTTCACGCAGCATCGAGTGTAGCATTTGAAAGGGAACGTCTCGGGTTACTTGGCTGATAAAGCGGGAACGAGATGCTGCGTTCCGATGCCGCACTGCTGGCGTGCCTGGACGTCCTTCAGACAAAATTGACCTGAGGATGTTTCCGGTTCACTCCTATTTATAACCCGCAGGTGCACCTTATTCGGTGACGTCATGCCTGGCAGAGGTTATAAGCCGAAGGTATTCGGCGGGGTTGGCATGCACAGGCTTCACAACCGGGCAACAAAGAGATGTTCCCATAGCGTTTTCACGCAGCATCTCGTTCCCGCTTTATCAGGGAACAGGGTTACAGCCAAGTAACCCGAGACGCTTTTCATGTTACCACCACAGATTCTTAACACTCTTATGTCTTACTCAAGGGTATTAACATCTCATTTGGAGGAATATTAACCCACCTGTAGTTAGGAGCAAAGAGGCACAAAACTTTAGCTTTTGTTTAGCTTGGCTTCAGGACTTAATTAGCAGCACCTGGCCTGGAGATTTCAAGTCCAAGTAGGCCTTTCGTCCACACGCAAGCTACTAAGCTCACTGCTGCTACATACTGTACAAAACTCTGATGACACACAGACCCCACAGACAGTGACGGCTGTTTTGGACGAAACCTGTCAGACTTCTACAAAGATAACGTTTTGACTGGGCTTCTGATTGGCCCCCTGTTGATTAAGGAGGCTCCTAACAGCACTTAACAGAGCATTATGCGTTTTCATGTGGACAAAGATATCTTTAAAACGTAGGTCGTGTGGACAGAATTATTTTTAAAAACGAAAAAGAAAAATCTCAGTTTTTAAAAATACCCAGCTACATGTGGACATGGCCTAAGAGGCCTAGTTAGCTGGCTAGCTGAGACAAGACAGATTGCCATAACAACATAAATTAAAAACATAAATTAACAAAAACTAACTAGCTAATTTAGAGACCTAATTAGCTGGGAACTATCTGTTTTTATACAGAAGAGACAACATAAAGTGCACATGCAAATGTGTAAACAAGAGTGACAAAGTGAAAGTGCGACAAAACATGGCCTATACAATAATCTGTGGTGTTGAGGTGATGAGTTGAGGTAGTAGGAGGAGAAACAGTAAACAGTAAATGTTCCATAAAGTAGCAGCAAGGATTAAAGGATTAAAATTGTTAGTGCAAAAAATAATAAAATAATGAATATTGTGCAAAAGAGCATTTTCAGGTTGGTGTGTACAATAGTTTTGATAGTGTAGATATATATATATAGATATAGTTTGATATATATATATAGTTCTTTCAATGCTATTTATGTACTAGAATGGTAACCAACTCTTATATGAGCTCCTGATGTGATGGCATCATCGAGAGAGCCTGCTGCACAAAGCTAAAGCAATAGAATTTCATTTCTAATTTCCAATTTTCAAACCTGCCATTATTTACTGAACCAATGTTGGGCCAACCAACAAAATGACATAGGGCCAACCACTGGTGCCAACATTTGCTCAATGTATGCATTGTTGTTGGGCTGACGCCGGAGCACTGACAAAATGTTTCCAAAATTTTGCCAATGTTGGGCCAACAAAGTAGTGCTATCTGGGAATGATCAAGATCACTTAAAAAAACTAACAGTATGTAGAACTCACAGAGTTTATCAGTTATCACAAATATAGTTTCCTATAGAGTCCGATAGAGTCACAAAATACACAACTATAATCAAATAATCAACAGACAACTTAAAATCTGTGTAGCAGGGTTTTTAAAGAATTTATTCTGTGGTCAATGTTTATTATAGACAGTATTTTCAAAGCAGATTCAGACCATTTTCTAGTCAACACTAATCAATGCACATGACCAAAACTCCCTGCTGACGGGAAACTGAATAATGTTTTACATTCTTAATTCTATTATAGCTGCAGCTTTGAGTAAAAAATTTGTGATTATTACCGTGGCCCCAAACGTCCAGGGTCAAGAGTTTGAGTCCCCCCTCATTTCTGAAGGTGTGAAGTTTGCATGTTCCTCTTCCCACAGTCCGACGCCATGCAGATTAGGATAAATGGCGTTTCCCAATTGCTGGAGTTAGGCTCCAGGCCTCCTATGACCTTGTACAGGACACAGAGAATAAATGAATATTTATAGCACCTACATAACTGCGTGACCACAGGTGATGACAGTAACTTATGACAGTTAAAAATGCATTTAGTAATGTTATGGATCCTGGTGGAATGGCTATCTACAGTCTAATTAATTTGCTGTCTAATCAACCTGCTGTCTAATAAATCCACTGTCTAATAAATTCACAGTCAAAAAACATCCACTGCCTAATTAAGCTAATGTTATGGATCCTGGTGGACTGGCTATCCACTGTCTAATCGATCCGCTGTCTAATCAATCTGCTGTCTAAAAAATCACTGCCTAATCAAGCTCATGATATATGTTAAACACAGTATATCAAACTCCTGATCTGTGATAGTTTCATTAACAATAACTGCTTTAGATGCGAGAGATCTAATATTTAACAGTCCTAGCTTCAGATCAGAGGTGCCGGCTGCGCATTCAGTGTGATCTGAGTTTGTGGTATCTATGTTAATTAAATTACTAAAACAGACTTTCTGAGTCTTTCTAAATTTATGTTTATGTTTAGCTCGGGGAACAGACACAGTCTCAATATGATGAACCCTGAGTGACGGCTCTCTGCAGCTAGCAGACGGTTGGTTTAGCCTGTCTGTCTGCTCCCTGGCCTGGGCTCTGGATTGTCACCGATTAACTAGGCCTCTTCTGAGACTATGTGCTATACTGCAAGAAATGAGAGCAGCACCTTCCCGAGTGGGATGGACACCGTCCCGCCCTAACAGGCCAGTTTTGCCCTCAAAGATCTTCCAGTTGTCTATGAAGCCCACGTTGTTTTCGGAGCACCACCTGGACATCCAGCGGTTCAGCGACCATAACCTGCTGTAATCTGTGTCGCCACGTCTCATTGGGATGGGACCAGAGCAAACTACTTCTTCGGACATCGCCTTCGCTATTTTAAACACCTCTGTAAAGTTACTCTTACTAACCTCTGACTGACGAAGGCGTATATCGTTAGCTCCAGCATGTACCACTATTTTAGAGAACCTATGCTGACCTAGAGCCCTAAGATTACCTGCTATGCAGTGGCAGATTTAGCGATTTGGGGGTTCAAGGTGAACATGGATATGGGACCCTCTGCATTCAGTGCTTTTTGAAAAGCCTTACCGTCCCTTGACTCGTCATCCCACAGCAATCTTATCCAGATGTCTAGAACAGCCCTGTAGGAAGCAACAACAACAAAACATTAACAGGTTAACTAATGCACTAACTTTAAAATCTTTTTACAAACAATGATTTTTGTACAATTAGAATATAACTCACTGTCAGTTTACCTGTCTGGTATTACAGATCAGATACCTTTGTATTTCATCGTGATCAGCAGACTAATAGTTGACGATCGGCCTCTGTCTTCTGTGCTGTTTCACTAAAGTAAGAAAACCCATGACAGGTCAATGAAGTGACACAAACAATACCAAAGAATACTCTTCTTCACTCTGTTTGTCTCCCTGTCTTCTTCTTCTGTCCCTTTAATGCTTTTATTTTTATGTATTTCTCCTGCTCCTCAACTGCTTTCTTTTTATCCTCTCAATTTCTTCACTATTTCTCTGTGTCATCACTATATTCACTTTCCTCTTTTTTTATATATTTTTTCTTTGCATCTCTCTCCTTTTCAT
Source organism: Clarias fuscus (assembly GCA_030347435.1). NCBI lineage: Eukaryota > Metazoa > Chordata > Actinopteri > Siluriformes > Clariidae > Clarias > Clarias fuscus. The sequence continues at coordinate 448,205 of CM059208.1, forward strand.
GTCTTTCCCCTTTTGGCACTGTACTTCACCAGGTTTTATTCTTTCTCCATGTTTTTGGATATTATTTACTTTTTAAAAATAGCTCACTATTTCTTCATCAAATACGCTTTAGTGGGTGGGAAAAACATAAATATTCGGGTGTTGGATCAAGAATAATATGAAAATAATGTTTTTTAAATAATTAGTCTTAGTGGGTGCATGGCTGGGGTGAATAGTGTAGGTCAAGACACTATAATCTGACCTTACATGCTTTAGTTTTAACAAACTTTATTACTGACACTGATTTTCTGACTTTGTGCTCAATGGAAAGAATAGCAAGTGCCGACAGTCTCTTGAGACATTGGTGACCTGAGGTGACTTGTGACTATGCACAGGCATGAAAAATTGTTACCTTTGCCAAATATCCTATTAAGAGTCTATTCTCCCTTGTTTTTTTCCATTCTTCTGCACCACTTGGGTAACTTCGTTTCATGTCTGTAGATGAAAGTCTCCATCCTCTCAATCAAACTGCAGTAAATAACTTTTCGCTTTCATCACATGGAATGTACCATTGTAGTGTGTGTTTGGGGGGTGGGGGGGTGATGGGGACTATAACACTTCAACCCAACTCATGTGGCGTAATGGCATTCTAATGCTATTTTAGCATGTGGATTTTAACCATTTAAAACATTGGTTAGGCTTAAGTCATGGGGCCCCGGCAGTTTGGAGCTCTAGACTCTCGCCTACTTTTGCCTAATGGTATTTTCGGCGCCCTGGCTCCCGGGATACACCTGACCACTGCCGCTGGTACCCTTTAAGGCCTAACTAATTTCACACGCCTCAGTATAGAGTTTCCTATAACTAAAGCTCTTTCAGGTTTCTTAGAGGAGGTGTGCTTCGGGGGGCTATCCTTAGCCTTAGCTTTGGCTGAACAAGTATGCCACTGAGTCATCACCCCACTCACCCCGTTGTGAGGGCTCTAATGCTGGAGTCAAGGGCTGGCTATCTTCACCTTCAGCACCCAGACTTTCCACTATGGGAATAACCAGTGCTCTCCAAACCATCTCTAAGGTCTGGATGCGCTCCTCTAACACTAATATCTTCTAATAGTAGTTAGTGATAACTAATAATAGTTATCACTAACGATGGAAGAAGAATGTGTAAACAACCTGATACGATCTGGCCCGATTCGAATGAATGTTCAGTGGGAATAAGGAGCCGCATGTAAACCTTTGATTATGCATTCATTAGATAAATATTATCCATGTAAACATCTGGGCCCATATTCACAAAGCTTTTAGAATTCTCTCAAAGAGCTCCTATCTTAGCTTACAAAGTCCTAGCTGGGAGTCCTAGACTAAAAAAAGTGTTCTCAGGAGGTGGAGGTGTCCTCACTTTATCTTAGTGAGGAGGTGTGGTCGAACCTGTTACTACGGATGATGCCGAAATTCAAGGACTGTGATTGGTTGATAAAAAATCTGTAAAGGTCTTAAAATGCGCACTTAATGATAATAGAATATATGATAATAGAATAGAGGGTGAAATCATAATGTTTGTATATAAAGAATTTGTATAATCATAAATGCAGGCAAAGTTTCTGTTACAGGCTAAATATCTTAAAAGTTAATTAAAACAGCCAAATGTTGAAAATGTGTCTACTTTTGAAGCAACCAATTTCCACACAGTAATTACTATATTTAAGTTCTTACATTTATTTACCATACAGGGCCCGTATTCACAAAGGTTTTTAATCCTAAAAGTTGCTCTTGGTGACGAAATTCTAAGAAAATTCTTAGATTTGACATTTTCTTAGAATTTCCCCTTCAATATAGGATTAAATCTTAGTAAAGATAAAAATGATTCACGAAACATCTTAAACCTAAAAACAGCTCCTAAGGTAAAATTAGGTAAGAGTAGAGACGAGGACTTTTAAGAGGCTTAAGAGTTTCTATAGCAGAGGACAAAATGGTGGGAAGAAGAAATATTCTCCAAACACTGAACGTAAACACTGCTCTTCTGTCCAATTTGGTTTTCTTGTTGTTTTACTTCCTTCCATCTCTGTTGGCTACATACCATCCAAAAGTGCAACTTAAACAGACTGTCCTGTGATCATGTAAACTGGTAAAAGCTGAGTCGTTTTTCTCCCATCAATCTGAAATGGATCACAAGTAATAAAATCAGTATGATTAATAGATTTAAGTACTTTAATCATGACTACAGGCTACTTTATGCAAAGTTTCTGTTATAGGCTAAATATCTTAAAGTTCATTAAAACTGCCAAATGTTGAAAATGTGCCTATTTTTGAAGCATCCAATTTCCACACAGTAGTTACTATATTAAAGTTCTGACATATCAGAGTTCAAAAGAGGACAAATTGTTGGTGCTCATCTCGCTGGCACAACTGTGACCGAGACAGCAAGTCTTTGTGATGTACAGTATCGAGAGCCGCGGTATCCAGGGTAACGTCAGCACACCACCAAGAAGGACGAAGCACATCCAACAGGAGTAACTGTGGACGCGAGAGGAAGCCGTCTGAAAGGGACGTCCGGGTGTGAACCCGCATTGTGTCCAAAAAACATAAAACCACAGCGTCCCAACTCACTGCAGAATTAAATGTGCACCTCAACTCTCCTGTTTCCACCAGAACTGTTCATCTGGAGCTCCACAGTCTGCGATATCATGACATTCCTGAGGCCCAATACTTGTGCTAGATGGGCGCGTCACTAACAAATCATTCTGGAGGATCATGTGCACCCAGTGGTTCAAACATTGTATCCTGAAGGCGGTGCCGTGTATCAGGATGGCCAATCTTCCTGGGAGATGTTCAACTTCACTTGCTACACAGGGCCTGCACAGTCACAAGATATAAATATTATTGAGTGTTTTGGAGGAGCGAGTCAGGAAACGTTTTCCTCCAGCAGCATCACGTAGTGACCTGGACACTATTCTGTAAGAAGAACGACTCAAAATCATTCTGTGCACTGTGCAGGACTTGTATCTGTCATTCCCAAGAAGAATTGATGCTGTATTGGCCGCAAAAGGAGATCGTACACCATAATAATGTATTATTGTGGTCTAAAACCAGGCGTTTCAGTTTCATTGTCGAACCCAATCTGGCAACATGACATTCAGACTTTTCCAAGGAAAACGAAACTCACTAACAACCAATCAGCATGCAATATTCTGACTCACTCAAAGCAGTTTCTGTGAAAGCTCCACAGTTTCTCCACAGTAATCTGAGGTCAACTTCTGAGGCACTTCATCATCAGAGAGAGAGAAAAAAATACATCTATTACACTAATATTTACTGTCATAATAATAATAATAATAATAATAATAATAATAATCTCACTGTGTAGCCGGGCTTATGGTGGATAAGAAAGAATGTAACTTTTAGCAGAGTGAGTCTTGTTTAAAAAGATTCTATAATGTATACAGTGTGAAGTTAAAATATTTGAAATTATCACTTGAATCTGATCAAATCATTGAAACCTGAAGCTGAATTTTTACTTATATTTTAACCTATTGAGTGTTGGATGATATTACCCTACATGCTACGTAACACACAGATATTACTAATCAGCACTTCTTCTTTTCATTCTCTCTCTCTCTCCCTCACTCACACACACAGATATATTAATAATTGGCACTAATCGCTCTTTATACCTATACAGGTTTTAACCTCCACCCGTTTTTTAAAAAAACTTACACTTTAGTTGTTACTAAATATCTGTTAATTTTTTTTTTCAAGTGTAAGGTGAAGAAATGTAAACAGAACCCACCCAATCTGGCAACCCGACATTCCAGACTTTTCCAAGGAAAACGAAACTCAGTAACAGAATTGTCGCTCCTTGAGTTGGCAGCTTGTTTCTCCACAGTAACCTAAAGTAAACTCCTGAGGCACTTCATCATCAGAGGTGAGAGAGAAAGTATGATAGATTTATTACATTAATAATCACTGAAATAATAATAATAATAATAATAATAATAATAATAATAATAATAATAATACTCACTGTGTAACTGAGCTTATGCTGAAAAATAGGATTTTATAATGATACGGTGTGAAGATAAAATATTTGGAATTATCATTTAATATAAGCAGAAATCTGAATCTGAATGCTTATTATTTTGAAAGTGTTGAGTTTTGTATGACTTTACCCTGCATATTGTGTGTGTGTGTGTGTGTGAGAGAGAGAGAGAGAGAGAGAGAGAGAGAAATGAAGTGTAGAGTGTCAGTGAGATCTTTACTGAGTTTATTAAAACAATCTGTCAGGTTCAGTCAGTAAACAGAAGTCGGGCCGGACCAAACAGAGGATCAGACAGAACCAACAGAACCAGAATCACTGCTACAGAACCAACTGTAGCAACGGGTCAGTCGCATTTCTACAGGAGTCTGATAGTTTACTACACACACACACACACACACACACACACACACACACACACACACACACACACACACACACACACACACACACACACACACACACACACGTCGGTTTAAACACAATATCACTCTGACTGAGATCGTCATCTCACTAAAAGATTAGAGTTGAGATGTTTTGTTGTATTTGCACTTTTTAAATACCTCAAATAAACAGTTTCAGGTGTTGTGTGTGTTTTAATCCTCACACTCTACAGGCAACTTTAACACACACACATGCAGAATAGTAATACTTCATTTGTTATCCTGTCATGAACTTTAGAGCTTACTAAATGTTTCTCCACAGTAATCTGAGGTAAATAAACTCCTGAGGCGCTTCATTATCGGGGGTGAGAGAAAAAATATGTTTATGGGAGGAAACCGGTGGCAGAAATCGAACACGGACCCTGGAGGTGCAAGATCACAATGTTGTCTGCCTATAATTAAATAACTCCTGTTTCCTGTTGTACACTACTGCTGCAATGACGTCACAGTCACCACATCACATTTACATTCAGGCATCTGGCAGACTCTCTTATCCAGAGCTGCTTTGAAGTTTCCATCAGCAGATAGAGCCTAACCCTGCGTTCACACCGAACGCGGCGAGAGTGTCAAAACAGCCGGAAGTCATTCATTTTCAGTGAGAGCAGCGAAGGGAGTTGAAATCAGCTCAACTTTATGGTGATGAGCTATGACGCGGTTGAGCGGCAACCAATTAAAAGTAGAGGTCCTCCGCTTGAGAGGATTCCGCGGAAAGCAGTCCTGTAACTTTTGTTCCGGCGACATTAGTTCCCAAGCGAAATGGAAGAGAGGTTGATTATTGCAGTAGCCTACAGTAAATAGCCTAGGAGAGTGTGTAATTACAATAAATATTATTAATGTTATTTTAATTAAAGACAAAGTCTAGTAAGTGATTCTAATAATGTTATAATAAGAAGAAATATAATATAATAATAAAAAATATTAAATTAGACTAGCAATGAACAGAAGCCACACCATACAAATGGCTTGTAATTTGTTTATTTCTACAATACAGTTCTTTCTATCAATCAATTTCTTGTTTTCCTCCACATTTTGGTCTCCACAAGATCAACAAGCTTGATTGCTTTGCGGCCCTTTTAAATACAAGAAAGGCGTTCGATCCACGTCAGAGCGGCGGCAGGGCGGCGAGAGCGACTGACGATCTCGCCGCGCTCGGGGTGAACGCAGGGTCACACTTGGTTACAGTCAAACTGTTGGGAACCTTATATTTTTTTTATATAAACACTGACTAAATCCCAGTGTTTAACCTCCACCCATAACATAACTTTGGGAGTTGTTTACTAAATTGTTTATTATATATATGTAAACAAAAACAAACAAAAAACACTACGAAAACATTTTTCAGGTGTAAGGTGAGGAAATGTAGATGAAAACCCACCCAATCTGGCAACCCGACATTCCAGCCTTTTCCAAGGAAAACGAAACTCACTAACAGCCAATCAGCGTGCAGTATTTTTCGCGCTCTAATGAGGCGGTTTGAGCGCGAGCTCCGTTTCTCCGCAGTGATCTGAGGTAAATAAACTCCTGAGGCGCTTCATCATCGGGGTGAGAGAGAAAATATATTTATTACATTAATGTTTACTGCATTCATCTCACTGTGGAGGCGAGTTTATGAGCTTGTGGTGGATAAACAGCTAGTGTAACTGTTAGCTGAAAGTGTCTTCTTTAAAAAAGTGGATTTTATAGTTCATATGATGTGGAGTTCAAATATCTGAAATTATCATTTAAATCTGAAGCTAACTGCTTATTATTGTAAAACCATTGAGTTCTGGATGACTTTATCCTGCATGTTGTGTGTGTGTGTGTGTGTGTGTGAGAGAGAGAGAAATGAAGTGTAGCGCGTGAAGTGTAGATTGTCAGTGAGATCTTTACTGAGTTTATTAAAATATTCTGTCAGAAGATTAAAGGTTCAGTCAGTGAACAGGAGGACGGGCCGGAACCAAACAGAGGATCAGACAGAACCAACACCAGGAACCAGAATCACAGCTACAGGACAGACGGGTCAGTCACACTTCTACAGGAGTCTGAGAGTTTACTACATACACACACACACACACACACACACACACACACACACACACACACACACAGAGGGAGAGAGAAACTAAAGAAGAGAAGTGCCAAATAACTGTGGTATGAAGTGCCATATGGCTTAAATCGAACTTCACTCATGCACACACATATATGAAACAGTCACACATACATACTGTCACTCATGCATCACACATATATAATACTAACTGCTCAAACAACTACATTTAAAATGCACGCACACACACCTATGGGACGCACACACACACACACACACACACACACCTATGAGACGCGTGCACATAGGACACAATTAAAATTTTAATATAATCAAGAAATCCTTAGTATTATATAGGCTAGTAATCTGTAATAAATAAATAAATAAATACATCTCCATACATCTTGTAAATTAATCAAATCATTTCTTCATAAGTTATAAATGTTTCAATGCGATATATATTTTATAATGGTATCAGTTTAAAAAAAAAAATTCAATATTTAATGTCGTAGCGTGAAATTTCCACAGCAGCAGTGACAGGTATCCGAGGTGCTTATGTTACCATGGTAACGCAGGGAGGAAGTGATGTTGCAGGGTGTCCCGAATGGTGTAGTTTTGTAGAGCGAAGTTCCCTTAACAGACATTTCCTGTACACGGAGTTGGGTGTAGGGTGTAGTAATTTCACTGTATATGGACTTGCTGATTGATTCTCCCTGATTGGTAGTAGTGGTTTTTAAACAGCACGTTATTGGACAGTTTAGTGATTTATTTATTATCACCACAGAAGTGGACGGTATGGTGGGTCGGAACAATGTTTGAATTCCTGATTCTGTATTTGGATTTGTTCATACACTGTGTGATGGAGCACAAACACTTTCACAACGACTCACTACCAGCAGGGGACAAGGGACAAAATCCTGTACCTTAAGTAAAATATTAATGAAGTAGAAGTCCTCCATTGTTCTCCATTTAAATTTCCACCCACAGTGCATCCACTACGGAAATTTTTTTCAAGTGTAAGGTGAGGAAATGTAGATGGAACCCCACCCAATCTGCCAACCCGACATTCCAGACTTTTTCAAGGAAAACAAAACTCACAAACAGCCCCTAAAGTATTCACAGCTTCACTTTTTCCACATTTTGTTGTTACACCCTTACTCCAAAATGGATTAAATTCATTATTTTCCTCAAAATTCTACAAACAAAACCCCATAATGACAACATAAAAAGAAGTTTGTTTAAAGTATTTGCAAATTTGCTAAAAAATAAAAAACAAAAATAAATCATGTGTACATAAGTATTCACACCCTTCACCATGACAATCAAAATTGAGTTCAGGTGCATCCTGGTTCTGCTGATCATTCTTGAGATGTTTCTACAACTTGATTGGAGTCCACCTGTAAATTCAGTTGATTGGACATGATTTGGAGAGACACACACCTGTCTACATAAGGTCCCACAATTAACAGTGCATGTCAGAGCACAAACCAAGCCACAATGTCCAAGGAATTGTCTGTAGACCTCCGAGGCAGGTTTGTATCGATGCACATGTCTGGGGAAGAGTCTAGAAACATTTCTGCAGCATTAAAGGTTCATATGAGCACAGCGGCCTCCATCATCCATAAATGGAAGAAGTTAGGAACCACCAGGACTCGTCCTAGAGTGGCAGCCCGAACTGTCAAATTAAGCGATTCACACTGTGAATACTTTCCGGATAAAATACAAAACTACTACACCTTTGGCTCAAGTGGGAATGGGTGAACAGAGCTTACAGTAAATCTTCCTCAGCCCTGAGAGAAGTGTATGTCCTCCATGCTGAATGTGTCCTGCTGCCTCTATTCTTTATAGTAAGATTTGTGTTAATACATTTGCCCCCCAATGTATTAACACAAAAATTACAAGTAAAAACGCATTTGCTCTGATACGACTGGCTACCCCACACCCCCCTCTGAAGTAATCTTTAGCAAATGTAATCATAATCATACCTAAACAAATGACTTTATTATTACTAAATTATTACATTAATTATTATTATTACAGGTTCTAGTACTCTGGTGTACTGCAGTTCTGTGTGTGTGGTGTGTCTGACCTGACCAGTGAGGATTCTAGCGTTTCAAACTCTTTGGCGTGACTGCTGTGTGCAGGTACAATTAATATTCAACAGTCCATGTGTGGAATTAGACATAGAGACAGTGTTTATCTCTGTACTGTCCCTCTGCTTCATTACTTACTAGTGTTTAAAAAAAAAAAGTAAACCAGAATATAATGAGTGTTACATAGGATATATCACTATAATGTAATAATAATTATGCTGTTTATTTACTGTTTGTGTATATGTATGTATATGTATATCATAAAGACATGATACATATAATATGTATCATGTATTTATGATAAATATAAGTGTTTGATTAAATGATGTGTGAGCTGCTTTATTACACTCAGCTTTTATTCACAGTGAGTATTACCATGAGCAAGAGGGAGAAAGACAGTGACATTCTCCAGAATGCCCCCAAAACAATAAAAGTAGGTTGAGAAAATGAGGCCTAGTCAGGTGATAGAAGTGTGCAGTAATGAGTGATGAGTGAATATTTCTTACAAACAACACCACTCGTTTACTGATAATTGCTTTCACTTTGCTGCATTCAAACTACAAAGAGAGAAGAAGATGGAGAGAGAGAGCACGAGGATGATTACAGCAGAGGAGGAGACATGGAGGTGAGTAAGAAAAGAAGAAAATACTGATATGTTAAAAACGAGTAAGAGAATCAGACCAATGCTGGTCTTAACAGTAGACTGCTAAACATTATTTTAAAAACTAGCAGGGAGGGAGGGGGTTGGATGGTGATGGCTGTTTTATTCCCTGCAATGCTGCTTTATGGCTGTGGCCATGTTTCTGAGTATTTGTGGCTGAATGTCAATATATCATGAGACAGTGGGGGTGGGGCTGTGCAGAGGGAGAGTTGGGGCGGGGCTGTGTAGGTGCAGTGGGAGAATGGGGGCGGGGCTGGGCAGGTGCAGAGGGAGAGTTGGGGCGGGGCTGTGCAGGAGCAGAGGGAGATTGGGGGCGGGGTTGTGCAGGAGCAGAGGGAGATTGGGGGCGGGGTTGTGCAAGAGCAGAGGGAGATTGGGGGCGGGGTTGTGCAAGAGCAGAGGGAGATTGGGGCGGGGTTGTGCAGGAGCAGAGGGAGATTGGGGGCGGGGTTGTGCAGGAGCAGAGGGAGATTGGGGGCGGGGTTGTGCAGGGTTGTGCAGGAGCAGAGGGAGATTGGGGGCGGGGTTGTGCAGGAGCAGAGGGAGATTGGGGGCGGGGTTGTGCAGGAGCAGAGGGAGATTGGGGGCGGGGTTGTGCAGGAGCAGAGGGAGATTGGGGACGGGGTTGTGCAGGAGCAGAGGGAGATTGGGGGCGGGGTTGTGCAGGAGCAGAGGGAGATTGGGGGCGGGGTTGTGCAGGAGCAGAGGGAGATTGGGGGCGGGGTTGTGCAGGAGCAGAGGGAGATTGGGGGCGGGGTTGTGCAGGAGCAGAGGGAGATTGGGGGCGGGGTTGTGCAGGAGCAGAGGGAGATTGGGGGCGGGGTTGTGCAGGAGCAGAGGGAGATTGGGGGCGGGGTTGTGCAGGAGCAGAGGGAGATTGGGGGCGGGGTTGTGCAGGAGCAGAGGGAGATTGGGGGCGGGGTTGTGCAGGAGCAGAGGGAGATTGGGGGCGGGGTTGTGCAGGAGCAGAGGGAGATTGGGGGCGGGTGCTGACTGTGAGTGCAGATAATTTCACTACAGATATGGAAACCACCAGAAGCTGAGCTCTGGGCTGAGTCAGAACTCTGAGCCTATAGTGGAGAGTGTAGTGAACCTGCAGGTTTCCTGTTCTCCTCCTTCATCACGTGTCCTTTACCCTTTGGACCAGTGTTATTATAATGCTAATGTTTAGGACTAATGTAAAACGACACACCACTCTATTCTCTCAGCAGAACCAGTACACTGCAGTGTGTCTAACACAGTAACAACAAACACCACCGTGTTCACACCACCATGGCAGTCTAATCTAATCTGTAATCTTATCCTAGTTTTTAGTTTTAATCCTTGAATCTAATCTTTTCTGGAGAAGAGTGAATATTGTTGTCAAAGAGGAGAGAGAGCAGTGTGGGTGGGGCATAGACATGTCTCAGAGAGCAAGTTACACAAATGTCACTTATTAGCCTAATTATTTATTGAAACTGGTCTAAAATTAATTATTAGGGTGATTACTATCTCATGTAACTGAAGTTCTTTTCTCCTCTCACAGAAAACTAAAAGCTTCAAATTCTGTTACAATAAAAGGAATTACAAAGTGACCTGTGATGCATCAATGACCATCCAGGAGGCTCTGCACACAAACGACTCTTTTAAAAGCATTTCTGGAAAAAATCAGCGAAAGGAAATGATTATCGAGAGACGGACGACGATAGCAGCGACTGTGACCCCAGACTTCCCTATTTGTCTGATTGATGTAAATGAGATTCTGGACATTGACTTCAAATCAGTCAGAAAAATCAGCACACGGGAGAAGACACCACTTGATCGTGCTTTAATGGCAGAACGTGAAAACTTTGTTAGTTTCTACATTAGCAAAAGTGGTGGTGCTAATATCCAGTATATTTTGCAACACATCAACGTGATAGAAACTAGTTATGTGTGTGTGTATGCAGTGAAGAGAGAAAACGTGGAAGTAGCTCTTAGGCGTGATGGGAGGTTTAAAGAAAAAATTTTTCTGAAAGGCATTCTGTATGAAGAGTCCTCAAAAACCTTCATCAATCTGTCAGAACCTGTTGATTTCAGTCTGGATGGTATGAAGTTCCAGATTATTATTAATCCCAACCCCACTAAGGGCTTGAAGTCTACCCAAATAGACAAAAAGCACAATGATCGTGGAACTCCTGAGACCTCCATCGCTGAAGAGAAGAAAACAGAGACACCACTGAAAGAGAAAGAGTCCAGAAAATACCTAGGCACAAAAGAGACCCTAAACACACAGGAGATCCTCAATATACTGCGAGAGCAGCACAGTGATTTGTTGAAGACTCTGAAACAAAGAGAGAATCTTAAAAGTAATGTAGAAGTAAAGAGTTTTTCCATAAAAGAGATCCCAGACACACAGGAGATCCACAGTATGCTGAAAAATCAGTACACGGATTTGGTGAAGACGCTGAAACAACAAGAGAACCTGAAGGATGATGCTGAACTGAAGAGGTTCTTCAGAGTGGAGTATGATAAAAGTGTTCAGAGCTTTTCGGAGGTGAACAGGGTTAAACAGTTGATGGTGTTGTCCGACTCTGTCTGTCAGATCCGCAATGGTGGTTCTCCAAAAGGAACTGGATTCCTGCTCTTTAAGAGGTTTGTCCTCACCAACGCACATGTTGTTAGAGACTTATTCGGTATACAAGGACGTTCACACAATCTAACAGCTGTGTTTGGATTCGAAGTTCTGAACTCTTCAGTAAATGAGATACGAGTAGAGCAGAATGTTGTTGCTGCCTTCAGTGGGAAAGATGACATGGGGAACCATCTGGACTTTGCTCTACTGGAACTGAGCGACAACATAGAATGTACTGAATTGATTAGGTGCTATAGTCCTCCACCAATCAGTGGTGGTGTCTGCATAATTGGACACCCAGATAATGGAGTTAAACAAATGGACCCCTGCTTTATTATCACAAAAGGAAACGTTGAACAAGAAGCAGCTCGACACTGTGAAAATAACCAAAACATTCATGTCATAAATGAACGGTGTATCGCTGAGAACTGGGAAGTCCTAGAATCTCAGATCTCTTACAATTCCTGTTTCTTCCATGGATCATCTGGCTCACCGGTGTTTGACGATCACTGCAACCTGATTGGTGTTCACACCGGTGGATATGTTTATCTAGGACAAAACGGGGAAAAGAGGAGTATGATGGAATACGGCTTTCCAATGTTCCCTATTCTGAAGCAGATCTTAATACAATGCAATGAGAGAGGAAAGTCTGATGTAGTTCAGGACTTTATTGATGTAGTTCCAGGACTCCAGCAACCTGAAACTGGTTGTTAATGAGGCAAAAGAACAGCTGCAGAGAAATCATCAGGCCAACTAATGACGTTGAATATCAGTGAACATTGAATTGAATTGGATTATTGAATTATATATTAAAAAATTGGATTATTGGTGTTTGTATGTAGAATAGATGATAATAATAATAATAATAATAATGTTAAATATGACAGCGCATCAGTTTGTAGACTTTTGTAGAGTTTGCGCTCCTGCTTTATGTCACATAACTGTTTTAATAAGGTGAGGAATATCTCTGCTCATGACTTTCACGCCCGTGACTCTGTGCAGGTGCTTACTGAAGATCATCAGACCTTAAATCTCTCCATCACCCTGAGGTTTCTCTCTCTTTTCTGTGTAAATAAACTGGGCTGGATATTATAATCTTCTCTCGTATAACTTTACAGAGTTTTGTGTGACTAACTCATTCACATCGTCTTTTACTTATAACCAGTCAGAATTGAATCTTTAATACACTTTAATGACGTAATTGATTCTAATGCTTTTCTCTGTATTCATGTTGGATCATGTAATCATCTTCTTGTTTCTTCCTGAATAAAAACACAAGCAGATGCAAAAAGAACAGACAGAAGAGAGTTTTATTAAAGCTTCATTTACAATAAGATTCACACATGCAGGAGTCGGACACAGCACGGAGCGAACACACTGCTGTGTGACTGAGGAGGTTTCATTAGCACATGGACCTTGAAGAACATGAAGAGATGTTTAACATGACTGAAAGATTATAATAATAATTACAATTAAATTACAATTATACATCACTCCCTCCTTTTCTATTGATTAAATGATAAATAATATGATGTTTTAAATCTTTGTCTAGCTTATTAATATCTGTGGGTGTGTGATGTGGAGGTCTCCGTCACACAGTTTCTTCTTCTGATTCACTGTTGAATGTTGAATTCTCATGTATTTCTGGTGCAGGATGACGTGTCGTCCTCGGCAGCAAGTGGCTCCTTTTTACCATTTTTCCTTTTTCTCCTGTAGCAGTTCACTCGTTTCATCTCCAGAGGATGACTTTACTGTGCTCACCTCAGAATAAGGAAAAGAATAATTCAAGCTCATTCAGTTCTTAAACCACCAAAGCTGTTGCTCTGAACTCATTTTTGTCGCCAGGCAGAGGCGGCGTTACCATTAGGCAAAAGTCGGAAAGCGAGGCCCCAAACTGCCAGGGCCCCATGACTTAAGCCTAACTAAATATTTTTAGCAAGCACTTTTGTCTAATGTTTGAAATGATTAAAATCCACTCCCTGAAACAACATTAGAATGCCATTACGCCATGCGAGTTGCGTTGTAGCGTTTTAGCCAACACACACTACAATAGTACATTCTGTGTGATGAAAGCGGAAAATTATTCTCTGCAGTTTGTTTGAGGAGCGCGAGACTTCCATCTACAGCCATGAAATGAAGTTACCCAAGTGATGCAGAAAAAAAAACAGAAATAACGGGAGGACAGTGTGAGTTTGGTCAGAGCTAGTTTTTATCAGTTGCGTCTTTTATCAAAAGTTAAACCATTTTTAAACCGCACTGATTTGGAAAAAGCAATTCATGCTTTTATCAGCTCAAGAATTGATTACTGTAATGCACTTTATGTGGGTGTCTCTCAGTCTTCCCTTAGCCGCCTCCAACTGGTACAGAATGCGGCAGCACGCTTCTTAACTGGCACAATGAGACGTCAGCACATCACCCCAGTCCTTTATTCTCTCCATTGGCTTCCAGTTTCTTTTAGAGTCGATTTTAAACTTTTACTTTTTCTTTTTAAAGCTCATAATGGTCTTGCCCCTCCTTATTTATCAGAACTTTTAAATGTTAGAAGTTCTAACAGGGTTTTAAGATCATCCAATCAATTATTGTTAGAAGTGCCCAGAGTCAGGTACAGTACATAAACTGGGGGGACCGGGCCTTTTCTGTGGCTGGCCCCAGACTCTGGAACAGACTGCCCCCCGATATTCACATTATCACAGACTTTGGTCTTTTTAAATCCAATCTTAAAACTTATTTATTTAGGCTGGCTTTTAACATTCAGTAACAATGTGGCTTTTTTTTCCTTCTTCTACTTATGAATTATTATGTTTTATTGCAAATTTTGTATTTCGTTTTTCATTGGAAAGCACTTTGGTCACTTTAGTGTCGTAAAGTGCTATACAAATAAACTTTGATTGATTGATTGACAGACCATTAATAGGATCTTTGGGAAAGGTAACCCAAGTCGTTAACCCAATTTTTCCACGCCTGTGCATAGTCACAAATGAACTGTGTGTTTGACTAAAAGTCTACATAATCATGGGTCAGTTAGAGCTGCAGACTTGGAATATGTGTACGTGTAAGAAAGAACAAGATGTACAGAGAGTAAAGGTCTTGATCCACGTTTATAGAAACTCAGCATCAGAAGATGTAACTCACTGCTTGTCAACACCCGAGGGAACAGCTCTGCTATTTTCTTAAACATTATGCGTTTTATTCGATGTCACCATGACCTGCTCCCGTACAGTACAGTATATTAGGCACTGTGAGATGAGGGGTGTCACCTCTTTTCTTACAGATGCTTTTGTGGTGTGTGTAACAGAGATGTCCAGCGCTGTTGAAATAAACCTCTACTCTTGTTGTGATACTATATAAAGTCTCCAGAATTGTTTGATTTATTTTCACGACAAGATGCAAAGAAAAAATGAAAAAAGAGGAAAGTGAATATAGTGATGACAGAGAAACAGTGAAATGCATTAAAAAGATTGAAAAGAGAAAAAGAAAGCAGACGAGGAGCAGGAGAAATACATAAAAATAAAAGCATTAAACAAGAAGAAGACAGACAGACAAGTCGAGTGAAGAAGAGTAAGGCAGACACAAAGAGGGGAAAGGCAGGGATAAAGATAAGAGGCAATCATAAATATTATATATAAATATTCTTTGCTATTATTTGTGTCACTCCATTAACCTGTCATGGGTTTTCTTTACATCATCGAAGACAGAGGCCGATCATCAACTATTATTCTGCTGATCATGATGCAATAAGGTTTCTGATCTGTTAAATCAGACATGTAAAGTGACAATGAGTTACATTCTAATTGTACCAAAAGCATTGTTTATGAAAAGATTTTAAAGTGCATTGGTTAACCTGTTATGTTGTTGTTTTTCTCTACAGGGCTGCTCTGGACAGCTGGATAAGATTGCTGTAGAATGACGAGTGCAGGGAAGTCTAAGGCAAGACTTTTAAAAAAGCACTGAATGCAGACGGACCCATATCCATGTCGCCAGCTGCAGTATCTGTAGTTCGAGGTTTGTTTGGCATTTAAGCTGGAGTTAAATGGGTCTGCTTCCATCGCTGCTGTTGAGATTCAATGTGGATCTTTGTCCTACGTGCATGGTGTTAGCATGTTCCCTTGGTATTTAAATTTATGCTAAGTGCTATGCTAATGGTGTCAGGGAGAGTATTGTAGACAGGTACAGATGAGAACACAAACACAGAAGGTTAGCAGGAAAGCAAGAAAGCAGGAACAAGCTGGAGGATCATCAAACATCAGGCACAGTTAAAAAAAATTGAGAGGGTTGGCTAACATGCATGTTTGTAAGAAGATTAGTGTTTTGTAACACCCCAGCTTTTTATATGTGGTTGCTAACGCTAGCAACCTAGCTAAATGCTAGCGTCATGCTGGCACTACAGTTAACAGTTTAGCTTTCATTCATCACTTCACCATCTTCATACACCCTGCAAGCATTCTAGAAAGAAAGCTAAAAAGCTCAGACATTTTTGCAGTTTCTTTCATATACATGTGGGGTTCTTTGGTTTTGCTAGCTAGCAGCCATTGTCAGATAAACTAGCATGCTATAGCACAGACCAGGCTGAAAGTTTGAGTGTAACACGGTAACAGTAATAAATGTTACATACAGTGAACAAATTCAGTCATAGGTGAGTGAAAGTGTGTATACAGACCTTGTATTTAACGTTTACATTTCCTCTTAAATGCGTGAGGAGGAAGACCAAAAAAAGAGACACGAAGCCGACACAGCCACTGAATACACTGGTGAACTTCGGGGGAGGGGCGGTCTTGTCTGTGATGTTAGCTGTCACCAGCTAACCCAACTCCAACCCAGCAAGCTGAGTTAAACAAAAAGTACCCAACTCACTGTAAATAACCCAGAAAAATGACCCAACAGAGGCAACCCAGCGTTTGGGTAGTAAAAATTATTTTATTATTTTATTACTAATTAAATAATTTTATTACTAATGTTTATGTAGATTTTTATTCTACTCTTCTCTCCAGAAGAAAGACATGGAAAAGATCAAATGATAGTTTTGACAATTGCATGTTTAAGTGCATGTGTTTTGTTTTGATGGCTCCAAGTTGATTTAATTAAGCTTATATTTTGTTAATAAAACTGTTCTTAAACATTTGACATATTGCGCAATCATTTTGTATGGTTAGTTGTAGTCTCACCCCCCCCCCCCCCCATAATAATAATAATAATAATAATAATAATAATAATAATATACTTGACCAATACTTACATAAAATACTTGACCACACCATCCCCCTTGATTTTTTTTATTTTTTTTACAATTCGACCACTGGTCTTACCCCCATGATTTTATATAAACAAATAATAGCGGAGTCATTAATATTTTAATATTTTATTTAATATATTAGGCTTCAAACTGGAGACCTTCTGATCAGCAGTCACCATAAGCACTGCCCCCCCCCAACCAAACATTTGTTACAATTATGATTATGATTATGATTATTATTATTATTATTTCCACTTTCATTTATAAATTTTTTACACTTTCATTTATGTTTATATTTTATTTTGTTTCAGTTCAGTATATTTTCAGTTAAGTAGGTTTAACCTTAAAGCTCATATTTTAACAGAATTTGAAGAAAGGTCTCTAATGTTTAGCAGTATTTTTATCTTTGAGCTTTTTCCCTTTATTTTTTACCAAACGCCCATACAGTATCTCCAGGCTTGATGCTGGCTTAGGTAGCCAAATGTTATTACAGGAAGTTCAGCTTACCTCTCCTCCATGACAGAACACTGCTACTTCATTGCTCTCTATCTGTATTATATTGTGTCTTGATTTCTGTTTTGAATTCAGTTTCTACTTTCTGTACACATGTTTAACACCTGATATAGTTCCTATGATAATTTTATGGTTGCAGTGACCTCATACACGAAGTGATGTTTTACTTTTACCTCATCCTCAGAGTTGTCATTTCTGACTGGGCAGGGAGGGGTGGCTTTGGGCCATGTATTTTAACATGCACATTTTTTAACACTTGTGCACAAAAATCATTACATGTAATAAGGGGATGATGTAAAATTCTATCACTTATGTTAATGAGGGGGTGAAGCTGGGGAAACACTTCTGTCTCGTCCTCTCCTTCAGCACTGGTTCTCCACAAGGCTGTGTTCTTTCTCCTCTCTACTCCCTGAACTCAAACAGCTGCACCTCCAGTCGTTAATAAGCTCTTAAAGTTTGTGAATGGCACCACCCTAACTGGTCTCATCTCCATGTGTTCACGACAGGTGGGTTTTCCCTATGTCTCATTATGACGCACCCCATCAGCTAGTGTGGCTTTACAATCAATATTCTGATTCCTTATGCTTCCTGGGCAGAATCATCAGCCAGGGCCTCAAGTGTGATCTTAACATTAGCTCCCTAACCAAGAGAGCACAGCAGTGCATGCACATGCCACATTTCTACACCCCTGTCACTGAGTCCTGCTCCTTCCCCATCTGGTACACTGCCTCCACTACCAACAACATGACAAGGATGGAGAGTATCATTCACTCTGCAGAGAGAGCGCTTGGCTGCCGTCAGCCATCATTCCAAGAAGAATGAGACTCCATTTTAGAGCCAGAGATACAGAAGTAGAAGAGTCCTCATTGAAAGGAATCAGTTTAAATACCATATGACACATGAAGTAGAAAAGAGAGTGATCAGAGAATAAGGATAGGATAGGCTGCTCTCTATACAGAGTAGAGCTTAAGCATATGATAAGGAACATAATAGAATATAATGATGTCTAACCAATTAACCTGTTAACATTGATAGTTAATATGCAATACACTATACATATAATCAACAAACAATTGAGTTAGTTTTTATTGTCATTTTATTCCTTTAAAGTCCAGTATACAGTAAAACAAAACAATGTTCTTCCAGGACCAAGGTGCTACATACAATATAAATGAACAACATAAATTATATTTTTTTTAAAACAAACAAAGACAAATTCGTTAATTAACTAAGACAACAAATTGACATCATAAATGAACAAACTATCCAAGTCTGACTATCACTCCCTCCAGGAAATACACGACACCGTAGTTGTGGTAACTGATGGATTTAATCTTTCTTATTTTACTTCACGGTCAAATCCACCGTCAAACTATACAAATGACCAAAATACACATAAGCAAACATTTGTTGATATAAACAAACTCTAAACTAAATATATACAATAAAGAAAAATAAACATACCTCGCTGGCTGCACATAACCAAGAGGGAATGAGTACACTTACAAAACACGAAACCTTATAAATATCTTTTTCTTGTCGCGACCAAACTTCACTTGAGAACACTTGCTTCTTCTTCTTAACTTGTTTACCCGTTTCACGTGGTTCTTAGCAGCGTCATAACAAAGAAAAAGTCCGGGTGCAACATAGCGCAGCGGAACGAAAAAATAGTTCCTACTAGTAAAAAATACAACAAATATTCAAAAACCAGAACAAAATAAAACAAAAACAATATACATAAACTAAATATTTCAAATAATGACATAAATAATGTTTATGGCAGCTAAACTCCCACCAAATCACGATTTGTGATTTCCCATATATCTTACAATTTACAGTAGGTTAATACCGTTTACTCTGCTTCCAGCAGTAGAACAAGCTTTTGCACTGGTCTATCAATATAAACTGGCTTAGAAGTGCGTTCTCTCTTTTTATTTAAAGTTGAATCACTAATCAACAGCTTTACTTTCTTGACCCTTCCATCAGCACTAGGGTAAACTTCTGTAACTCTTGCCAGTTTCCATTGATTTCTAGAGGCACCATCCTCCTTCAGACTGACAATATCATCAACCTTTGTATTTCTCCTATCCCTTTGCCAGATTTGTCTTTTCTGAAGGTTAAGTAAATACTCTCTTTTCCACCTTGTCCAGAATTCGTTTGCCAAGAACTGCACCTGACGCCACCTCTTACGAAGGTACAGATCTTGACTTACAAACTGACCAGGAGGAGGTGAGATCACACTAGACTTCATCAGAAGAATGTGATTTGGCGTAAGAGGTTTGAGACTTGTTGGGTCATTCAAATGCTCTATTGTTAGAGGCCTGCTATTTATAATAGCCATGACTTCATACAAAAAGGTTCTTAGTGAGGCACTGTCAAGTCTTTTAGCAGACTGATCAAGTAATGCTGTCAGAACACTTCTGATTGTCTTGATTTGTCTCTCCCATATGCCTCCCATATGGCTTGATAATGGGACGTTCATTATGAACTCACAGCCATACTCTTTCAGTTGTTCATGATTTAGATCTTTCATTGCATCCATGAACTCTTTTTTAGCACCTACAAAGTTAGTACCTTGGTCACATCTTAACTGTCTTACATTTCCGCGTATTGCGATGAATGCACGCAATGCATTGATGAATGCATCTGAAGTAAGATCATCAAGCATTTCAATATGTATGGCTCTTGAACACATGCAAGTGAAAAGAAGACCATACTTCTTTAGTTCCTTTCTTGCCTCCTTTACATAGAATGGTCCGAAGCGATCTATGCCACAATACGTAAACGGAGGTGTCATTTCCATTCTCTCTTCTGGCAAATCTGCCATCTTTGGATCTTGTGTGTTCCTTCTATACTTTCTGCACCTTGTACACTTGTAGAAGTTAGAGGCAACTGCATTGCTGCATCCTACGATCCATATTCCATTGGACCGTAGCTCATTTACAGTCATACCTCTTCCTTGATGATGCACTTTCTCATGATAATGTTTTATGAGTACAGTGGACACATGACTTGTGTTTGGCAGAATGGCAGGATGTTTAACGTAAGTATGAAGGCCAGATCTTGTTAACCGTCCTCCGACTCTCAGCACACCACATTCATCTATAAATGGGCTCAACTGGTATAGCTTGTTTCCCTTGTCTTTACATTTCACCTCTTTGTATTGCTCTATATTTTTTATTTCACTGCTAAACGCTTCTCTTTGAACCAATTTGATTATGAACAACTCTGCTTCTTGTCGTTCCTCAACAGTTGTAGCTTCATTTCTTTTAGCTTTAAGACCCTTGATTTGTTTAGCATAGCGTTTGAGACGAGCAATGGCTTTAACTGCTCCTTTCCAGTCAGAAAACTTTGACAGGCGGTCTATCAATGTTCTCTCTTCTTCTGTACTAGAGTGAAACACCTGGATTTTCTTAAGTTCAGGGTCGTTGTCACTTATCTCTCCCACCTTCACTGAACTTCCTTCTTGAACAGGTAATTCTTTTTCCCATAGAAAGTCTGGGCCTGTGAACCAATTTGAAGCAACAAGTTGATCAGCTGTTAAACCCCTGGAGGCATGATCAGCAGGATTGTCTTCAGAGCGCACAAAGTGCCACTGCTTGGGATCTGTGGTAGATTTGATTTTTTCCTGTTTAAAAGGCAGGGGCATTTCATAATGATCATCCTCCTTGTGCTTAATCCCATCTTTTAGCTTTGTCAAGAAGTGAAGATCTTCTTGAGAACGGTTGGTTTCTTCCCCAGTTCTTTCACTGAACTCCAGCATCTTAAGAACATCTTCCGGGGTAGCCATTTCTTTAATCTGGGTTTTGATTACATAGCGCACCTCTCCCTTAAACTGAGCCTTTGTCTTTGGTTCAGGTGTCACTTGTTTTACGATGATGTGATGACTTACACCAATAGCATCACCATAGTGTTCATACTGGTCACTGTAGCTCACAATGCTCCAGCCCAAGTCAGTTTTCTGGGTATACGGCTGACTTTCTTCTCCACAAACAACTTCTCTGGGCATCAGAGCCTGTGGACAGTGATATCCAATCAGCAACCCAATTTCACATTCCATTTGTGGAGCTATATGTTCTGCAAGATGCTCCAAATGAGGCCATGCTTTGGCAGTCTCTGGAGTTGGGATGTGTGTTCTATTTGCAGGGATAAATTCTCTTGTATAAACTGTTGGCACAGTAATCTTTTTGGATGAGTACAACCCTCTTATCTGTAAGCTCTTAAGTTTCTTACAGGGTACAATTGTCCCCTTTGATGACATTGTAGAGAGTTTCAACTTCACCCTTTCTGTTTCTATATCTAGAGCATCTGCCACTTCTTCAAGAATGAATGAAGTATCACTTTGGGTGTCTAGAAGAGCATAGACAAGAATTTCCTGTGAAGTTGGAGTGGACACGTAGACAGGAACGATTGCTGAAGTTTGGGTGTTGTTACCATCTTGTACAACTCTGTTAGATGTAGTTTCCTTGGCGATGTTTTGTTGTGCTGATTGCAGTATCCTTTCCTTGTTGCACTTTGTCTCCCTAGACTGTTCTCCTTTAACTTCCTGGTTTGAACGGTCTTCATGTAAACATGTGGGGTGGCGTTTAGAGCAGAAGTCACAGACCATCCGGTTGCTACAGCTCTTGGATTGATGGCCAGGACTCAAACATCCAAAGCACAGTTTCTCATTCTGGATAAATTCGACTCTATCAGTGACTGAGTTTCCAAGTAATTTACGGCACTTGTATAAGACATGACCTGGTTTCTTACAAAACACACATGTGACTATGGCTTTGTCAGTTGTGTTGGTTGTACATATTTTAGCACTTACAGTTTGGCTCTTAGGCACCAGTGCATTTTGGTATTTGGTCCTTACTTTATCTGATTCAGACTGTTGCAAAGCGTGGTATGATGTTATGGGTTTGCAAGCAATGTTAGCCTCCATTGTCAGGAATGTTACAAAATATTTGAAGTCCGGAAACTTGCCATGTTCTATTTGATATTGTGTGGCCTTTCGGTTCCACTTGGTACTTAACCAATCAGGTAACTTGGCAGTAAGCTTTTGATTCTCAATAGCATCATTAAGAATATGTAAACTCTCATTGTGAGCCATTGCACATTCACAACTGCATAAGAAATCTACATATTTCCTTAAACCAGCACTCTCTCTTCCTGGAATCTTTGGCCAGACATGTAGTTTGTCACGAAAGGCTTTAGCGATTACAAAAGGCTGGCCGTATCGCTCATTCAGAAGGTTCCATGCTGCAACATATGAATAATCAGAACCTATCAGAAAATGACCTTCTAAAGCATCTTTAGCAGCTCCTCCGACATATTTTTGAAGAAAAAATAATTTCTCTGAGGTTGGAATGTTTTTCCTTTCAATTAATGCCTCAAAGGATGTCTTCCAATGATTGAACCTAAGTGGATCCCCACTAAAGATTGTAGGTTCAGGAATTGGTAGTCTGTTTGCTGACATAGCCTCAGCCAAGACTTTAACAAGCTCCAACTTATCATCTGGTTCACTAGGTGCATATGGGGCTTGGTGCTCAGCGTTCATCTGAGCTGTCTGCACAACTGTAGGTAGCTTAAAGCTCTGTGGAGCATGCTGTTGAACAGAAAGATGCTCATTTCCATCATAAACCAATTCTTCCAAACGCTCAAGCTCTCTTTTCAGGTTTTCTATTGACCTTCTTCTTGCAGCACTTTCCCTTTGCTGTTTCTTCAAGAGAGCAGCCTCTTGTTTCTCTCTTTCTAACATGCGTTCTGTCTCTTCTCTTTCTTCCTGAAGATGACGAGTTGTTGCAGCTGCTACTTGGTCTGCGATTATAAGCTTGTCCTCAGCCTCAAGTTTTTGCAGTGTCTCTTGGTGACACTCTTGTTCAGACATAATCTTTAATACAGCTTGTGTAGCTGCATATTCAGCAGCAGCTTCTTGTCTCTTCACTGATGAAATGTTGGAATGAATGGAATGAGGTTTAAAATGTTCAGAGGCAGTAGACAAAACACTGGAAGCTGAAGATGCAAATATGGAGCTATGATCAGGCCAAATCAACAGCTCTGTTGTGCCTTGCATTTGTGACTGAGCATTCTGCACAACTATCTGAGTGATTGATATGCAGTTATCTAACTTGCGGCGCATCTCATGCTCTGGACGATCAATTCTTCGATATTCATCATGAGCATTGTTCAAATCCGATAATTCTCTTTGAATACCGCTGATGTGTTCTTGAAGAATGTCACTAGGATCCTGTTTTTTGGCAACTTTAATTAGAGCTTTCCAGCGCTCATATATGCTCTCGAAGCGTAGCAATAGCCCGTTCATCCTTTCTTTCTGAAACTCCTTTCCTTTCTCTGTTAACATACGAGCTATTTCACTTCTACGAGGCTCTCCAGATTGCATTACTGGTAGCTGAGTAGTATTGAGCTCTTCTAATTGTTCTAGCTCTACTTCTTGCTCTAGGGTAGCTACTACACCCTGAGATTTTTTACTAGTTTGTGACATAATAGTTATATAAAAATTAACTCTGGTTTGAACTTATATACATATAATTGTCAGCAGTGAGTATGCTGACTTAAATGAGGTTAATGCCCTTTGCCACACATCAAACTTGCATGAAATACTGAATATTATATATATATATATATACCAAACTTCTAAGTTACAATCTATCAACTTATATGTACAAGGAAATTATCGTATAATCACACAATAAACCAATGACCTTAATTTAAATATTACATAAATACAATCTTCATTTAAACACGTTGTAAACAAACCACAAAATAACTAATGGTTCAGTCCTTGTTTCACATTAATATCAGAAATCAATCATGAACTTGCATGAAATGTTCGTTAACTGCAAAGTGCGGCTTATCTGTGATTCTCGAAGAGCTGTCCGGTTAGGGCATGTTCGGGCACGTCCGCTGTTTACTTCAGCACCGCTCCGAGTCTGACTATCACTCCCTCCAGGAAATACACGACACCGTAGTTGTGGTAACTGATGGATTTAATCTTTCTTTTGTTACTTCACGGTCAAATCCACCGTCAAACTATACAAATGACCAAAATACACATAAGCAAACATTTGTTGATATAAACAAACTCTAAACTAAATATATACAATAAAGAAAAATAAACATACCTCGCTGGCTGCTCATAACCAAGAGGGAATGAGTACACTTACAAAACACGAAACCTTATAAATATCTTTTTCTTGTCGCGACCAAACTTCACTTGAGAACACTTGCTTCTTCTTCTTCTTAACTTGTTTACCCGTTTCACGTGGTTCTTAGCAGCGTCATAACAAAGAAAAAGTCCGGGTGCAACATAGCGCAGCGGAACGAAATAATAGTTCCTACTAGTTAAAAATACAACAAATATTCAAAAACCAGAACAAAATAAAACAAAAACAATATACATAAACTAAATATTTCAAATAATGACATAAATAATGTTTATGGCAGCTAAAAAGACAACATAAAGTGCACATGCAAATGTGCTAACATCTAAGTGTGTGTGTGTGTGTGTGTGTGTGTGTGTGTGTGTGTGTGTGTGTGTGTGTGTGTGTGTGTGTTAACCAGTCCAGTTCTTTTTATTGTGGAGATGGATGGCTTGTGAGAAGAAGCTGTTACAGTCTGGATGTGAGGGCCCCAATGCTTCATTCCTCTTTCCAGATGGCAGGAGGGTGAAGAGTGTGTGTGAGGGGTGTCTCTGAACAGCTACAATGCTGGTGGCTTTGCAGATGCAGCGTGTGGTGTAGAAGAGGGAAGGGAAGAGAAACCCAGATGATCTTCTCGGCTGTCCTCACTAACCGCTGTAGGGTCTTCGGTTTGGGATGGCACAATTTTAGGCACGAGGACGATGGTCCGAGAGATGTTGAAGATCTCATTAAAAACATCTGCCAGCTGTTCAACCCCTTCTCCTACCAACGTTAGGGATATTGTCTGGTCCAGCAGCTTAACCTGGGTTGACTCTACGTAAAGCTTTCCTGTGGTGAGAAACAGCTCCTGGTCATTGGGGGAAGGACGGGCTTCCTTGTCTTCATGTTGTTCTGTGCTTCAAACCTATTGTAGAAGCTGTTTCGCACATCTGGAAGGACAGGTTCAGATCATCTGTGCTCTTGTTGATGTAGCAGTCACCATGAAGTCGGAGCCTCCCTGAACATGTTCCGGACACTGTTCTCAAAACAGCCCTGTGGAACAGAGATGGCTCCTGCTGGCCAGGTTTTCACCTGCTTCAGAACCGCTTTTGAATGTCTGATGAGTGGTCTGTATGCTGGAATTAACATAACAACTATGTGGACTGAGTAGCTGAGCAGAACAAGGCTAGCCCATCTAACTGAAAGGCAGCATCAGGAACTCTGTCGCTGAGCCATGTTTCCTTTAAAACAAAGACGCAGCAGTTGTACTGTATGTAGGCCAATTTCTCGTCCAGGGAGCAGACACGGGAGAGAATGAGGGATGGGAGATCCAGCCAGCTAGGATTGGTTTTTAGCCTAGCAAAGACTCCCGCCTGCTTGTCACGCTTCCTCTTTCTTGCACACTGGCATCAGGCAACAGCAAGGACTGGAGGCCTGGTCCCCGCAGCAAGCCGAGGTCACGGCTCATCCTGTATGTTGTTTACTGTGTTATTGAGTTCCAAAAGTGTCTGACAGTGGTATATATTGATTGCTCCAATGTCCAGATACCCTGTAGAAATGGGTTACAACACTTAATCAACAAAAAAAAGCACCATTTGTATCCAGACCGGCCTGCTATTGCCATGCCAGCAGTGTTGATGACCCAAGAAGATGCTTGTGGCATCAACACATGTTAATGACTGCTTTCTGACCACTTCAGATTTGGGCTTGCACCTTAAAGCCTGTCTTGTGCCCTTAAATACATTTTGGTTTGCCTTTTCTGTTCCCAAATACACTTGCTCTGATGAACAAGATCCCCACATCTCTAATGACCCCATTATGTCTTTTTAAACTTTCTTTGTGTGCACAACATGCACCTACACATTACTTACATTAACCATCTATTTATTGTTGCCTACTTTGCACAAATGACACATTCACCCCGGCATACACAAGACACATACACAAGAATGCACAAATGACACATTCTGTGCAACCTGTTTTGTATACTGTACAGACTTTTTACCTTATGTGCTGTTTATATTCAGTATAGGCTTAATGGAACATAGTATATATAACATGCATATACTGTAGAACAATAGTGTGTGTGTGTGTGTGTGTGTGTGCGACAAAGACAAATTTCAGGTACAGGAAACTTATTTTCTGCACAGAACCAGGAACAGGTAAAGCTCTGCTTCTGTGGTTTGTAACTTCCTGCTCTTATACAGGAAACTGTAAAAAATATGAATTCAGCATTGAAGACTGTAACACACCGCCTGACACAAGGTTCCTAAATGGTTTTACATTTATACCGGTCACTTATTATAGAAGTATATGAGGTGTGTGTAAACAAGTAAACTGGACCTAACCGCAGGTAGGAACACATCATTTCAGGTGTTGCTTCCTGCACTGTTGCCTTGTTGCTGTGGGTGACATATTATCCACATTTTGTATGAAAGATCATGTGTCAGTAGTTTTAAAGTTTAATCTAATCCTGGTTTAATTTAAGGTGAATTTAATCTTTGATCTAATCATGTTTTCTAGTCTAGAATGTATCACAGGTGTAAAGAGAAGGGGGAGAAAAGAAGATTGGACATGAACACAACACGGATAGTGAGTCACACAAGCTATTCATCATTACTGAGTGAAAATAATTTACTTACTGAGTAAACTATTATAATTAATATTAATGCTACACTTATCTGAAAATCATATTTTGACAGCAAACACAAAGTCACGCACACACCTTGAAATTCCGTTACAAATACAAGAAATATATAGTGGACTGTAATGAGCCTATGGCCGTCCAACAGAGACTTCAGACAAACATATATTTTAATGCCATCTGTAAGAAAACCTGGAAGGGAGGAAACAAAGAAGTGATCATGCTGAGAGAGCAAATGCCCAGAGCTGCTGTGGCACCACATTTCCCCTGCAGTCTGCTCAACCACGACGAGCTGCTGGACATCAGCTTCATCAGATCAAGTGGAAACAGCGGCACAGCGACGACACAGAAGCTTGCTGTTCACTCACCGGGAAATTTGGTTTGTTTCTACATCAAGGCCAGAGGAAAGGAAAAAATCCGTACTGTGCTGAAAAACAATGAACTGAAACGAATCGTGGATTATGTGTGTGTCTATGCAGTGAAAGGGGAAATGGTGAAAGAGGCGCTGAAGCGCGATGGGCGATTTAACAAAGTGATTTTCAGGAAAGGGGCACTCTATGGGCAGGAAACTGAGAACACGGTGAGTCTGTCTAATCTCGTCGATCATCTGAATGGAGAGCGGTTTCAGGTTATAGTCTCTCCTCATCAGACAGGCAGCCAAGAGTCGAGTCAGGAGATGAGTCAGGAGTTTATGAGAGTTTATGAGAATGAAAGTGCAGATGCTAAAATGCCTCAGAAAACAAACCCCAACCAAGATTCCACAAGTGTTAAACAGAAGGAAACAGTGACGAGGCGGAAAGAAAAGAAGTCTAGAAAATACCCAGAAACAAAAGAGATCCCAAACACACAGGAGATCCTGAACCTTCTGCAAGAGCAGCACAGAGATTTGTTGAAGATGTTGAAAGAACAGGAAAAACTAAAGAATAATGGTGAAGTAAAGAGATTCTTCAGAGTGGAGTTTGATAAAAGTGTTCAGAGCTTTTCGGAAGTCAACATGGTTAAACAGTTGATGGTGTTGTCCGACTCTGTCTGTCAGATCCGCGTTGATGGTTCTCCAATTGGAACCGGATTCCTGCTCTTTAAGAGGTTTGTCCTTACCAACGCACACGTTGTTAGAGACTTGATCCCCTGTATACCAGGACTGCAACGCAATCTAACAGCTGTGTTTGGATTCGAAGTTCTGAACTTTGTAGGAAATGTGATACCAGTAGAGCAGAACCTTGTTTCTTTCTTTGAAGGAAAAGATGACATGGGGAACTATCTGGATTTTGCTCTGCTGGAACTGAGCAGTGACATAGAACTCCCTGTTGGTCTGCCTGAATTGCTAAGGTGCTATAGCACGCCCCCAACCAGGGGTGGTGTCTGCATAATCGGACACCCAGGGGGAGGAGTTAAACAAATGGACCCCTGTTTTATTATTGCAAATGAGGACATTCCACAAGCAGTAGAGAGACACCTTGAAAAGACCCCAAACCTTCATGTTTTTCGTGTTATAACAAAACAATGCCTGGCTGATAATTGGGCAATCCATAAATCCCAGATCACTTACAATTCCTGTTTCTTCCATGGATCATCTGGTTCCCCTGTGTTTGACGAGCATTGTAACCTGATTGGCGTTCACACTGGTGGATATGTTTATGAAGGAGAAAAAAGGGAAACAAGGAGTGTGATGGAATACGGCCTGCCACTGTTCCCCATTCTGGTGCGCATCTTCATACAGTGCAGCCAGAGAGGAAGATCTGACGTAGTTCAGCACTTTGAATGTCAAAAAAACCTGACATATGTTCTTCAAGTAGCAAACATACAGCTGCAGGAAGACATCCGGCCACCTAATGACAGGTTCAATCTTTCCTCTTCAGGATCTGAAAGTAAAGCTCCTGCATTGTATCGCTGTATAAAACTGGAAAAGAATTAACACTGTGATGTTGTTCAGTACTAAATATCAGGCCTGGGATTAACCTTTAGAATCGTGGAATGAGGAGTCCCTATAAATTATGTTTCAGTTACAGCGAGGGTTCAACATCCAGAAATCACTGATTTGACTAACTTCATCGCTTGCTTGGATCTTCATTTTCATAGTTTTTGGCTTAAATCAGTGTTTTGCATGTTTGCAATTTCATTTAACCAATCTCTGTTTCTGGGTTAATGGCATGACGGTTTGTTACCACTTCTTTTAAATGTTGTTGCTATTAAAACATCAGTCTCTCAGTTTTGTTTATTTCTCTGTTCATTTCAAGTCAGTATTTTTTGTATAGCATTTTTAATAATGTGCACTGTCACTAACACTGTAAAAAAAAGAGTAAAAAAAACCTGTCAAATGACTGGCAACAATGGCTGCCAAACAAAAAACATAAAATTAAGGTAAAATACTCTAGTTGATATTACATGCAAAAACATTACATTTACAAAAATTATTTAATCTTTTACAGAGAAAAACCGTCGTTTTACAGAATTTTTCTAAATTTATACGATTATAGACCTTCAATAAAGCACGAGCACTATAAATTTAGTGGATAAAAACTATTATTTTACAGATTTTTCTCAGATTTATACGATTAAACATTTTTAAAGCAACAGCACTAGAAGTTTAGCAATAAAACACCGTTATTTCACAAATTTTTCATAAATTCCTGTGAAGTGTTAACACAAACTCAAGATTATAATATTTGTAAAATAGCCTGTAGAACTGTGACAGGATAGTACAAGTATGATGCAAAATACAATAAAAAGATGTTTTATAGCATTACACTAAAATCCTAAAATGAAAAACAAAATGAAACATTTAGACTATTGTGCTATAACGGTGGAACTTTCTCTCTCACAAACAAACATTGCTGTGAAATATCCTAGACTAAAAACCTATGAAGAAATGAACAATTTCAAACAAGATTCCCAGTGTTACAATTCAAGTTGGATTGGAAACTTTATTACAAATAAACTACAATGTGGTCCCTTTTTTACTCTCTAGTTCTTATATAATGTATGTGTACAATTAACTTCACCTTTTAGTTCAGAATCCTAATGACTTGGTGCAATCAAGCAATGTTTGTGGAAGTCCCAGCAGACGTGGTCAGTACACACACACACACACACACACACACACACACACACACTAGTGACTGCAGTATAGTTATTAACTCCAGAACATCAGATTTTGTTTGTTTCAGTGTCAAAAACAAGGTCTTAGCCATACTGTGTGTGTGTGTGTGTAGGACAAAGTGATCGGACTGAGCTTCTGCAGGATGTTGAAGTGCTGGATTTTAATGGAGATGTAGATACACAGGGAGTGGAGAACAGGAAGTGTGTTTGAGCCACACACACACACACACACACACACACACACACTCAGACCTGCATAACTCTGCTGTAATAGCAGACGAGAAGATGAGAGAATGAGTGCGGTACCCCATACTCTATCAGATTAAACACACACACACACACACACACACACACGGTGTTAATGACTGACACACTTTTACTTACAGAGTCACGGCTACGCCACACCACCACGCTAACACGTCTTTATCTCAGCCCATGTCCACACATAGCCACCTCGTTTTAAAAACTGAGATTGTTCTACTTTTTTTTTTGTTTGTTTGTTTAATTCTTTTTTTTTTTTTTTTGGGCCTCACCAAATTAGACGAGTTCAAGGGTCAATAAACACATGTTTGTTTAACAATTAGCGAGCTAGCTAACAGCTAACAGCTAGCTAACAGCTAACAGCTAGCTAACAGGTAACAGCTAGCTAACGTTCTGTCCTGTGAGTGAGGATGACACTTTACAAATATGCAAAGAAAAGGTCAGTGTCTCTGTCTCATGTCCACACCTTCCCGTGACGAGGTTTATGGAGCTGATTAAAGTCAGACTGTGCCATTGCTCAGACTGAACTCAAGGCACAAGATCGCGAGTGCTTTGGACAGAAGGCAAAGCGGCGCCACTGGCGTTTTATGCACTTGTAACTTGTAAGACATCATGTAACTTTTACTTCTAAATCATTTTGTTATTACTGTGTTGTTTCTTTTCCTTTAAAGTTCATCGACCTTGTTTTACAAGGTATCAAAACAAATACACTTTGCTTATTTAGTTTTTTTAACATGAAAATCAGTACATATGTTTTTTCTCTTGTAGTTAAAAGTTCTAAAAACTTCTGTAAACTTTGTAATGTTAAGTTGCAGCTGTTTGGGTTCACAAGCGACAATTTTCAGGCAAACAGTGCCATTACTTTTACACAAACTTGGATGTATTTTGAATCTGACACGTGTGTAAGTTGCTTTAACGTGAGAGTTGTTTGGCCTCTGATTGCAGTGACACAGGGGTGTTTTGTCCTCTGGGTTTGAATGTATCGTGTCTCAGACTGAATTAAACGTTAACGTACGTCACATGTAAATTATAAGCGAGTTTAATAAAAGTCATTTGTAGATCACTGATGGTTCCCGACCTTCGACCTGGAATAAAAATCAGATCTGGTCTTTAATTATTAAGTTTGATGTTCCACAGTGAGTAAAGTCATGAACAGGCCACAAGAACAGACGATTCTTCAGATTTATGGAGACTCAGTGACATCATCACAACTCCTAACCCTCATGTGTTCTTTTCTGTTTCTGATTGATGGATAATATGAGATTGTGATCAGACACGTTTGGACAGCTTTTACCTCTTAACAAATCAAATGTAATGGTCATTCAAAAGCTGCATTTTCCATTTACTCGCGTTATCTGTGTGGAGCAGTAACATGTGTTTGATCTCAATCACTGAAGTGTGAGTAATGTCCAACAAAAGAAATATCAGGATGGGGCAAATACTTTTTTACAGCACTGTGTGTGCGTGTGTGAGTTTGTGAGAGTGTGTGTGTGTGTGTGTCCATACATGCCGCTGAACTGCAGGCTGTAGGCGTCGGCCTGGTGATGTGGTTGGAGGTAATAATAATTAAAGTCTCTGATGCGGAACACCGTGGAGTAAACACAGTAACACAGGTACAGGATGGAAACACGCCACCTGTTACACACACACACACACACACACACACACCAATCATTAACATTGAAAATACATACTTGTAATTATAACAATGGGTGTGGCCACGTTTAATACACTGTGTAACTTATTTATTTATTTAACAGCGGTGTGTAGATATACTGATATACTGTATGTGTGTGTGTATGTGTGTGTGTTACCTGTTTATGGAGCTCGACCAGGCTCTTCTTGCTTGGATATGGATTCCTCTTCTCATCAAAGTCCTGGTAGTCATCCATGTTCCTCCCCAGTCTCTCCTCGGCTTAACCCTCCTGTTGTGTTCATTTTTGACTCACACTCATAATGTTCCATTTTATTTCATTATAAATCCACAATAATAAATATATTATCACCTGCTCTTTTTATCAGCTTCAGCTCTTGTGAACATTACAGGTTTGAGCTTGTATTTGCTGTGTGTGTCCCGCAGGCCTCATGTACCTGAACTCATACCGCTCGATGTTTTAGGGGAAGAAACATTCTATAGATATTACTTTAACTATGACACATATGAAAATGAAACCTATTGTAAAGTCATTACAGGCCGACACGTCGATGATCCTGAAAAGTCTGTGAGGAAAAGTTTCAGACAGGACCTGATGTCAGACACTGGGGTGTGGCGTATGGCGTTGGCCCTGGGGTCATCCTGATCACTGGGGAGTCGACCTCCTCTCTCAGGTGTGGATGATAACCAGGAAATATGTACAGGTTTTTTTGGCCGAAAGGAGACGACGACTTCCTCTGACTCTTCCTCCTCTAAACCCTCCTCATCACCGTCTCTGTTTAATATAACTCCACACTCTACATACAGTACATCTCTCAGCCATCGTGCTGATAAACACTGAACTGTGAGGAAGACCTCAAAAAGCTGTATATACCAGAACTGTGTGAAAGTTTTATGACTGAAATAATGTTGTAAAAATTATATTGTTCAGAGATTCCTGTGAGGGTTGACATGGAAACCAAAAAGGGGCATAAAGAGTGTGTGTGTGTGCGCGCATGTAGAAATGTCCTCATTTATACACTAATCGTAGTCTTATCCATTAATTTCCAATAACCGGTTATTTTTGACCAGGAACACCATGAGTGTACACACCTAATTTAGTTTGTGTGTTCAAATGCCGTGTGTGATGTAATTAACTGCACTTTTTTAAGGAGGAAGCTTGTAAATCGGTGAGATTTACCCGGAACACAACGTGAGACTTAAACAGCGCGTGAATCCACTTTATTTTACCTGGAACACGAGTTGCGTCACTCAGCGCGTGACACTGCCGCTAAACTCCACCATCCCTCTGTTTTTAAATAATAAAAAAAAAAAATAGTAACCATTTTTATTATTCGTTTTTTTAACAATAACAACAAGACAACAACAAAACAACAATAAGAACAACAACAACAAGAGGGGTGTACTTACAATTCTGATAGAAAGGAGGAATTTAGTTCTTTAAATGTATTCATCGTTCTGGTTGCTTTCTGGCTTAAAAGTCCTTGTAATGTTTCAAAATAAATGTTCAAATCCACCTTGTAATGGGAGATATTAGGCGTTCTTAATGACCACTTACATTTGTGTATATAGAATTTACCCAGTAATATTAAAAGATTTAACATGAAAATGTGACTCTTCTCGATATCTTTTTTTTTATTTATCATAATAAAATATAACATTTCTTATATTAATTTTTGATCCAGTCAGTGTAGTAAATGAAGATTCAGCATCAATCCAAAAAAGGTTTACATATATACATGGAAAAAAGAGATTCCACCATCTCTCTGTGTACTGAGGAACCCTCACCACCGTGACGTCACAGCGCCACTTCCGGCTTCCGCAGGACGGAATCATGGGACATGTAGTCTCAGGCCCAGCGGGGTCAGAGCCGCTAATAAAGCTGGTGTTGTGTGTTTTATCCGCCGCTCCGTGTGTTTCTCTGTTCTGCGGTGTAATGAAGTGATATAATGTGGAGTTTATTAAATCATCTCCTCAGCTGCTCAGGGTGTAAACGTGTTTCAGGCCGTCACGAGCGCAGAATGTTCTGGAGTGCGGCAGCCATTTTGGAGAAAACAAGCGGAGAATGAGTGATGTGAAGAAACTGTTAATTAGGCTCGGGATTTTCAGCAGCAATGCAGTGTGTGTGTGTGTGTGTCCAGATTAAGGCTTGGATTAAATAAATGTCTGGATTAAAAATAAACATGTGCTTAATCAGGGAAAGATAATAAATGAAAATGCTGCAGTTGTAGAGAACAGCCGCTAGATGGGGGTATTGTACAGTACATGGCGCTG
Source organism: Clarias fuscus (assembly GCA_030347435.1). NCBI lineage: Eukaryota > Metazoa > Chordata > Actinopteri > Siluriformes > Clariidae > Clarias > Clarias fuscus. The sequence goes on from CM059208.1 coordinate 482,828, forward strand.
GGTCTCTGTTGAGGTCAAACCTGTTCTGTTAGAGATTACAAATGACCTGTAATGTGTGAATGAGCATGTGAGTGTTTTATGTGAGTGTGTGTGTGTGTGTGCCCTGCGATGGATTGGCACCCCATCCAGTGTGTACCCTGTGTAACCAGTCACTCCAGTTAAAACTGCACTCTCCGTTGTGGGAATTAGACACAGGAGGCGGTTCAATGGAAGCCTTTAATCTCTGACACATAAAACAGACAGAGTGAGTTTGAGGAAAGGGTAGAGAATAACAGCAAGAATAATTCAACATATGTGAATAAATTTAACAATTAAGTACAAAAAACTTTAACATACCTGACACACAAAAACACAGACAGACTGAGTTTGATTTGCCCTTGATTTCTCTATAAAATAAATGATATACATCATGTGCTTGATTTGCACATGCTTAAGCCATAATTATTCATAAAAATAAAAAAAATAAAAAGGCAGAAAATAATCATGCAAGTATGTGAAATAACTTTATACACACGGCTCTTACATAACCTAGATGTGTGTTTGGTGTGTGTAGAGGAGTGATTGTCTTGTCGGAAAACAAACGATGTCCCACTAAGTGCAAACCAGATGGGAAGGCATGTTGCTGCAAAGCGTTGTGGTAGTGTGCACTTAATTTTGACAAAGTGACCAACAGTGTCACCAGCAAAGCACCCTCACACCTTCGTCACACCCCCTCCTCCTTCATGCTTCGCCAGTGGGGACCGCCGGTTAAGGCCTGGATCAGACTGTGATTAGTTTCCTTCTCCCTCATACACTGTATTTTCTGCCGCCTCTGAATGAACACACACACACACACACACACACACACACTGGGATGTCAGTCCCATCACACAGAAGCTCTCGTATTGATCTTAGCTTTGGAGTGGATGTGAAGACACTCAGAGAAAGTCTGAGGATTTACTCTAAAGAACTGTACGGGGAGAACCTTCAGGGGGTTTGGGTGAAAACTGAGAGCAAGGATCACACGACGAGAGTAGTGTGTGTGTACTGTTTCATCCATCACACTCCATAGAAAAGAAAAAAAAAAGAAAAGAGGAAAACAAAAGGAGAGCAAAAAGAGAACAGGAAAAGAAAGCAGAAGATACAGGAAGGAGAGAGGAAAAGAAAAGAAGATTGAATAAGTAAAAAGATGGGAAGGTGACAGAAATGAGAAGAGACAGGAGTAAAGAAGAGACAAAAGGAAAAGGAAAGATGAGAAGAGAGGACAGAAGATAGGTTAGAAATGTGAGATGAAGAGGAGAGAAAAGAGATTCATTTAGACCACACTAAAATAGATGAACTGTGAGACACATTTTACTGAGATTAGATTATTACATGACCATTTATTAATATTACACACACATTGGCATTTTTAATGAAACATTTGTTTGCTGAATTTGACACGACATGAGGTCTAAACTCTAAACCTGGTTTATTTTGTGAATAACATCATGTATGTAACAGTGAGCTGAACTGAACTTAGTGCTAAACTGTCTCTGAGAAACACATCTGTCTGAGACATTGTACACTTCACATGTGGAACAGAGTCTTTTGTATCAGAATCTAATGAGTCACACGTTTTACATCTGAATCATTACACACTTTCACACTCGTCAGAGTCGTGTAAACTGTGGGATCCTTACAGATGTCTTAAAGGAGCAGGACAGACTAAATGTAGACAGGACACTGAGACCCTACAGTAGGTACCATGCTTCACTCCATGCTTGAGAAGTGATCAGTGTGGAAGATGGAAAATCCACCCAGCCACTCACTTACAGGATCCCATACAGAGGCAGAGGAGTTCATTCTCTCACAGACTGATCCAGCTTCACCATCACAAAGAACATCTCAGGAACTCATTCCTACCGTTCGCCATCACACTGTACAACCGCTCACCTCAATGTAACAGATTAGAATAGTAACTTATATACAAATTCACCTTTACACACACATACTGTACATACACTGACAATTTGCACATTTCATTTCATTTTCTTTTCTTTTTTTCTAATTGCCAGTTTGCACTCAGTTTTTCTATGTTGAATCATCTGCAATACTGTATTAATTTATATAACTTACAATTACATTCTGCTTTTTCCCTCCACTACTGTTTGTGTAACCTGCTGCTGTAACGCAATCATTTCCGTCACAGGATCAATAAAGTCTATCTATCTATCTATCTATCTGTCTGTCTGTCTGTCCGTCTATGTACAGAGCTCACACTGCCTCCCATGAGCTGGGATCTAAAGCGGAATGTTTCTGTACATGTAAGTGCAAGTGTGACTGTTACTGTAAAGGTGACCAGACTGGTAAAATGCTACTTCCAGTCACATCCATAACTTTTGGAATAACATACTGTATATCATACATGCCTACAACCGGGACTTAACCAGTACGATGATGAGACACAGTACTGAGAAAACCTTCTCCCTCGATTTTGTCCAATCACTAGTGAAACACAGGGATACGTGCATTAGTGCAGCAGAGGATTATATATATATATATAGAGAGAGAGAGTTCTTACTGTCAGAACTTCTACACAATCAAAAGTCCCACTTTGACTCAAAAGCGCCTCATACAAAAAATTACACAATTTACTTTACTCATTGATCTCTCGTTACTCGTCTGTGACAGTATTCAGAAACGTACACTCTACGTATAATAAAGTTGTGTGTGCATGTAGACAGAGTCATTATGTCCCACTAGCTGCTGTCTCACCAGGATGTGTAAGGAGTGCTCCAGGTGTCCTCCAGCATGTCTCCGCTTCGTATCTCCAATGTTGCTGCAGATTTCCCATGAACACCCTCTCTTTGTGAGGTTTACTACATTTTTCCTTTAGGTTTATTGTTGTTAAAGATAAAGAATATTGATTTGAGCCCCTGAGTGGCGCAGTGACGCTGTGCTCGTCCTATCACCTGGAGATCGCTGGTTCGATTCCCAGGTGTTGCTGTAACCGCTCGCAGCCGGAGGTTTAGAGAGATCTGATTGGCTGAGCTCTCTCAGAGGGGAGGGATGTGAGACACTTAGAGTTTGCACATTAATTATAGCTCTACGGCCAATCAGGGGCGTCTGTGAGCTCACGCAAGCGGAAGGAGCGGATAGCGCCGTCCTCCGAGTTACTCGAAAATATTTTTTGTTAAAAATATAATTTGTTAACAAAATGCTACTTTCTGTTTGTGAAATGAACTTAAATAATGGTGTAAATTTAAGACAAGTTGTTTTTTTAGCCATTTATTTCGATACGTCCAACTTAAACAGTCACGTGTGTGTGTGTGTGTGTGTGTGTGTGTGTGTGTGTGTGTGTGTGTGTGTGTGTGTGACTTTCAGAGAACTTATTAATGCAATATAACCTTTTATTACTGTAATATTTACAAAGCCACAGAATCTTTTTTAGAGTGTATCGTGTGTATGTGTGTGTGTGTTAAATCTATCTCTGTTAGCATCTGTTAGCTACATCACAGTCATTAGCACTAATGCTAAGCTGAAGTGTTGGTGCTAATCACGGCACTGAGCTGAAAGTCATTTCAGTAATAAACTCAGCGTTCACAAAAGCAGTTCCAGGTAAAGTGTGTGTGTGTGTGGTGTGTGTTCAGGTGTAACGCTGTGTGTGTACACTGGAGCGTGGAGTTACTCGGCTCCTGGTGAGGTGTGAGACGTCTTCTCACTGCCGGGATCGTCTGCTGATGAGGGTTGGGTCTCCACGGCTCTGGAGAAGTCCTGCAGGGAAGAAAAGATCTCTGGTCACGTTAAACAAGAGCCGTGTGTATCAGGAGTTCAGGAGCAAACCTCCTCCATCAGCACGATACACTCACGCTCTCTACCTCCCTCTGGTGGAGGAATCCAGTATACAACATGATTACAGTAACTCTACCGCCCTCTAGTGACAGCAGAAGCGTGTTGCCTTTATCACAGATGTATATTTAGAGTCATAATCACTTTATAGTCGTGTGTGTGTGTGTGTGTGTGTGTGTGTGTGTGTGTGTGTGTGTGTGTGTGTGTGTGTGTGGTCACTCACTGCCAGCAGGTATTGTGATGACTCCATCAGCTCCTGCACAACAGACTGCTGGGAAAGTAAATGGAACGGCATTTTCTCCTCGGGACTAAAGCAAAGGTTTCTGAACACCTCCTCCAGATCCTACACACACACACACACACACACACACACACACACACACACACACACACACACACACACACCGAGATTTGTTTCAATGCTACATTGTGTATAGTGGGTCTTTTACAATTATTTCATTATACACTGTGTGTAGGTGTGTGTGTGTGTGTGTGTGTGTGTGTGTGTGTGTGTGTGTGTGTGTGTGTACCTGCCGCAGCTCCTCTGTGTTCCGAGTTTTGGTGTGTTGTTGAGATGAGATTCTGCGATTCACAACTCTGATTACATCATCAACCGACACACCACCTTCATCACCCTCACTCTCCTCCTCCTCATCATCACACACGTCACCTGAGACATAGGACTGTAAGACACACACACACACACACACACACGCACACACACACCTGATGTACAGTATGTAGCAGATGCTGCAAAAGGAAGAAATTACAGTGCCTTGCAAAAGTATTCACACCCCGTGAACTTTTGCACATTTTGTCTCGTTACAGCCACTACAGTTACAGTCAATGTGTTTTATTGTGATTTTATGTGACAGACCGACACAGAGTGACATCACCGTGAAGTGGAAGGAGAATCATAAACGGGTTTCAAAATGTTTTACAAATATTCTGAATATACAAGGCCATGTAATTAAGATCTAACAGAGTTTATCTCATCAGGCTTACAGGTACTGTGTGTGTGTGTGTGTGCATACCTGCACCAGGCCGGTGGTGTGTGTGTGTGTGTAGCGCAGTGTGTGCTGCGTCACTAGGCTCAGTGCTCTGGTGAAGCCGCGCGCTGGATCAGGATGAGCGCAGAAATACAGCAGCATGTTCACGTAGTCACACACAGGGGGGGAGTGGGCGGAGTCTGAGAACAGAGTGAAGAACAACTGCACACACACACACACACACACACACACAGTATGACAAATTCAAAGTACATTCTGGTTCATCTATTATTACAACATTGTCAATATGAAGGAGGCGTGGCCTCTGTATCGGTCAGTCTCATTGGAGGAGGTGTGGCCTGTTTATCGGTGAAGGAGGCGTAGCCTCTATATTGGTCAATCTCAGTGAAGGAGGCGTGGCCATTTGTATCGGTCAGTCTCAGTGAAGGAGGCGTGGCCTGTGTATTGGTCAGTCTCTGTGGAGGAGGCGGTGCCACCAGTGCTATAATGTTCACACACACACACACACACACACACACACACACACACACACACAGTACAATACCTTCCTAAGGTTGGTCAGTCTGTCGTAGGGTTGAGGTTCAGTCGGATCATCAGAAACAGGAAGTTCTCTCTGAGTGGGAAACCACAACTCCACCTGCACACACACACACACACACACACACACACGCACGCACACACACACACACATAACCATTGCTGCAATCTGCTGACTCCACCCTTTCTACACTGTGTGTGTGTGTGTGTGTGTGTGTGTGTGTGTGTGTGTGTGTGTACCTGGAGATACTGCTGCAGCGTGATGACTCCGCCCCCTGCCGTGTCAATCTCCTTGAAGCATGTTAGTGTGTTTATTAGTTGTGTCTGTGAGGGGAGGGGCCACGGGCGGGCGGCGCTCAACAGGAACTGACGCCAATCCACCATCCCATAGTCCTACACACAAACACACACACACGTACAGTTAGCTGGTGTTCTTCTGGTTCTTCCCTCAGCACTGTTTAATCATGGTCACATGACCACTGCTGGGTTTCATTAGACACTGTGAGAGGTGAAAGGTCAGAGGTCAGGACGGTGTACCTGTGGGTCTGTGAGTCGCATCCAGGCATCAGACAGAAGATCTGAACCCACAGAGAGAGTGAGAACCTCAGACAAAGTCACACAGGAGACCAGACCTATACACACACACACACACACACACACACACATATATTATTACATACACACATGTATTATTTACGAATGGTAGAATATGAAGTGCGCGTCTCCTCCTGACCTGTAGGGGCGATGTTGAGCAGGTGAGAATGCAGGCCGTACAGCTGCTGCACAGTTAGAGACAGAGAGCCCTGATTGGTCACTTCAGTAGGGCGTGGTGGAGCTAGAGGGGGCGGAGTCTCCACCACACGTGTGTCTCCGTCGATGAATAAGATGTTAGACGCCAGTATGAGCTCGTGTGTGATCAGTGACTCGCTCTCAATGTGGTGACAAACGACGTCTGTCAGCTGATCAACACTACACAGACACACACACACACACACACACACACACACAGCATGTCAAAGGGCATTAGTCACACACTAATCCTGAGTCCTGAGGGGTTCAACGTGTGTTCTCATGACCTCTCTGACCTGTGACCCCCTGAGTCGTTTAGCCTGTGATAATTATATGACACTGTGTGTGTGTGTGTGTGTGTGTGTGTGATATTTGTCCTCCTCCTGGGCGTGTCCTGACCTGTTGACCTCAGACAGGAAGCGAGCCTCGCCCCACTCCTCTATCTCTCTGTGAGCCACGTCTGCTCGACTCTGGAGGCTCCGCAACGTCTCCACACACTGCAGCTTCACCCGCTCCAAACGCACACATACAGAGCACTCTACACACACACACATGCACACACACACACACACGCACACACACACGCGCACACACACACACACACACATTAGTAAGGCAGCCTAAGGAGACATAAATCACAGCTTGTCATTTGACTGAGAAACCACAAAGACGTGTAAACTCCACAGTGCTGAAGATGTGGGGAAAGTTACAGCGTTACTGACTGTGTGTGTGTGTGAGTGTGTGAGTGTGTGTGTGTGTGTGGACAGGGTATACCCTCATGTTGTAGTGCAGCTTTGTATTCCTGTCTCATTCTGTTCCTCACTTTCTTCTTCTGCACTTCCTCAGCACTCTCCTTCACTGGGCGGGGCAGGACGGGCTCCTGAGGGGGGGAGGGGGGATCTGTAACACACACACACACACACACACACACAGATGAGATGAGATGTCCAGTAAGTAAGAGGCAGTGTGTGCTGATGGTAAAGCTTGATTTGGAGCGCGACCCTACGGCGTCCAGGAAACACTGCCTGTGTGGCGCTGCAACTCGATCAGGGACCAGCGCGCGCGTGTGTGTGTGTGTGTGTGTGTGTGTGTGTGTAATTAAATCAGTGTGTATTAGCTTTCACAGTCCAATTCTGCTCCAGTAAGTCCCACAATGCACTGCTCTCACACCTCACACTGAATCAGATATCAGAAAACATCTAACTCACACCACAGTAACACTGATTACACACAGGAGACAGTGACACGTGTGTGTGTGTGTGTGTGAGTAGGCTGATGTTCAGCTTGCTGTCTCCAACACACCGATGTGTAATATAAATACGTGCACTAGGGGGCACTGTGTGTGAGTCTGAAGATGTTTGTGTGTGTGTGTGTGTGTGTGTGTGTGTGTGTGTGTACCTTTCTTCTTGGCCCCTTTCTTCTTGTCTTTAGCGGACTGTGGGGTGGGGGTCTGTGCCGGTTTATCCACCTGCGGCTGCACCTCCTCGCTCTCCTCCTGCACCAACTGCTGAAGCTCCGCTCTCGCCTAACACACACACACACACACACACACACACACACACACACACACACACACCTGTACCAGCCTCCTGTTCACTGTACAGAGACAGTAATAATCTGCACTGTATATCTGACGAGTAATTATAAATGATGAGCTAATGAACGTTTGTCAGAGGTCATGTGACACATGCAGTGTGTGTGTGTGTGTGTGTGTGTGTGTGTGTTACCAGCTGTGTGACAGCTGTGACAGCAGTGTGATAGGCGTCCTGCAGCAGCTTCTCATCAGGGTGGACGCTGTCCTTCTGCTTGGAGGAGTCTGTCAAGGAGGGCCTGTGTGCCACACACACACACACACACACACACACACGCATACACATACACACACACACATACACATACACATACACATACACACACGCATATATACACACACACACACCTGTATCCTGTTCTTGTACACAGTTTTCACATCATAGACCATCAGGTTACACACACACGCACACACACATACACACACACTTACGCTCTGGGCCTCTTCTTATCCTCAGACTCAGTGTCTTTTTTCCCAGCGCTCTTCAGAAGTCTCTCAGATGTAGCCGAACCTGCAGAGCTGCAATTCACACACACACACACACACAGTAGTATAGTTTTATCACTGACTACATAAATGAGTGGACCTCATGGCATTGTTCATTCCCACTGTGTGTGTGTGTGTGTGTGTGTGCAGTAGCTACAGTGGGACAGGAAGTGGACCCGCCTCTCGCCCCGCCCACTTTAGTGATAGATCTGAGGAACTGTGTGGGGAATACTTTGGTTACAGCGCCACCTGTCAGTGGGTGGAGTTTATTACACAGCAGGTGAAGGAACGGCCGAGTGTAATGATGTGAAGTGACTTTGACCCGGGCCAGACTGTGACGTCTAGACGACTGGGTCCAAAGCTGCAGCTCGTGTGGGACGTCCCCAGTCTGCAGAGGTCAGGACCTAATAAAGTGCTCTGAGGGAGGAGAAGCGGTGACCTGGCGATGGGTTATGGACACACAGGGGTGACAGGTGTGTGTGTGTGTGTGGGGGGGGGGGGGGGGGGGGGGGGGTGAAGGGTCACAGTTTGTTGTGTATGGAGCTGTGTACGTGCAGAGTGGTCAGGGTGTCCATGCTGACTCGTGTCCTCCAACAAAACCCCCTACAGTGGACACGTCAGCATCAGAACGTCCACAGAATCTACTCCTGATCATAAAGTGTGTAAGTCTGTGTCCCCTTCAACACCATGTGAGTGGGCGGAGTTACAAACACTACTGCAGCCAGTCACTACACCGGGGGGGGGAGGGGGTGTAGTACTGGGGTGGGCAGTAAAGTATTATGGGATGTTTAGTATAGTATCACCGGATGCATAGTGTAGTATTACAGGGTGTGTAGTGTAATATTATGGGATGTATAATGTATTATTATTATGGGATGTGTAGTGTGGTAGCACGTTGCATGTAGTGTAGTAGAGGATGTGTGGTATTATTGGACGTATAGTGTATTATTATTATTATTGGATGTGTACGGTAGTATTATGGGATGTGTTGTGTGATATTATGGGATGTGTAGTGTGGTGGTATGGGATGTGTAATGTGATATTATGAGATGTGTAGTGTAGTATTATTATTGGATGTGTACAGTAGTATTATGGAATGTGTGGTATTACGGGATGTGTAGTGTGTTATAATAGGATGTGTAGTGTAGTATTATGGGATGTGTAGTGTGGTAGTACGGATGTGTTGTGTAGTATGGGATGTGTAGTGTGGTATTATGGGATGTGTAGTGTGGTAGTACGGATGTGTTGTGTATTATTACGTTGCATGTAGTGTAGTAGTATGGGATGTGATAGTACAGGATATATAGTGTAATATTATTATTGGATATGTACAGTAGTATTATGGGATGTGTAGTGTGGTATTATTGGATGTGTAGTGTGGTATTATGGGATGTGTAGTGTGGTATGGTATGTGTAGTGTGGTAGTATGGGATGTGTATTGTGGTATTATGGGATGTGTAGTGTGGTATAATGGGATGTGTTGTGTGGTATTATGGGATGTGTAGTGTAGTATGGGATGTGTTGTGTGGTATTATGGGATGTGTAGTGTGGTATAATGGGATGTGTAGTGTGGTATTATGGGATGTGTAGTGTGGTATTATGGGATGTGTAGTGTGGTATTATGGGATGTGTAGTGTAGTATGGGATGTGTTGTGTGGTATAATGGGATGTGTAGTGTGGCATTATGGGATGTGTAGTGTAGTATGGGATGTGCAGTGTGGTATTATGGGATGTGTAGTGTGGTATTATGGGATGTGTAGTGTAGTATGGGATGTGTAGTGTGGTATTATGGGATGTGTAGTGTAGTATGGGATGTGTAGTGTGGTATTATGGGATGTGTAGTGTGGTAGTACGGATGTGTTGTGTGGTATAATGGGATGTGTAGTGTGGTATTATGGGATGTGTAGTATGGGATGTGTACTGTGGCATTATGTGATGTGTAGTGTGGCATTATGGGATGTGTAGTGTGGTATTATGGGATGTGTAGTGTAGTATGGGATGTGTTGTGTGGTATTATGGGATGTGTAGTGTGGCATTATGGGATGTGTAGTGTGGTATTATGGGATGTGTAGTGTGGTATGGGATGTGTAGTGTGGTAGTATGGGATGTGTATTGTGGTATTATGGGATGTGTAGTGTGGTATAATGGGATGTGTTGTGTGGTATTATGGGATGTGTAGTGTGGTATTATGGGATGTGTAGTGTAGTATGGGATGTGTTGTGTGGTATTATGGGATGTGTAGTGTGGTATAATGGGATGTGTAGTGTGGTATTATGGGATGTGTAGTGTGGTATTATGGGATGTGTAGTGTGGTAGTACGGATGTGTTGTGTGGTATAATGGGATGTGTAGTGTGGTATTATGGGATGTGTAGTATGGGATGTGTACTGTGGCATTATGTGATGTGTAGTGTGGCATTATGGGATGTGTAGTGTGGTATTATGGGATGTGTAGTGTAGTATGGGATGTGTTGTGTGGTATTATGGGATGTGTAGTGTGGCATTATGGGATGTGTAGTGTGGTATAATGGGATGTGTAGTGTGGTATTATGGGATGTGTTGTGTGGTATTATGGGATGTGTAGTGTGGTAGTACGGATGTGTTGTGTAGTATGGGATGTGTAATGTGGTATTATGGGATGTGTAGTGTAGTATGTGATGTGTAGTGTGGTATTATGGGATGTGTAGTGTAGTATGGGATGTGTTGTGTGGTATAATGGGATGTGCAGTGTGGTATTATGGGATGTGTAGTGTGGCATTATGGGATGTGTAGTGTGGTATAATGGGATGTGCAGTGTGGTATTATGGGATGTGTAGTGTGGTATTATGTGATGTGTAGTGTGGTATTATGGGATGTGTAGTGTGGTAGTATGTGATGTGTAGTGTGGTATTATGTGATGTGTAGTGTGGTATTATGTGATGTGTAGTGTGGTATTATGGGATGTGTAGTGTAGTATGGGATGTGTTGTGTAGTATGGGATGTGTAGTGTGGTATTATGGGATGTGTAGTGTAGTATGGGATGTGTAGTGTGGTATAATGGGATGTGTAGTGTGGTATTATGTGATGTGTAGTGTGGTATTATGGGATGTGTAGTGTAGTATGGGATGTGTTGTGTAGTATGGGATGTGTAGTGTGGTATTATGGGATGTGTAGTGTAGTATGGGATGTGTAGTGTGGTATTATGTGATGTGTAGTGTGGTATTATGTGATGTGTAGTGTGGTATTATGGGATGTGTAGTGTAGTATGGGATGTGTTGTGTAGTATGGGATGTGTAGTGTGGTATTATGGGATGTGTAGTGTAGTATGGGATGTGTAGTGTGGTATTATGGGATGTGTAGTGTGGCATTATGGGATGTGTAGTGTGGTATAATGGGATGTGTAGTGTGGCATTATGGGATGTGTAGTGTGGTATAATGGGATGTGCAGTGTGGTATTATGGGATGTGTAGTGTAGTATGGGATGTGCAGTGTGATATTATGGGATGTGTAGTGTGGTATTATGGGATGTGTAGTGTAGTATGGGATGTGTAGTGTGATATAATGGGATGTGCAGTGTGGTATAATGGGATGTGTAGTGTGGTATTATGGGATGTGTAGTGTGGCATTATGGGATGTGTAGTGTGGTATAATGGGATGTGCAGTGTGGTATAATGGGATGTGTAGTGTGGTATAATGGGATGTGCAGTGTGGTATTATGGGATGTGTAGTGTAGTATGGGATGTGCAGTGTGATATTATG
>CM059208.1:509786-514786 GCA_030347435.1 Clarias fuscus
CGTGACTCAGGAGATTAAATTATTATAACTGACACATGACTCAGGATTGACATATCACAACAAGCCCCGGTTATGTGACTTGAGATTTGAAAATTACACCGTAGTTATATCCTGGTCTGGTCACGTGACTATTTATGGCAGGGGGAAAAATGCATATTAAAAATAATTTCCATTTTCCAGTTTTCATGAATTTTATATAAATAGTTTTGACCAAATAAAGAATGTAACAGTTGTTTACACAGTCAGTCAGTAAAGCGGTTACACGTGTGTTCTGACTCTGTGAACTCTTTAAACTTGTTTAATAAGATACATGAAAAAGATGTGAAGGTGCTGTAACACACACACACACACGCACGCACACACGCACGCACACAGACCTGTGTTTGGAGAAGAGGTGGAAGTCCTGCTGGAGCTGGTGTGTGTGCAGAACCTCACCAAACAGGTAGCCGTTAGAGAAGTCTCTGGCCAGGGACAGCGGCTCTGTGGGTACACACACACACACACACACACACACACAGAGATTAAACATGTACTTTACATGTGACACACACACACACACATTAAACATTTTATTTCCAGCATACACACACACACACACACACACACACACACACACACACAGATTAAACATGTATTTTACATGTGACACACACACACACACAGATTAAACATGTATTTTACATGTGACACACACACACACACACACACAGATTAAACATGTATTTTACATGTGACACACACACACACACACACACAGATTAAACATGTATTTTACATGTGACACACACACACACACACACAGATTAAACATGTATTTTACATGTGACACACACACACACACACACACACACACACACACACAGATTAAACATGTATTTTACATGTGACACACACACACACACACACACAGATTAAACATGTATTTTACATGTGACACACACACACACACACACACAGATTAAACATGTATTTTACATGTGACACACACACACACACACACACAGTGCTATTGCTCACCGACAGTTGTGGATAACCGGAGCTCAGAGTTGATCCACCTGCACAGGATCTCCGACATCTTTACTTCAGATTTAATGCTCCTGTCTCACTCACACACACACACACACACACACACACACATACACACGCGAGCGCGCGCGCGCACACTCACACACACTGTTTATGGTTTGTTGCTATGGTTACAGTTCCTCCTCACGCGCCTGGGTCACCATGGTAACAGCACGCGCTTTGCGTTAGCTTAGCTTCCCGAGTGCTGAGGTAAATCTAACCGCGCGCGCGTGTTATGTATGTCTCTGTGTGTGTGTGTGTGTGTGTGTGTGTGTGTGTGTGTGTGTGTGTGTCAGTAATAACAGTTAATAAAGTGAGGAACAGTGAGACTGGTGAGAGTTCCGAGACTGATACCTTAAACCAGGATGTTTACTGACATTATATTCACCTGATACAGAGTGTGTTATTATATATTCAGATCTCTGTATCTCCTCAGTCTGCTTCCTCTCAGGGTTCTCTCACACACACACACACACAGTTTGGTGTAGTGGTCGACGTTCCTGTGATGTGAGGAGAACCTGGAGAACCCTGAGGAGACCCACATGACGCCTGAGAGCCGGCTGGTGTCACCCAGCTGAAGTCTAATGAGCATTTGATTGAAACTTCTTCTGATGTCCTTTAAGCATTTTCACTTTATCACTTTATCTACAGCTTCTTTTTCACATTATATTCAGACACACACTGGAATACACCCGTTATAATGTAGGCTGAATATTTGAAACGATCTCTATATTGCTGATTATTACAACATGACTTACAATGTGACTTCAGTTACAGTTAGAAATGTTCAGAAATCCAGCAACTGTTTACTCGTGAAATTACTGAGTCATATAAATTATAGACAATTCATAGATGGTTGTAAACAAATTCATAATCTGCTTGTTCTGATCATTTATTTTTATTGAACCAAAATCCCTAATCAACTTTAAACACAAAATAATTATTAATGACTCTTAGTTCATTAATAAATGAAACACACACAGCAAGACTCAGGTTTATTTTTTATTAAGTGTTATACATGTGGTAGGTTAGCGTCTCAAGAGTATACACACACACACACACACACACACACACATACACACAAAGGCAACAGTGTTAGTGTTACAAGATGTCATATTATAATACTTAATATTAATACATTTCCATTTCATATATCTAGCAGGGTTTAGTCACAAATGCCTGTAGTGTCGCTACGCACTGAATCCCAAACTGCTCCCTACACCCTACCCCCTGCTCCCTATGTAGTGCAATAATACAGTTCAGATATAGGCTCTATCCCAAATGCCCCCCTTTCCCTGTGTAGTGGACTAGATCAGCAGTAGCCTGTGAATTAGAAGCTGCTGGAAGACGCCCGTCCTCATGCAGCCTCCCTAGGGGAACTCCACCAGGGCAGGACACTACCTGTCATTCCAGTATTAGTGTCCTGATCGAAACGTCACCACACACACACACACATACACACACACCAAACGAATCAGCTTAATAGTGTGTAAATAAAACTAAAGTGTAACAGTCACTTCCTAACGGGTCACTGTGTCGTGTAACAGCTTCCACTTCCTGTTCAGGTTTACACCTCCCCTAACCACCCAGAAGCCCTCAACCAATCAGAGTGCAGAACTCGTCTCCAGTGAGCTTATTACAGCCCTGATGCCCACGCACACACATACATACACACACACACATACATACACACAAACGACTCGCCCGCTAGCTCGGTTTACAGATGGAGGACGTGCACACAAAGCTGATGTAGTTTAACATTCCAGTTTTAAAATGAGAAAAGATCTGTCATCCATAATGGGGGAGAAAAACACACCCTGTGTTGGGACGCAGCAGTGCATTCTGGGCAATTAAACATGATTATGGAGTCCACAGTGATGTCGACTCGAACACTCGTCTCGTGCACCTAAAGGAGTCTTTGCAAGGAGTCGAGTGGAAGTGGATAAGGGGAAGTGTTTACAACAGGACTGGAGGACAGATCTCTCACACACACACACTTCAGAGAAAAACTTAGAGTAACTGAATAATAAAGTAAAAAATAGGCAGCAACTTAAATCTAATTAAATCAACAAAATATCTGGGACTTTAATCTCCAGTTACACAAAATACAGTTAGTGACCTTTAATAAAACTCAAAATCTCACAGTAGTATTTAAAGCTTAAGTCTCTCACACACGCACACACACACACACACACACACACACACACAGAGTAGGCGTGTGCTGATATTTTAATTCATGATAACTGCTGCTGCTGATGACAGTGATTGTGGGATAGTCCTTTCTCCTCTACATGGTGATGAGGGTGTGTCCCCAGGAGACGGGGCGTCATCACACAGCCCTCTGACTGGGACAGATCTCCTCTCTGCGCTCTCACTGCTCCCTGTCTCACCCTCTCCTGTCTCTCTAACACTTGTGTGAACACACACACACACACACACCTCAGGGTGATGATCAGCACACGCCCACTCGCTGTGACTGGCATGGCGAGATGAGATGAGAAGGGTCTGTGCTCATAGTGTAGTGAGAGATAACCACGCTAACACACACACACACACACACACACTGTTAAACAGTAACACTAACACCTTCAGCATGAAGCAATTACTTTTGTTTTCTTTTTAAACTGAAACTACGAGGCTGACGTCGCTAAAAACTTTTGTTCTATAAATTCATATCATGTAATATTAATAATACTGAACTAATGCTACAATCTGATTTATGTAAACCTAAGGGGTGTGGCCTACAGGACATGATTCATGGGGTGGGTTACTGGGGCGGGGCCTAGGAGGTGTGTGAACTATGGAACAGGTTTTAGGGGCGTTGCTAAAAGAAGCAATCAAAGAGAGCAAAATCTGGATTTTAGGATTCAGTGGGGTACAGGGGTGTAGTCTAGGGCGGGGCCTCAAAGTGTGACCTATGGATCCTAGAAGGTACCAAGAAGGTATGAACTAACTATGGAACAGACTTTAGGGGTGGGGCCTAGAAGGTATGAACTAACTATGGAACAGACTTTAGGGGTGGGGCCTAGAAGGTATGAACTAACTATGGAACAGACTTTAGGGGTGGGGCCTAGAAGGTATGAACTAACTATGGAACAGACTTTAGGGGTGGGGCCAAGGAGGTGCAATCAAGGGGCACAATTTGACACATATGGCAGGATCCAGTGATTGAGCTTAGATGTGGTGTTTATACAAACATGGGCGGGGTGGTGGAGGTGTGGCCTAGAGTACAGGACATAATTATTAGGGCCTTAGAGTTTTAAGGGGTGTGGCCTGTGAAATGGGAAAAAATAAGTAGGTTGTGGGGTAAAAACAGGTTAAAGTATGTGGGAGGAGCCCAGGGGGTATTGCTTATGAAGAGGCTCTAGAGGGCGGGGTCCAGGGAAGGATTCTGGGTGATGTAGCTACATTAGCCTCGTAACTCCAGAGCTAAATAGAGAGCATGTCCCAGTTCAGTTTATGAGAACGCTGAGGGGAGTTTAAACACTAAACAGTTCCCTTTACTGCACTTTACACATGTGCAACATTTAAACATCTGTAAACCATTAAACATCTGTAAAACATTAAACACTGTTCGGAAGCAGAGAAACGGATAAAGCTTAAACATCTGTCTGCAGCTGTGTGAGCTAATCACCTGGGGGGAGTTTAAGGCAGTAAAGTAAGAGCACTTAGCAAAAACAACAGAAACAAGCACTGTAGTGTCAAGCAGACACAGCGACCTGATTGGCTCCCGGGTTAGCCCCGCCCCTCATGTCTTTGTTCATTTTCTAAATAATGCCGTTATATCCATGAGCTTATACCAGAGACAGTGTGACCTGTAGGTTAAACATCAGAGCGCTTTTACCTGAAAGGTAACACTGACCGACACCCTACTGAGAAACAGAGCCGCGCGGTTCAGCACAGCGCCTTCTATAGGACATACAGTATATATATAT
>CM059208.1:519786-532286 GCA_030347435.1 Clarias fuscus
CCATGGTAACATAAATGAGGGAAGATGAAGGTGTGGGCGGAGTCTACGCTGTCTGATGTGTGTAAAGTCTGACTAGGGACGGAGGAACTCACGGTCCGTGAGCGTGTGCAGGCTGTAGGGGGCGCTCCTGTCTCCCCAACGCCAGAAATAGCGCAGAGACGCACAGCGGATGGAGAAGGAGTACCCAGTGTCCGGTCTCAGCCTGTCCAACACCACGGAAGAGAGACCCCGCCCGGTGTAGTTACGCTGCAGACACACACACACACACACACACACACACACACACACACACACACGTGTTTTGGTTTAGGTCTGCAGACAGAAACTCGTACAGGTTGGCTGATTGTGATGAAGCGGTGACTCACGGTGTGGGCGTGTCCTCCGCTCTCCAGCTGCACCTCACACAGCAGGTCCAGGGTGCTGTAGGTGTCCACCGTCCAGTTCCACCTCACACGCGCCTCCCACGCCTTGACCTCCGACATCACGCCCCTCGGCTCCAGCAGACGTACTGCGGGAGATCAGACACTCAGATCAGACACACTGCAGGACC
This sequence comes from Clarias fuscus, assembly GCA_030347435.1. NCBI lineage: Eukaryota > Metazoa > Chordata > Actinopteri > Siluriformes > Clariidae > Clarias > Clarias fuscus. The sequence goes on from CM059208.1 coordinate 520,337, forward strand.
ACAGACGGCCTCCTCTGTTCTGATTGGCTAGTAATGTTCTTACTGCGCTGGTCCATGGGGGCGGAGTCAGAAAGCTGGACCATGCCCAGGGGGTTCCTGGCCACCAGCGTCCAGCTGCTCTCCCAGCGTTCAGAGCGACAAAGCCTCCTGTCTATCCTGTTCACTGTACAACTCCTAACACACAACAAGCACAGGTTCAGTCTACTCTGTGTGTGTGTGTGTGTGTGTGTGTGTGTGTGTGTGTGTGTGTGTGCAACATGTGTGTACCTGTTGTTCAGAGTGTACTTTGTGAGTAAATCACGTTTCTGATAGCCCGTGTCTCGTCCTTTGCTCCAGCGACACTCAGCTGTTTGTAGATCTCGTGTCTCACACTGCAGACCCTCATCACCAGGGGGGTCTACACACACACACACACACACACACACACACACACACACAGACAGACAGTCAGTGAGACAGGTAACCAGAGACAGGTGGACAGTGAGACAGACATCGAGTGAAACATATAATAAGTAAGACAATAATATGACAGGAGGTCACTGAAACAGGCAGGCAGTGAGACAGATGGACAGTGAGACAGAGAGTGAGACAGGCAGACAGTGAGACAGAGAGTGAGACAGGCAGACAGTGAGTCAGGAGGACAGTGAGCCAGGCAGACAGTGAGTCAGGAGGACAGTGAGACAGATAGAGAGTGAGACATGCATACAGTAAGACAAATTATGCTTGCAATCCAAGGTTGGAAGGGTACCTTTTTTTTTTTTTTTGTATCAAATTCAAATTCAAATTTTATGTCACATACACAATCCTACACAGTACGATATGCAGTGAAATGCTTAGGAAACTGCCCTGACCTTAGAACAAGAAAAAAAAACAACAACAACAAAAAAAAAAGTTACTTATCTAAGAAGGAATAAGAAAGAATATCTATAAAGGAAATAAATATTTGAACAAAAAAGTAAATTGGAGAAAAATATATATAAGTAAAAATTGACTAAGAGAATAAAATAAAATAAAATATAAAATATAGAATATAAAATATATAAAATGTATGTACTTCCGGGACGAGAACGCTGTGCGCATCTGTGCTGCCGCTTCGTACCTGGATTGTTTGTTTGTTTGTTTGTTTGTTTGTTCGTTCCTGCTGCATGTTTTTCCGCTATTCTACTGGATTTTTTTTGGATTATCTCATTTCATATTGCTGTGGCTTCAATCAAACTGGACTATAACTATCAAACTTTTGCTGTCTGTGAGTTTGCCACCGGGCCGCTGCGAGACCTCTGCCCTGTTAGCGTCTCCACCACGCCCGGCTCTTCTGATGGGTGAGTGATCGCTCTCTCAGTCGGTTGCGCTGTTTGTTTACTGCTCGCTATCTGGGAGTGCTGTCTCCTATTTAGTCTGCTGTTTTTGGTGAAGTTGCGCTTCAGGGTTTGGCTAGCGCAGATTTTGCCCGTGTCTGGCTCTCACTTGCTCAGTACTGTAATGTTAAAGGTAGTAAATGATCTACTGCTTACTGGTGATTCTGGATCCTTGTCTATATTATTGCTACTGGACCTCAGCTCTGCCTTCGATACTGTCTCCCACGATTTACTTATTTCTCGTCTCTCTTCTCTGGGCATTTCTGGTACTGCTCTTTCTTGGTTTTCTTCCTATCTTTCAGATCGACAGTTTTACATTTCTGTTAAGGATTTTCGATCACCCACTGTCCCCCTGAAGCGAGGTGTTCCCCAGGGATCTGTTCTTGGCCCCCTATTATTTACAATTTACATAATCCCACTCGGTCTGATCCTTCAACGTCATGGTCTTAATTATCACTTTTATGCCGACGACATTCAACTTTATTCCATCTGTACACCTGCTCCATCTGTCCAAATTGACAAAATCTCTGCATGCGTAAAGGACATTAGAGCTTGGCTTAGCTTAAACTTTTTGAAACTTAACATGGATAAAACTGAGATCATTTTCATTGGCACCCCAGCACTCACCAGCAATATTTCCACTAATTTCACCTGCGAGATTGCTGGCTCTCACATCAAAACGTCAACTTCTGTCAAAAATTTAGGAGTAATCTTCGACTCCACACTCTCCTTTCAGTCTCACATTAAATCTGTCACTAAATCTGCATTCTTCCATCTACGTCGCATTGCCCAACTGCGTCCCTTCATCAGTACCAAAGATGCTGAAACTGTCATCCATGCATTTGTCTCATCACGCATTGATTTCTGTAATGCCCTTTTCACTGGTTTACCGGCCAGCTCCATCTCTAGGCTACAGTATATTCACAACTCTGCGGCTAGAATACTGACTCATACTAAACGCTCTGCTCATATAATCCCAATCTTGTTTGATCTCCACTGGCTCCCAGTTAATTACCGTATTAAATTCAAAATTCTCCTCCTTGTTTTTAAATCTTTAAATGGCTTGGTTCCCTCTTATCTCCTCAATTTGCTCGTCCCCTACATCCCGTCTCGCTCACTACGTTCTTCCGACTCTGTCCTTCTTGTTGTCCCTCCGTACCGCCTCTCTTCAATGGGGGGCAGATCATTTAGTGTTATTGCACCTAAGCTCTGGAATTCTCTACCACACTCTCTCCGTTCTGTTAATAACATCTCAGCATTTAAATCTCTACTCAAAACTCACTTGTTTTCTGAATGTTACAGCTCGCTTCGTATGTCTGTCTCCTAGTTTTTTTTTTTTGTTGTTTGTTTTTTTTAATGTCTGTTTGTATTCCCCCCTTTTTCTATTCATTGTAAAGTGTCCTTGAGCTCTGGAAAGGCGCTATATAAATAAAAATTATTATTATTATTATTATTAAGACAGACAGACAGTAAGACAGGCAGACAGTGAGTCAGGGGGACTGTGAGACAGGCAGTGAGTCAGGAGGACAGTGAGACAGATAGAGAGTGAGACAGGCGGACAGTGAGTCAGGAGGACAGTGAGACAGGCGGACAGTGAGACTCACGGCCGATGAAGAGCACGGTGCCGGTGAGCATGCTGTCTTTGGAGTAACAGACGACGTTGGTGCCGGTGTAGGAGGACGTCTGCAGGTTGGTGATGGTGGCGCTGTAGCTCCTGGGGCTCAGCCTGGTCATCTTCAGGTCCTGGGTTCCGTACTCCAACTTGTGGATGTTCTTAATCGGAATAATCCCTGAACTGATGCAGCACACCGTCACGTTCCCGCCCACCTGCAGCACCGCGTCCTGAGGGTACATCAGGGCGCGGGACAGATTCCGCGCGTCCATACCTGCACAAACACACGCAGGTCAGCAACCGCGCTAATCACATAATTATCACTATTATTATCATTGTGAGCGTTAGTAGTGAGGTGTAATCACCGCGGATGGTCAGCAGGGGGCTCCACTGGCTCACTGCGTCCTCGTGTCGCGCTCTCAGGCGTATGGAGTGGGAGGTGCATTCCAGCGGCATGGCCGATCGCCACGACCATTCACGTCTCCCCGTCTGAGGGTTCGGCTCCACCCAAACACTCTCCTGTCACACACACACACACACACACACACACACACACACACACACACACACACACACACACACACACACAATACTCCATCTCAGTCACTATTCTCCTCTCAGACAGTAATCAGAGGACAGTCACATGATGAAATGCTGCTCTCTGATTGGCCTTACGTTGAGGACGAGCTCCATGAGCTCAGTGAGGTACACCTCCACGTCGAAGAGCGAGGCGTCGCTCCGCCATGACAGCTTCAGCGTCTGAGACTGCAGGTCCTCCTGTACAGACACGTTCTGGGGTATAGAGAGCTCTGCATGTACACACACACACACACACACACACACAGAGATTAGACATGTTTACTCTTTAATTAGAATCAATTATAATAAATGGTTGATGTCACACGCCAGGATGCTCGTGTGTTAGAGGAGATTTAGGTGGAGAGAAGTGTGATGGAGAGATCTTAATTTACACTGAGAGGGAAAGACAGACAGAGAGGGAAAGAGAAAGTAAAGACAGTAATACAGAGAGACAGAGAGAGACAGAGAGAGACGGAGACGCCATGTTCACACACTGCTCTGTCGCTTTGTGCTTTTACTTTTTCCACATAACCAGACAGAGAGAGAGTGTTTGCACACATCTGTCAAGCTCTGCATGCTCCAGTTCACACACTCCCACACACACACACACACACACACACACACACACACACACACACACACACACACACACACACACACACACACACACACTCTGTGTTTACGGGAAGAAGAGAAAGCACAAAGCGACACATTCATACTCTCCACAATTCCAAGCTTCCTTCCTCTGAATTTTTCCCCTGAATGTTGTTTCCGATCCTCCGCTGGTTGAACCTGGTTGGGGGGGGGGGGGGGGAGGGGGGGGGGGGGGGGTAGCCTTATGGTGTTATGTTTGTGTCTCATTCCTGGGAGACGAGCCGGCCCGTCTGAGTGCAGAGAGAAGTGTGTTATGAGGAGATGTGTGATTCTGTAGCGTTCAGAACCCTGACCCAGGATCAGCAGGTTCTCACCAGTCAGTCCGAGACATCTCAGAGAGGTCCACTCCTCCACCACCGAGACATCTCAGAGAGGTCCACTCCTCCACCAGAGGTGCAAAAACTTTGGATTGAGCAACAGACTGGTTCACACAACAGTCTCCGGAGAGCAGGACCGAGAGATGATGTTCCCTCTGTTTTATATCTGTTCTCCTGCTGCTGAGTCTGACTGCTGCAGTCCATCATCTCCTCCTGTTAGGTCAGGAACCGTCTGAGATGTCACAGTCTCCAGTGGAACACACCTCCACGCCTCACTGTCCACCGTCCAGAAGATCTGAACCACACTGTGGTCACCTCTCACACACACACACACACACACACACACACACACACACACACACACACACACACACACATACTGTACTCTCGGCTGGGAATCATCTCCACCTCTGGTCAGGTGTCACTCTAACCTTCTCTGGTAGACGTCCAGATCTTGGTGCCCTGCTCCTGGTCCTGAGCTTTAACACACACTTCTGTTCAGCCTCACAGGTGCACGTGTGTCAGTGCAGAACGCCACCTAGTGGATGAGAACACCATCACGTGTCCTCAGCGTCTCAGTGACACCCTCAGCGTGTTCTCCACCGGAGGAGACGGGACTGAGGACGTGTCCGGAGCGTGGACGTCACACTGATCATGTCCTCCAGCATCTCACACACACGTGAGGGTTTAAACACGTCACACACTCCGATTCTACAGGCGTTACCTCAGTGTCTCACCTGTGTGTGTGTGTGTGTGTGCGTGTGTGTGTGAGAGTGTGTACGCTTCTGTGTGTGTACTCACCTGAGGAGACGAGGACAGGTGTGAGACAGGAGCTCAGCAGCAGGAGTGTCCACATCCTCATCATCTTCATCAATAACAGTAACTCTATAACCACACACACACACACACACACACACACACAAACAGGCGTGAGAACTGGACCAGCGTGTTTGTAACGTTCAGTTACAGAAACGTGTTTAGACAAGTGAAGAGTGCAGGGATTTATACAATCACTGTCTCACACACACACATACACACACACACACACTCACACACACACACACACACACACACACACACTCACACACACACACACACACACACACACACACAGTGTTGTGTGTCAGAATGAAAGAGAAACTTGCAGTATGAGGAGACTGGAGAGCCCTTTCACTTTTAAAAGTAGAGAGAGCCAAAACACACACACACACACACACACACACACACACACACACACACACACACACAGTATATTTCTAATTTGTAAAATTCTCTTATTTCACACTGAAACTTTTCTTGTTGAATTTTTAGGTCCTCAGCAGTCGTATAAGCATTTCACTTCACTTCATACCAGACTGTGTGTGTGTGTGTGTGTGTGTGTGTGTGTGTGTGACAAATAAAATCGTGAATGTGATTTAATTGTGTGTGTTACTGTCTCTGCTGCAGCTGGATATCTGGAACTGTCTCGATATCTACAGTATCTGTCTGACTCAGATATAAACCATTCTGTACAGAACGCAGGAGCTTTAGAGTGATGCAAACCCCCCCCCCCCCCCCCCCCCCCCCGCCCACACACACACACACATACACACACACTGTTATCATCAAACATCACATGTTATATCCTCTGATCTGCCTTTTTCAATTTAGAATCAGTCTCACGCACAATCAATTAGGGCTGCAACTAACAATTATTTTGGTAATCGATTAGTTGGGCGATTATTTTTTCGATTAATCGGATAAAAACTAAACGCTTCTTTAATTTGATATTTTGCTTATAACTATATAAAACCATAAATCAGGGTATTAGTTATGTATAAAACTAAACTTTAAATAATGCAAAAGCCACATATAGAGTTTAATGTTGACATTTTAAACCTTAAATTAAGGACCAAGTTTGTTTTTGAACAATAAAACTCCTCTAAATAGCCAAAATATAAATAAACAAACAAACAAATAAATAAATAAATAAATAAACAGAACAATTGTTGTGCTCTTATTATATTGGATGGCGTCTGTTATAGTGGCTGCTTGTTGTGGACTGCATGGGGGGGGATTTATTTTTGAATGAACTCACTTATGCTGACTTGTCTCTTTCTAAAATAAATAAATAAATAAATAACAGCATTTGAGTATGCAAAGTACAGCATTTTAACACTAATTGCAGATAGAGAAGGAACAGCCAATCAGAAGTCGTGTGTGAAAGTCTGTGATTGGCTGGTTTTGTGGTAGTTTTGTAACACTGGACAAAGTTGAGCGAGCGCACAGGCAGAGTCGAGCGCGCACAGAATCCAGAAGTTCCGCGTGTGTGGAAAACATGTTGCGCGAGCAGGGGAGACACTGCACGCGCAGAATCGAGCTGTTGACTGCGCAGTGGAGACACTGCACGCGCATAGAGTACTTTGTCTGCTCTCAAAATGTCAAACCGCAGTCCAACTAATCGATAACGTCATTCGTTGACAACGAACTTCATTATCGATATTTATCAATTTTATCGATTAGTTGTTGCAGCCCTACACTCATTACACACACACACACGTATCACAACAGCGTTAGCGCTAATTAGCTAAAAAACCTCGCGTGTTAGAAGCCCTGCATGGCCGAGCCGCGCGCTCACTGTCAGGTTGAGTTCGGAGACTGTGACGGTGTTCAAGGCGTTAAAACGTCATTATGTATTTATAATCCTGCAGGTGGCGCTCTCTCTCTGAACTATTCACCCCGTGTGTAGAAGTGAATTATTCACTAAGTTTATTTATAAATAATAATGATGATGTAACAGAGACACGCTGCTCAGTAACAGTGTATCTGTGTGTTTAATTGAATTTAAAGTTAAACGTTACACTCTTGTATTTGTAGTTACTGTGTCGTGTTTAAACTCTGTGTTTTAAGGAACGAGGCGGAGGAAGGAGGAGGCGCCTCAGATTAGAGGCGTTATGAAGCTTTACAGAGCAGAAGGAGCAGATATACATCTCAATATCACCTGTTCAGAGGAGATTATTGTGTGTTTTATATAAACGCCTTCAGTATTGTTTTACAGTGTAGAGAGAAATAAACATCAGGAACGTCCATGGAGTTAGATAGGGTGTACAAACTTTTGAGTGGTAGTGTGTGTGTTCTGTTGTTCTCAGGTGTGTGTGTGTGTCCTCTTCAGAGTGAGCAAATATAGATATTTTGTGTGTGTGTTTATTCTGTGATGAACAGAAGAGAGACTGTTGAACGTGTGACCCCTGGAACACAGTGTGTGTGTGTGTGTGTGTGTGTGTTTTCTCCCCCTTTATAACACACACACACACATGATGAGTGCGTACAGTAACAGTGCTGATTATTTATAACATGTAGACACAGGACTGAGAGTACCAGTGCCGCAGTACTTTAGTACCAGTACTAGTCTCTCTGTCTCCTGTCATGTGACCTCCTGTTTGATGATGTCACCCCCCCGGATGAAGCTGTTAAACACTGTGTACAGTACTGGGTCAGTGTTCAGGGTCAGTGTGAGATTATGAGAAAAACACTCAGTGTGTACGAGCCGTTACCATGGAAACAACAACATCCTGTACAGACAGTATGAAGATCAGACCCGCGCCATTAGAGACACCGCGCGGCTTCTGACCAATCAGAGTGCAGAGACGATCAGACTGTCAGGACTGGAAACATCAATTCAATTCAATTCAATTCTATTCAATTTTATTTATATAGCGCCTTTAAATAATGTTCATTGTGTCAAAGCAGCTTAACAAGAATGAAAAAATTTATGGAAATGTGTATGAGAGAAATCACACTCTGTGAGCTCCGTGTGTGTGTGTGTGTGTGTGTGTGTGTGTGTGTGTGTGTGTGTGTGTGTGTGTGTGTGTGCGTGTGTGTGTGTGTGCGTGTGTGTGTGTGAGGGCTGAGAAACTAATCAAACATGAGTCACCGGACTGATCCTGCTCAGGTCATGTATTTGTGTTTAAATTCTCTTAATACTTTCCCCAGTGTGTGTGTGTGTGTGTGTGTGTGTGTGTGTGTGTGTGTGTGTGTGTGTGTATGTGTGTTCAAGTCCCCTTTAAAACAGCAGCCACCAAACAGAATACCACCGATCCGCTTCAGCACGTACAGGATGGTCACGTTACTGAGTACCAAGGGGGGAGGGGGAGTGGAGCGACTCCATAAAGCAGCTGTCCGGAAAACACACACACACACACACACACACACACACACACAGAGGGATTCAGGAAACAAGTGACATCATTTCCTAATACACTGTGTGGCTGAGATACAGCACTGTGGGGTTAAACACCTCACTACACACACACTACACACACACACTACACATACACTACACACACACACTACACACACACACTACACATACACTACACACACACACTACACACACACACTACACATACACTACACACACACACTACACACACACACTACACACACACTACACACACACTACACACACACACTACACACACACTACACATACACTACACACACACACTACACACACACACTTCACACACACACTACAAAACGCACACACATATACACACACACTACACACACGCACTACCCATACACTACACACACACTACAACACGCACACACACATACACACACTACACGCACACACTACACACACACACTACACACACACACTACACACAAACTCACTACACATACACTACACATACACTACACACACACACACTACACACTCACACACTACACACACACACTACACATACACTACACACACACAATACACTCTCACACACCACACACACACACTACACACACACACACACACACACTACACACACACACTACACATACACTACACACACACAATACACTCTCACACACCACCCACACACACCCACACACACACACACACACACACACACACACAGAGGGATTCAGGAAACAAGTGACATCATTTCCAAATACACTGTGCGGCTGAGATACAGCACTGTGGGGTTAAACACCTCACTACACATACACTACACACACACACTACACACACACACTACACACACACACTACACATACACTACACACACACACTACACACATACACTACACACACAAACTACACACACACACACACTTCACACACACACTACACACACGCACACACTACACACACACACTACACATACACTACACACACTAACACTACACATACACTACACACACACTACAACACGCACACACACATACACACACACTACACGCACACACTACACACACACACTACACACACACACTACACACACACACTACACACAAACTCACTACACACACACTACACATACAATACACACACACTACACACTCACACACACTACACACACACACTACACATACACTACACACACAACACACTACACACACACTACACATACACTACACACTCTCACACATCACACACACACACTCTCTCTCTCTCTCACACACACACACACTACAAATACACTACACACACAACACACACACACACTACACACTAACACTACACATACACTACACACACACTCACACTACAAATACACTACACACACACACACACTACAAATACACTACACACACAACACACTACACACACACACTACACACTAACATTACACATACACTACACATACACTACACACACACACAACACATACTACACATACACTACACACACACACACACACACACTACAAATACACTACACACACAACACACTACACACACACACTACACACTAACATTACACATACACTACACATACACTACACACACACACACAACACATACTACACATACACTACACATACACAACACACACTACACATACACTACACACACTACACACACACTACACACACTACACATACACTACACATACACTACACACACTTCACATACACAACACACACTACACATACACTACACACACATACTACACATATATTACACATACACTACACACACACACCACACACACTACACATACACTACACACACACACACCACACACAATACACATACACTACACACACATACTACACATACACTACACATACACTACACACACACACACCACATACACTACACATACACTACACACATTACACATACACTACACATACACTACACACACTTCACATACACACACTACACATATATTACACATACACTACACACTACACATACACATACACACACTACACATATACTACACACATACACTACACACACACTTCACATACACACACTTCACATACACTACACATATACTACACACACTACACGTTTGCAGCTAATAAAAATCTTATTTTATAATTTTATAGAGAATTTCCTATTACATTAAAACTGTGACCTTTAACTTTTAACATAAAACACTTTCATTTCAAATGACTCAGAGCTTTATTTTAGAACTGTTTGATAAAAATACTATCAGTAAATATCCATAAATAGTTAATGTTTGTGTGTGTGTGTGTGTGTGTGTGTGTTTCCTTTAATTATATTAAAATCACAGTCATACACAGTCTCCGATTAGAGACATAAACATCAGAACACTTTACCAGCTGTGTGTAAGTTCAGTGTACACACACACACACACACGCACACACACACACACACACACACACTGTCTATAGTCATTAATAAGAGAATACAGTGAATACAGCTCTCCTGATCAGAGTGTAAACTGTAACCTGTGAGCTGAACAGTGTGTGAGGTGTGTGAGGTGCTGCCTTTACTCACACGGCTCACGTTAAGTCACGTCACAAACTCACGGGTGAGAAGCAACGAGAACACACACACACTCACACACACACTCACACTAAAGTCTCACTGAGAGAGTTCTGTGTGTGTGAGGTTCTGTTCTATAGTAAGATCTGAGCTTTCTACATTCTGTCACGCTATACACACACACACGCACACACTACACACACAACACACACACACTACAAACACATACTGTACACTACACACACAACACACACACACTACAAACACATACTGTACACTACACACACAACTTGCTGGACTCTTACTAATGCGTACAATTGAGTTTTTATCTCCGATTTTGTTTGTTATTATTACATTTATAAAATAAATATTTTGACATTTTGGATGTTGGTGTCTTGTGATCATAGCAGGACGTTTGTGAAGATAATGTAGTGCAAGGACGCGTTTCTCCTGGGACTTAAGGAGAGAGTCAAAGACGGCTGCTTTGAGTTCATCACTCTGTGGACGATGGGATCCTTTATATAAAGTGTACGTTTTTGTTTTTAAAATGTTTTTAAAATAATAACTAGATTAAAATATGAGTTGTAAATGTATCATTAAATATGTACTTATGTAATTATAATTTATACACCGTTACAAAAACAAACCTAAACTTCTTTGTTTACTGTGACTATATTTCTAATTGACTGTACTGTGTACAGTATCTT
>CM059208.1:534786-564786 GCA_030347435.1 Clarias fuscus
ACGGCTTCCTCTCGCGTCCACAGTTACTCCTGTTGGATGTGGTTCGTCCTTCTTGGTGGTGAGCTGACGTTAACCTGGATACCGCGGCTCTTCATACATCACAGAGACTCGCTGTCTCGGTCACAGATGCGCCAGCGAGACGCGCACCAACAATCTGTCCTCTTTTGAACTCTGATACGTCACCCATAATGTTGTGTGCATTGCAATATTGTAAGCAGAACTGTGCTGTTACTCTGCTAATGAAACCTTCACACTCTGCTCTTACTGGTGGAATGTGCAGTAAATGAAGATCAGCCACCAGGCTGCTCAGATTTAGCCATGAAACCTCCAACATTAATTGTCCAGTGTTTCAGTGTCATGATTTTCCCAACCCCTGTGTACAGTACACACACACAGCGCTGGAATAAAATAAGCGACACTGCTGCATAATCAGTTTCTGTTTTTTTTTCATACAGGTGTGTGTGTTGGTGAGATGAACAGTTTTGTAAAATTTTTGCTGCTGACGTTTAAACGGCTGACAATATTTCTCCTAAATTCAAAATATAACTATTGCTATTTAGAGTGTATATTTAAAGTAAATGACATCATCACAACACATCAGAATAACCCCAGATTGTGCAGTATACAGCTTTAATAACTCAAATAAAACAAAATGCAAATAGTTTGTGAACAAATTGTGTTAATGCTTTGAATAAATAACATTAATAAATCAGTATTTAGTGGAATAACCCCGATTTACAGTTACAGCTTTCATGTGTTTCGGCTCTCCACCAGTTGGGGAACTTTGTACACCCCCCCCCCCCCCCCCCCCCCCCAAACAAACAGCACAACTTGACGGTTTGTGACCCTCCAGCTTCCTCTTGATGACATTCCAGAGGTTTTCTGCAATACCTCACACACTTCAGAAGAAAAGAAAAAGCTTGTATAAATACATATGATATATTTAATATAAAATGTATTGCTATATGTTATATATTACTATATATGAGCTCTATAAATGGCCATTTTTTTTGCGTTATACGGTCTCGGTCTCGCTTCACAATAAACAATAATAATCCTTTAAAATGCAAATTATTCAAAGTTCTGCATGAATATTTATTACCACACATTATTTTCAGTGAAAAAAAAAATCTGTAGTGTCTGTAACCAAGTTAAATGACAATAAGAATCATTGAAATATTTGAATTCAAAAAAGTCACTGACACTAAAATATAAAAGGGCATGAAATTGTCTTCGTTAAAAATATTAACGTGTATGTGTATTTGCAAAACAAATTATTGTGTTAAATATTATGACAAATGGTCTCATATGATCCTGTCTGAAAATTCACTTCTTCACCTACAGTATCTGAGACACTTTTTAGCAGCGGCACAATAATTTAGCTGATAATAAATATTTTAATATCAGTACAGTACACAAGACCAAAATCACTTCTTATTCATATTACTGATTATAAAAACACAAAAGTGCAATAATAAAAGTGTAATAATTTAATAGTGAAGTGTTTTATTATTGTTATACTCTTTCCCTTTTTTCTCCTGAGTTTGGAGTTTAGAATCAGTTCAGAGATCAGAGAGTTGAATCAGAATCGGTTCCAGAGAGTCTTATGACCAGGACCCTGAATCGGAGAGTCGACTCCCTCAGTCACGGACTCTGATCCTTAAACCCGGGAAAACAGGGAGGAGCAGGGGTGGGGGGGGGGGGGGGGGGGGGGGGGGGAGGGGGGGTGACGCTTTCCGTTAGTGTGGGGGCGGTGGGCGGGGCTTCACTATAACAACCACAATAACAACTACTGAGGATTTATTTATTTAATCCTGAAGTGAAAGAAACCGCAGATTACTGCTTCCACACACACACACACACACACACACACACACACAGAAACAGCAAACCACAATAACAGCTTCTGAGAATGTATTTATTTACTCCAGAGGTAAAACACACACCTTTAAGAAAGAAAGAAAGACATTTTTAAAGATTTGATTATATATCTGTGAGTTAAAACTAATATAAGTAAATAGACTTTTTATAACTAAATTAAAAACATGAATTAAACATATATATCAATAATTAATAAAGTCCATGTAATTATAATTCATACAATTGTTCAGATTAAAAGGTCATATAACATTTATATAAATGTGAAATAAGTGTAACACAGATCAGATTATTACAGACGGTTTGATCCTCAGCTGAGAGTCGCGTCTGCGTTAATCAGCTCGTCTCTGTAAATATTCAGCTATTTGATTTATAGAGATCATTATATTTACACATGCACAGGGAGGGGTTTCAGCTCAACATGTACTTGGCAGGAGAGTGAAAACGCTCACACATTAATCTAAAATATTAAAAATAAAGTTCTAACCAAGACACATATTAACATATTAAACACAGATCATTGGCTTTCAAGCAAAATGTGAAAATGGGCAGAAATATTTCTCACAGGATTTTCAGATGAATGTGTGTTATTGTGAAGTACGCATGAGATGTGTGAACACTTGATGATGTACCGACATGTTACAGAACAATGAGATAAAACCAGTGTCAGTATTCAGTGAAGTAAAACTCAGAGTATTAGCACCTGCAGTGACACATTTCCACCAGAGGGGGCTCCAAACTCCAGGTTTCGTTTGTAATGATACCGAGCTGCATTACATGCACAACAGAAAAGTAATAATTATGACTTCTCATCACTGTAGCTCTCATCAAGTTCTCTGATTATTTTATTCCTCTGTGAATGTATTGCACTTCTGTAGAAAGCAGTCTAAAGTCATTAACATAAATATGTGACTCTTTGTAGGTTTGTTTAAACACAGATACAAATGTAATAAAAATGTTGTTTAATGACCAATAAAACCAAATATGGTGTGTTTATTTTCCCATAATGGTGTCCAGGAGCCGAGAAGGCACACCTGTACATGCTGTCTGGGCGAGAGGGGCAAACTCACTCGATCCGGTGAATCACAGGGACACTAGGCAACATTAGACATCTGTAGGTTTCATGTATGCAGAAGAGAGCAGAGCTCATCTTTCCTCCAAGTGTAAGTAGCACGAGTCTGCAAAGAACACGGCCTGTGGAGACTTCTGACGTTTTACAAAAACATATATCTTGAAGACAGAGACAGACCCAAGATTACTAGATGAGTGAAACAGAGACTTATAAAGACATTGTAATTTAAGACTCTGTAAAAGACTTCATTTGATTTGTTGGAAGAACAGGACATGAAGACACTGGAAGACTTACAATGACTTTTTCCTTAGTAAGAAGGAATTTGTATGTCTCACAATGTCTCTCAAAGTCTGGCTTCAATCATAAAGTCTTTGTAAGTCTGAGTAAGACTTTGTCTTTAATCAATAAGTCTTGGTATGTTATCACTTTCATTAAACAAGTCTTCATAAGTTCTTTAAAGTCTTACTCTTTAATTAACACGTCTTCATAAGTCTTCAGTTTTAATCAATGAGACTTTGTTATGTTTTGTTTTCAATACATAAGTCATGAGTGGTTGTTTTGTGGGAATTGACCAAACTACAGAAAATGTGGGATTGGGCTTTCAGGTTCCCTTCCTGTTCCATAGTAATGTGTCCTCCATGACTGTTTGACCTGCTGCTCCATGAGCTTACAGATGCCCATGACTGGTGTGTGTTGCTGTGATTGACAGAGGAGAGAGGGTTTGCCCACGGGACACGGTCAGTTTTCTCTCTCTTGGCTCCTCACCCCATCATTTCTGCTGCACCACTCAGAAGTCCACAGTTTTCAGGGTTCTGAGCTGAAGTGTTTATAACAGTTACAGTAGACTTTATTGATAAACCACAGCCACAGGGCACAGAACATCACCACAAACGCAGCCAGCACAGCGATCACCCTAATGGCCCAGGGGGGTGCAGTTTCTACAACACACACACACACACACACACACACACACACACACACACACACACACACACACACACACACACACACACACACACACACACACACATTTAGATTTCAGCACTTTAATCTGTTTCTGAACATGATTCTATTCTATTTATTAATATTGCAGACGTACCTGACACAGAGACGGCGTACACGCGGATGTCTTCTTTATTCTCCAGGTTCCTGATGGTGTAAGTTCCACTCTCACTTCTCTTCATGTTCCTCAGTGTGAGCTCTGAGTTACTGAGTGATGTTCTGGGTGTGTATTCAGTGTTACACTCTAGTGTTCTGTTAGTCACAGTGCAGATCTGTACACCATCAGCTGAGTCACTCCGTCTATAAATCACCTCCACTGACTCTGGTACGGTCAAATCCAGCTTCAGATCTCCTTCAGTCTGCACCTGAACTGCTGAGAACACGGCTGAGGAGAAAAAACATTCAGCTGGATTTATTCAGAGTCTGAAGTCTGAAGGTTTCCTGAGTGTTAGAGATGGGGTTTGTCAGTAGTGTGTTGGCGCCCAACTGTAGACCCAAACACTCAGCTTTAAATCCCCAAAATAATCAGGAATAAAACTCTGGAGTTATGAAGAGAGTATTTTCTACTTTGCTGTCAAATGTAGTACAATGCAGAATAAAAAGTAAAATATATAATATGCTGATTCATGAACCAGATGATGTCCAGTGTTGAAAGAAATTTAAAAGTACTCAAGTTTATTGTCAGTACATTACAGAATGAACAATGCTAGCTGAAATTTAATCACTGATTAAAAAAAAAAAAAAAAAGATTTTCACACTCATTACTCAGCAGCACAGAGACTAGAGCTACAGAACATCATGACTGTTCACATGACTGAGTCACGCAGTATGTACAGTATGGAATCAACAAGTGGCCCTAATAAATTGAACAGGGAGCTTAAATACAGTGAGTAATAAATACACAGTGTGACATATTGTGGTTCCATCAGACTGTCAGAGGGTGGCGCTGGACTTCACACTGCTCCTCAGTAGAGCCAACATCATGCAAGGAACATGAGCTTTAGTTCAGTATCACAATCGAGTGTAACTGAGACACGCCCCTATTTTAGATAAGCTCCGCCCCCAGTGTCAAGTCAAGTCAAGTCAATTTTATTTATATAGCACTTTTAACAATTGACATTGTCGCAAAGCAGCTTTACACAATAAAAAGAAGTAAGTAACTCCAGTACCAGTGTGTGTAACTCAGGTAAGTTGTAAACAGCCCTTAAGTGTGTGTGTGTGTGTGTGTGTGTGTGTGTGTGTGTGTTGAGGATTAAATCCTGACTGTGTGTGTAACTCTGAATGTGAGTCAGTAATTGAGAGTGAAGGATTTATCAGCAGTAGAAGAGATAAACACACTTACTGGAGATTCTGAGGCGCACGGTAACGTAGTCTGAGAACTCACACTCACACGTGTACGTCTTCCTCATACTGTAATCAGGATTAGTGATGGTGAGAGAGAGATCTCCTCTCTTATACTGATCATGAGACATTTCATATCCCTGCTTCACTGATCTACATGATGTCTGATCACACCGAGCGAAGACGACGTCTCGATTACTGTCCAAACTCCACCAGCCCCGACCAGAACACTGAGTTTCACATGGGAGAGTCACAGACTGATGAAGCTTCGCATGAATAGGAAACACAGCAGCTGATCCAGGATCTGAAAGAGAGAATAAACAGTTTATATCAAGAACAAAACTATAAAGATGATTTTTCTCCTTAAATGTCAAATAAAGTGAGAGTCCTGCACTCTTCTCCAGTGTGTGTATTAATCTGACTGCTGCAGGGGTGAAGGGAACACACACTCAGAGAGAACTCAGGGCTGTGTCCCAAACCTCATCAAGTGCACTACAGGACACACACACACAGTCATGACACGGTGCAGTGAGATTTGGGGAGACAGTGAGCAGTGTGGAATCAAACCCAATTGAGGGTGAATTAGAGGATCGAATGATGTAACGCTGCAGGTGCTTCCTCAGGCAGTCTCGAGGCCAGGCAAGTGGAAAACAGCACCTGGTCATGTACCTTAATAAATGCTTTGTTTGCTTCATTCATCATGTGGACATCATTTCTGTGCCACTTGTCAGAGCAGCCGCATGCTACTCCAGCTTCTAGATTATTTAGGAAGAGCTTTACTGAGGGGAGGGGCTCAGTCTGAACATCATTTCATTTAGAATGAACTGTTCCATACTGAGGGACTGTTTTACTGAGAGACAGAGTTATTCGTCCTTGAGGAGGAGACCCTCTGCTCTGTCTCAGAGACTGTGAGACATTTTGCTTTGCTGACTGTCTGGTTCCTACCCTAAGGACACGTCACTCCTGACTGAGACACACACACACAGACACACACGCTTCACTCCATCTCATCCATCCACAAACACCTGATTCCATCTTTCACACACTGTCCTCTCACTTACCAGTGGTGAATGTGAGGGTGAGTAAGAACAGGACACAGTGATGGACGCTGCAGGACGACATGTCTGAGGAGACACAACACCACCATCAGCACTGCACAGAATAAAGCACTGGGTTTAGGTCTCAATCAGAGACCATCAGAGCTACAAGTGTTACAGAATCTCAGGGAGAGAGAGAGAGAGAGAGAGAGAGATGCTGAGAAGAGTGTTATTAAAAGAGGAAATGAGAACAGGAAGCTGTGTTGATGAAGAGAGTTAATATTTAAAAAATAAGGTGAAGTATAATTATAATCAGATAAAAAGCTGAGTTCATTAATATATTTAAATAATAAGCGCTGTAGTGTAAGAGGAATAAGACAGTTGAGAGCACGCGGTCAGGAAAACTACTCACACTGTGGAGAGAATGATTTCCCTCTGACACTGTGGTGTGAAGTGTGTTTATGTAGATTTCATCATTCACGCATTTAGTGTTTCAGTCTCCACTGTGTGTGTGTGTGTGTGTGTGTGTGTGTGTGTGTGTGTGTGTGAGTGAGAGGGATATTTGTAATAAACTCACCAGGAGAGCGTCTTCACTCTGCTTCTTCTCTCTCAGTAATGATGTGTGTTTGAGCTTCCTGTGGATCATCACTAGACCCATATATACACACACACACACACACACACACACACACACACACACACACACACTACAGAATGGTGATGTGACATACTTAAGAGCATACTTCTCTTTAGAAGATCTAGTGAGTTCCTACACTGTCTGAGGTCAAGAACAGCCCAAAGTCTCTGCAGGGTTTTAGAGATGAATAAGCCTTGGTGTGTTAAACACTCTGCTCTGATTATTATTGTATATTATGGAGACTTTAACACTTCAGAACACACACTACAAGAATAATTCCCTGTGTGTGAAATCCTGCTTGGTAATAAACTTTATTCTGATTCTTCAACACCTTTCGTTCTGTCCTACAGAGATGTTCCTCAGACCATCATGCTCAGGAACTCAAGCCACATTTCCTCTCTGCTTAACCCAAGCCAGGTGTGATGGAGCTGTGCAGGTTCATCCTGAAGGGGTGAAGTCTCTGATGATGTCAGCTCTCCTGAATCCAGACACGAGCTGAGGGGGGTTTGGGGTGTGGTAGGGAGTTACCAAGATTTCTGCTTTTCTACTGAGTGTTAATCACCTGCTCCTGATTTTGATCAGATGTTTAATGAGAACCAGTCCGGTCTGGGGCATTTCTATTTAAATAGCATTCCTAACTGAGATCACTTTGGAGTGAAATGTCGAATAGATGTTTAATTTTTCGTAATGTTAAAGCTCTAATGATCTGGTTTGTGATCTGAGTGAAGGTCTTACTTAGCGTTTGTGTGTTTCACACTATGTCTCCTGTGGTGAATCTGCTGATGGTGATTAACCACTGAGCACCACTTCCTTTATCTCACATAAAAATAACACCAGGCCTGTTTCAGTTGACTTTTTCTATCTTTTTTTTTTTTCACTGTGTATGTTAGAAAGATAAGTTCGTTTCCTATACAGTGTATTAGGGCTGTTCAAGTCAAACCAGGACTTTTGCTTGTGCAGAAAAACTGAACACAGTTCTGAGAGTGAGGAGCTTTAAGCATTAATCAGCTTGTGTTTCTGTAAATAATAAAACAATTCATTTGTATTACAGCACAACGCTCTGTCGCAATTCTTTTCAACGGTAAAGTGCAGGTTAATTTGTTTCATTCCTGTTCTGTATGACACACCAATAATGGCAGCAATGTTGTGTAGGACTCTCTGATGATCATCATACACAAGTTGCTAAACGGTTTGGACAGTTTCAGTGGTTGACCTCTTTGAAGGTCTCTCGTCGTCTTTCCAGTGACGTTCCTCTGCTCCTGAATCTCTGTGGCATATTCGCCCAGTTTCACATAGAATTTCACGTTCTCACACCTTGCTGTCCATGATGAAATAGCAGGCGTGGTAACGCCTATGGTCTGAATAGCAGCAGTTGCACAGCTCTCGATGTACACAAGACGATGTCGTTTGTCACAGTGACCTATGAAGGCTGGTGCTCCCTGTGACTGTGCATGCAGCCCAGTGCTGCCATCTATTGGCGTGTTACAAAACCGTGTGATGTGTTATTGGACCTCACAATCTCCAGATGATAAGGTAAACTTTGCACTGCCAAGCCAAGTATGGTCGAGCTTTGCTCACCTTTTTAGTAAGGAGGTCGGTGACGTGAGGTCAGGACGTACGGAGGATGTGGCAATAACTCAGTGGTGTTGGTGAATGAGTGTGTGTACAGTTCACACAGACAGATGTGTCTATTCCAGAAGTCAGCGACAAGTTATCTGATGATTTTCAAGGATTAGTCATTCCAGTTGCTGAATGTTCACGGAAACGACTGCAGTGAGCTGAATGTATGGCCTTCCTTAAAGAATTTGCACCGTGTCAAAACTTTCTGAGCCACATGTCCCCAGGTCACACGCTTGAAGAGCCATTTTTAATGTTAAAATTGTTAAAAGGTCCGCCTGTGTGGACTGATCTGTTAATCCTGTCAATTTCGAATTTGTAAAAACAAACAAAGCAATAAAAGAACAAATAGAAACACCTACTACATCTAAACAATATGAGACAGGTCGTGTCTCCTCACAAATCCAGGTTCTCACACTTGATCCTGAACTTTTTCTTGTTCAGTGTGCAGGTTCTGTCTTTCTCTCCCTGCAGCTGTGATGATTTCCTCTGTGTTCTGTGGTTCCTCTTACGTGTTTCTGTTCCAACATATCGTAACTTCTGTAATTTTAGCAACCTTAAAATGTTAAAGAAACATTGTAGACAATAACATTGTAGAGGAACAAACATTAAATAACATTCTGGAAACCAGAGGTTGTTAGAACAATTAAAAAAAAACAACCTGAATATTAAACTTCGTCCAAGCATTTATTTGCCATGTTATTAAAGGTGTTATGGTTTTAAGTTTCCACCTACACACACTCCTCACTATATGTCTATGCAGGAAACCTTAGTCAAATGAAAATGTAATGGAAGGTAATCTGATTATATAGAGCCCCGGCCCAGTTATTGTTAATATCTCTGCCTGGCCAAAACAAAGTTGCATATTTAAGTTTTGATTACAGCTAGCATTCACTGTGGAATTGTTTCTATAACCTTATAAGCTGTCACAACATTCATCACTGTGTTAATGTTTGGACCGAGATCTTGATTGAAGAGCTGACCTCATTTTACTTCCACGTAACTTTGCTGAACCCGAGACCAGAGCAAATTAAGCAACCCCAGAGCATAATACTGCCTCAGGAGCATCAGCAGTTTACTTATGTAAATTATTATAGATTTTATTATATTATTTTATTATAGATTATAGATGTATAAATTTTATAGATTTTAGGCCTAATTTAGGCTTTTTTGTGCATGTACACACGTGGACAAAATTGTTGGTACCCTTCGGTCAATGAAAGAAAAACTCACAATGGTCACAAAAATAACTTTAATCTGACAAAAGTAATCATTTAAAAAAATTCTATGAATGTTAACCAATGAAAGTCAGACATTGCTTTTCAACCATGCTTCAACGGAATTATAAAAAAAAAATTAACTAAACTAAAAAAAAAAAAAATCCTAGCTGGACTTTGTTTTGTCATTTCCGGTACCCATTTGCTGCATCAAACCAAGAAGTTTGGATTGTTGACTGACAAAACTACACCTACAATAGTTTCTAAAGCGTCAACTTCTACCACAAATGGTTTAGTAGAATCTTTGTGTGTAACAATGGGCGCTGAAGTACTTTGGGTTGCCAAAACCATTTTTGTTCCCCTCTTCAGCAGAAAGATAAGAGGACTATCAATGAAGTTCAAGCCGCAAACGAATCTGTGATAGAAGTTTGTGAATCCTAGAAATCATTGCCATTCCTTTACATTAGTAGTCACTCAGGGACAGCAGTTGCCATGGCTTGGTCCACAGTGACCCCTTGTGGCCTAATAACGTAGCCCAAGTTTATCAAGTAACATGTGTATAAGCCCCTCTTACTCTAATCTGCTGCAGTGATGTGTGTGTGTGTGTGTGTGTGTGTGTGTGTGTGAGTGTGAAAGAGAGAATGAGAGTACTGGTCATGAGATATTTATATCCCTCCTCTCTGATCTCTACACCCTAACTCCAACCCTACTTAATACATCACTCAGTCCTTTTGGTTTAGAGTCTATCAACTAAACACACTATTTTTATACCACATTTAAGAGCTATACATTCCTCGCCAGATGTTCCTGCAGTTACTTTAATTTTTTGTAGGTCTCTTGGCAGCAACATAAATCAGATCATTAAAAAATTAGATCATAAACTATTCTTATTACTACTAGAGATTGTTTAAAGCAGTTATCTATATAGTATATACAGTAAGTATATAGTTACATTTTCCATGATATATTTGCTGTCTGTTATGAACATACAGTATCACTGTAGGTTATTGTTTTCTGCTTTAGATGTTGCTATGGTAACACCATGACTGCAGAAGCTGGATAGAAGACAACTGCAAAAACATGTGCTATCTATATTTAACTCTATAATTACATTCAGCTGTGATACTGTAGTTGTGGAAGTGTACAGTGAGATTGAGCAGTGAGAGTGAAATGACCAGTGGTGAGTGTGAGGGTGAGTAAGAACAGGACACAGTGATGGACGCTGCAGGACGGCATGTCTGAGGAGACACAACACCACCATCAGCACTGCACAGGTGGAGAATAAAGCAGGGGAGAGAACTTTAATTCAGTCCTACAACAGTGTTTTTGTGCCATGAATAAATAGCAACTACTTTGTTGACCCGAATAAAGTATAACATATGGTGCCCTCCTTTGTTGGGAAGCTGTGGAAATGTCAGGGTGCTGAGCTTGGCATGAGGAATCCAGAAGATTGACGAGTGAGATGCGTGAGATGTGCGTTCTTCAAGGAGAGAGAGAGTGAAAGCAGTTGGCCAAGGTCATGTATCCAGTCACCTTTGTAACAAAGACAAATTGTGTTAAAGAGCAGTGGTTAAGAGAGCGGGTGCGTTACATCAGTGCCATGAATCCAGTCAGTGTAGTAGTGATGCCAAAACGTCAGACAGAGACGTGGTTGGCCAAGCAGAAGTGTTTAATCAGTGCCGTGAATCCAGTCAGTACTGTAACAATTAAATCTTTAGACAAAGCCATAGTCGAGGGGCCGGAAGCATCTGTGAAACGCTGTAGCGTAGCGACGAATCCAAGCCTAGAGACAAAAAAGGAAAACACAGACTTGGTCACATGAAAATCAATCAGCAAACAACAAGAGAATTGGGCAAGAGAGCACGCAATAATCCAGCAGAGAGGCAGTCCCGGGGAGGTGGGAAGAACATGACAGTGTGGGAAAAGTGGGCATGAGGCTAGATGATGTAACTGTGAGACATGGAAGGTGGGGTTGATCTGTCGCATGGTGGACAGAAACAAGAGCATGAGAGAAGAAGGGTTGATTATATTGGAGATGTAAATGGCCCACTGTATCGAGAAACAGAGAAAGTGTTCATGAGAACGTTCAAGGAGTGTGTAAGTGAAAGTGTGCAGTGAGACGTGAGAGTGTACAGTGGGAATGAAGTGTAGTGAGAGTGTACAGTGAGAGTGAGCAGAAAGAGAGTACAGTGTGAGTGTAGAGTGAGAATGAAATGACAATTCCCAGTGGTGAATGTGAGGGTGAGTAAGAACAGGACACAGTGATAAAGTGACATGGAGGGGATCCACATCTGCTCCACACAGACTCTCCACTTACCTACCTAACCGCACCACGTTCCTTCCGATCCTTCAGCACTGTTCAGCTGATCCCACTGTTTTCTGTTGTGGCATCTAGACGGTGGAATGAACTTTCTCTTTTCCATACAGAAAAAAAAAAATTCAAATACGTTTTTTAAATTTTATTTGTCACATACAGAATCATACTCATTATGATATTAAGTAAAATGCTTATACAACCGCTGATGACCTAAATGTTTAAAAATAAGAAAATATTGGATGAGGTTTCATCAGGACAGGAAACAATGAAGGTCACTTTGTGAGCATGTGAGGATTACCAACTGGTTTAAGTAGAGGTTGAATATTTTTGTGAACACAGATGCAAGCTGGTCTGCGCAGGCTCTGAGGACTCAATCTGGGATGCCATCTGGTCCTGCTGCTTTCCTGGTGTTCACTCTCCTGAAGGATCTCCTTAGATCATGCTCGGAGAAGATGAATGCGTCTCCAGTGTTGGCAGTCTCCTCCTGTCTGCAGCTGTTAGCACCGCGAGCATTGCTAGCATAGTTAGCTTTCTACCTTAGCTTCTAGCGGGAAGCAAGCATAGAAGATGTTCAGCTCGTCTGCCAGAGACACATCCGCATTCGTCATACCAGATGATGGTGCTTTATAGTCGTTATTGTTCTTAGTCCCTGAAACAGGCTTCTAGAGTCACTCTGTTGGAGCTGTGACTCTAGTTTCCTTCCGTATCGCTGCTTCGACCTCACATCATGCTTGGAGATGATGAACACATTTCTGGTGCTGGCAGTGTCTTCCTGTCTGCAGCCGATGGCGCCGCAAATATTCGCATCGCTAGTTCATCTGCCAGAGACATGTCCGCATTCGTCATACCAGATGTTGGTGCTTTATAGTCCGTTATTGTCCTTAGTCCCTGCCACAGGCTCCTAGAGTCACTTTGTTGGAGCTATGACTCTAGTTTCCTCCAGTAGCGCTGCTTCACCTCCTTTACCGCTTTTCGGATGTTGTATGACGCAACCTTGTACGGGTCCATGTCACCCAAAGCAAGTCCCGCATTATAGGCAGTGGTGCGAGATCTCAGAGCGTTGCAACCGCTTCCGTAAACACATTGATGTCATCAGAGCTGCATCGGAACATGTCCCAGTCTGCATCATCGAGTGCGTCCTGTAGAGCGGCCACTGATTGGTCCAGAGCGTTACCTCTCTCTGAACCGGAACTTCCTGTTTGAACCTTTGTTTGTATTTTGGCACTAGGAAGATGGCGGTGTGGTCAGATTTCTTGTAGCCATCCTTGACCATTGTTGTATAACAATGATCCAGTGTCCTTTCGTCCCTGGTGTTGCGTTTGGTGCTGTGTGAGTGCCTAATGCTGCTCGCATAAGGCAGTGACCTTGTTTGCTTGTGGTGGAATATTAACGGCACTGATTATAACTGATGGAACTGAGAAAGGTAAAAGAGATGACATTTGATGGTCCCAGTTGCAACCAGCTGTTGTTCACCATTAAACACATGCTGCCTCCCCTTGACGTCCCCGATTCCAATGTTCTGTCCATGCGGTGAACAAAGAAGAACATGTCCGACTGGATGTCGTGGACCGGCACTGCTGGGTTCAGCCATGTCTCAGTGAAGCAGAGGAGATTGCAGTCCCGAATGTCTCTCTGAAACTTTACCCTGGGCCGGAGGTCATTGAGTTTGTTCCCCATTGACTGGACTTTGACGAGCAGGATGCTAGGCAGAGGTGTGCGGTGTGCATGGGCTCTCAGCCTGTTCCTGATGCCAGCTTGTTTCCCTCGGGGCCACCGCTTCGGGTTGCATCATGGTCAGGATACAGGTGTTTTCATCTGATGTGAGTAAATATGATAGTTGATGATGGGTGATGGGAACTGGTAAGGTTCTGAGGAGACCAGCTGGGGGTTGGTTGACATGTTTGCACCTGAAGCAGATGTCACATGCCACCACAAAGCTGGAGATGTCCTTCTTTTACATTGGCCACCAGAAACCTTGATAAACCAAAAACAAGGTTTGTGTGGACTCAGGGTGATACAAGAGCTTGGAAGTTAAGAACCTGGGAGAACCTTATTGAAGAACCCCATTAAAGAACCTGAAAGCA
Organism: Clarias fuscus; assembly: GCA_030347435.1. Lineage (NCBI taxonomy): Eukaryota > Metazoa > Chordata > Actinopteri > Siluriformes > Clariidae > Clarias > Clarias fuscus. The sequence continues at coordinate 548,989 of CM059208.1, forward strand.
TAGGCTTAGGGAAACAAAGAGGCGATTGGGAGGAACGCTACTGGGTCCAGGCTCATGGGACAGCTTAGCTGTCGCAAGCAAGCAGTGGGAAAGGAGGATAGTTTCACAGGGTGTGAAGTAGTGGATGGAAGAGAACTGTTGGGAGAGTTCATTCTATTTAGAATTTTTTTAAACTCTGGCCAGTAGGAGAGAGTGAAGTTAAATCTGGAAAAGAAGAGTGGCCACCAAGCCCGGTGAGCATGAGTTTATTGGTGGCTTGTAGATACTTGAGATTCTTATGGTCGGTCCAGACTAGGAACAGAATCGCCTCCATTCCTCTAGGGCCAATAAGATGGCTAGGAGCTCTCGATCACCAATGTCATAGTTAATTTCCACTAGGGTTAGATGGTGTGAAAAGAAGAAGCGGGATGCAGCTTGTGGTCATGCATTGATCTTTGAAATAGTACTCCTCCCACCTCAGTGCTGGACGCGTCGAATTCCATAAAGAATTGACGGGACGTATCTGGGATGGTGAGGATAGGGGCTGACATGAATCACTTCTTGAGGTTGGTGAAAGATCTCTTGGCCTCCTGATCCCAATGAAACTGTATCTTGGGGGAGGTAAGAACCATTAAAGGGGAAGTGAACGAGCCGAAGCCCCTAATAAAGCAGCAGTAGAAGTTCACAAAGCCCAGGAACATCTGAAACTCCTGTCGTGAGGTTGGGGTAGGCCAATTGGTGACCTGCCTGGAGCTTGGCCGGCTCCATCTCAATTCTTGAAGGGCTAATGGCAAGAAAAAATGAAGATGTCATCCATGTACACAAACACAAAGGAGTTCAGAAAGTCTCCAAGACTGGTAAATATCCTGGCTACTTGGAGAAGCTCAAATGCCATAGTCATTAGTGGAAGGTGGTACGGGTTCATTACTGTTATGTTGTTCAGCTCTTGGTAATTGAGATACGGATGGAGGGGCCCATGATACAGAGGGATGTTGTCTACGGCGTATATCTCACTGCATAATGCTACTGCTCATTCCCATTGTTGACTCTCACAGTACATTCTCACCCTTTACACTTGACACTTACACTCACTGCACACTCAGTGATAATCCTAACAACACACACTCCATGTTCATTATTTCAGAACACTCTCACTCTTCAATTTCATTCTTGACTCTCATTGCCTACTTTCATTGTTCACTAACTGGTCCAGGTCCCCCAACCTGTTCTAAACACTCACCAGATCCCAATCACATGTCATGCATCAGACAAACAAGTCTGATCCATGAAGGCCCCACCCTACAACCCAGAGCACCCAAAGATTCACTGCCAACATCCTGGTGCCAAACACCACAGCACACCCTCAGAGACCACACCCGAGGGGCCAGAGCCACCTTAGTGTCCCAAGGGGAGTCCAAAACCTAGGTGGCTTAAATAACATACTTCCAGTACAATCCATGGTATGTGAGTTTTTTAGTTTTTGTGGTATACTGTCCACAAATGCTTTTGGAATATTAGGACAGATTTGCCCGATGAATATATTTTGTAGTGATTTAGAATCATAAGCTCACTTTAGATGGGTTTAGTTTTCTAGGTGGAAGTGTTTAGTGTAGTTAATTTCTCACGATCCATGGGATTTTAGTCAGAATCCACCATTTATTCTATAGAATTGTATGTATATAATAATGATAATAATAATAATGATAATAATAATAATAATAATTTGGTAAATATTAACAAGTTCATTTTATATCTTTCCAAATCTGAAAACTGACTGCAGGGGGTGGAGTTATGGCATTATCTCTGGCATTAGAGTGACATCATCACCTCAGTGCTGTAGAACATGTTGAAATAAATAAGGCTACACTTCAGTAGGGGTGTGTGTGTGTGTGTGTGAGTGTGAGAATGTGTGTGTGTTGAAGCCTGTGTTTGAGGTGAAGATGTTTGTTCTGTGGTCAGTGAGCTTTCTCTTCCTCATCTCTACAGAAACCAGAAACTCGCTGGATATGGTGCCGGGTCAGAACTAAACTGTGCAGTGTTTACCTATTTCTGATTTATTATTTACAGTTAATTATGATCTATAATTCTTCATTTCCTCACAGGAAGCAGTGAGGCGCCGCTGCTCAGTGTTGAAGTGTGTATGACGAGCTCGTGGAGTTTAGAGGTCCGATGGACAGAGCACGAAAACAACACAGACTCAGAGCAAACCTATCAGGTCCAGGTTGGACAAAGTGAAGAACGTCATATCATCACTCAGGTAAGTCAGACCTTACAATACATAGAGCAACATTATAAATAACAAGAATACATAACATGTAAAGTATGAGGATAATCTGATGATGAAGGTTATGATGATAATTATGGTGATGATGAAGATGATGATGGTTGTAGTGGTGGTGATGATGATAACGATGGTGTATTAACAGAGTACTGTGAGTAAGGAGGCTGGAGTTCAGGTCGTGTCGTGGGTGTGGACCTCAGCGCTGCCGCTCCAGTGCACTGATCACTCCGTACGGATTAGACGTGTTCCCGGTTCATGGACTGACTGGACGACTCATTATGGTAAAATGTTTGTGAACACAACACACACAGGACTGGAGATGTATCTGAACAATGTATCTGTATAAAGATGTATTGAAATAAAAAACATTCTACTTCAAAAGTCCATCTCCATCTGAAATCTTGACCCAAAATCACACCTTAGTAAATCCCCAGAGAACAATTTGTCATATCTCAGAATATTAACCTGCTTATATATTTGTATTTCTCAATAAAGTTATATTAGTGCAATTATGAAAGTGAAGAAATAAAGTGCTTGTTTTTTTTTGGAGCTTTATCTAAAGTTCTCTGAAGTTCTCTGGGGTATTTTTTTTGATGTCAAGATTTCAGTTGAAGGAGACATGAGCTGGACAGGAAGGATGACCTGCAGAATGGTGGTTTGTGAACACTTCCTGAGTGTGCCTGTGTGTAAATGTGTGCGTAATGTGTGATATCTAGGGTGACAGGGCAGGGTTTGGTTGTGTAACAGCACTGTAATCTGCAAGTCATCTGGTGTTGCGGTGTGCTATAATTTTTTAGTTAAGTTAAGCCTTTATTTGTCACATATACATTACTGCACAATGAAATTCTTTCTTTTCACATCCCAGCGTAACTGTGGTCAGAGCACAGGGTCAGTAATGATAAAGCGCCCCTGGAGCAGATAGGGTTAGGGGTCTTGCTCAATGCAAATTGCACAATGGCAACCTGGTGGAGCTGGGGCTCAAACCGCCGACCTTCTGATCAGTAACTCTGAGCTATCACTGCCCATGAATAGACAGATGATAGGTAAATATGTGCATCAATATAATTTTCAGTTTCCCCTGGTTAAACTTCTTCGTTATGTGTGAGCGAACCATGCACAGTTTACACCACAATCTTTACCCTTTATACTACAAGAAACTCCTGCAGGATAGTTTAGGAGCTGCTACAGAATGTGTATTTTTTAAAAGAAAAAACTCAAGAACTTTTACTGGAGAAAACCTGGGTCATGTGTTCTATTGTTTTTTAAGATGTTTTTTAAGAAAAGTCATGTAAGAAAACCAAATAGTGCAAAAACACTCAGATATTAAGATGTTCATTATTTCCAAAAAGAAGTTAAACACATCCTGTAGCGCTTGGGTTCTCATGGTGGAGTCTAGAGTACCCCAGGGGTCCATGATGTACTCTGAGAGTAAAGTAAAGCCTTTATTTTTGTCACATATACATTACAGCACAGTGAAATTGCGTCTTTGCTTATCCCAGCGTAACTGGGGTCAGAGCGCAGGGTCAGCCATGGTACAGGGCCCCTGGAGCAGATAGGGTTAAGGGCCTCGCTCAAGGGCCCAACAATGGCAACCTGGCTGAGCTGGGAATCGAACCACCGACCTTCCGATCAGTAACTCATTGCCTTAACCCTCTGAGCCACCACCGCCCCACAGCATCCCTGATTGGATTGTTTTAATAAAATCACAGGACTGAAAATCACAGGACTGTGATTTTAGGGTCTGTGGAAGTTTATTAATTCTGGAAGGTTCTCTGGCTGCAGATCTCATTTTCAGATCTTCACTCTGCTTTGTGGTTTTCAGGTCAGCAGAACATTAGCTCCAACAGTTTGAGGTTATTTCCAAAGCAGGAGGTTTTACAGGAAGGATCGTCTGTCTTCTTCTGCTGTATCCCTTCTGATGGAGCTCGAATTACTACCCTCTACTTCTCCAACACTCCATACCCTCTAATCAACATCAGTACCCGTGTCAGAGCCATTAGAGTGCTTGGACTCAATAGCACTGAGATCGGCGTGAACCTCATCTGCCAGGACGACTCGGGAAAGGAGCAAGCGGTATTAAACTACGTCACCTGTGAGTTCAGCAGAAAACAGTGTGATGATTTGAATCTGTCTATACTTCCCATGTTGTAAACTTACAATACTGTAGATATATTAGCCTGATTATTAGCAGTAATGATCTAAACTAGGTACAACTGCTGAAGGAATTGTTATGTGGAGCAAACTGATGCATCGGTTTTTCCTTTTCTAAGATAAGGTTCCTGAGATCTGGCCATTTACCTACCCAGGGTGTGTGAGAGTGTGTGTGCGGGAAGGTAGCATTGTTAAGCCTGGTTGTCTTAGCAACAGCCTTGGCAGCACGGCTAACTCACACAGAGAGAATATAACCTGATATCTTCAAATGGGAAAGTAACTGTGTTGATTCTTAGCTAGATATCTCAGGAACCATTGGTGCTAGAGTTTTGCTTTTTGGATTGACAGAGTGTGCAACATTAAGTGAGAATCAGCAGTTTAGAAACAGGGATATTGTTGCTGACTCACTATTTTAACTTATTATACTTAACTATTTTACATATGTAAGCATTGTGTACACGAGGGGGCTTAGTTCACACCATTTTTGGAGGGGCAATGTTGAGAATAATGGTGGAAGTTGAAACACCATGGATCCAAACAAATTGTGGCCTGTTTGTCAGGAAGTCCAATACCAGCCACAGAGAGATGGCTTCAACCCCAGCAACAGCAGTTTATTGGCTAGGATATGCGGAATAATGGTGTTAAATGCGGAACTAAAGTCCAGAAAAAGCAGCTTGGCATATGAATCCCTACCATCCAAATGATGTAGAGCAGAGTAGAGCAGAGTGGATGACAGCTGACACTGCATTAGACATTGACCGATTTCTCCATATTGGTATGGGCCAAAATAGCCTTTCAAGGCACTTCATAATAATAGGTGTGAGGGCCACTGAACGATAGTCATTCATGGCTCTTGCGGCTGCGTTTTTAGGCACTGGGATAATAGTGGACTTTTTGAAACACGAAGGCACCTTACCTTGGGACAGAGAGGTGTTAAAAATATGTATCAGCACCTCAGTGAGTTCTTGAGCGAATTCTCTTAGAACCCGTCCTGGTATATTGTCTGGGCCTGCTGCTTTCCGAGGATTGATCCACTGCAGTGTGCTCCTCACATCCACCATAGACACAGAGGCAGCTCATCCAATGAAGGTGTGAACCTATTTGTATGGGGAGGATTGGATGGCTCGTAGCAAGCATAGAATGAATTCAGGGCATCAGGAAGTGATGGATCTGAAAGACATTCATCCTTCTTCCTTTTGTAGGCTGTTATCCTCTGTATGCCTTTCTACATCTCCCTAGCATCATTAATATTATATTAGTATTATAATAGTAGTGACATCATTAATACATTTCCTGATGCATCCACACACTTTTAATGCACAATCGTCTAGGTCCACCCTTCCATCATGAGTTGCTGCCTCTCTGAATACCTGTCAGTTGGTGCACTCAAAACAGTCTTGGAGCATAGAAACAGCTCCAATGAGCCACTTAATGATGGCCTTCCTTGTGGCGTTTCTATTTTTCAGCACGGGATGATGAGTAGGAAGCGTGGTCAGAGAAGTCGAGGTGGGGGCATGACACCGCTGTGTATGCTTCCCGTTTGTTGGTGTAAACATGGTCTAATGTATTGCTGCCTCTGGTTGCTATAGAGACATGCTGGTAAAATGTAACTCATGTAACTCCCTGAGTGCTATGCTAACGTTCGCACTTGGGGGCATGTAAACAGCGACAATGTACACAATGGTAAACTCTTGAGGCAAGTAGAACGGATGGCATTTCAGTTGCAGATATTCCATAGACTCAGAACAGTGGTTGCCTACTGGACTACAATTTGTGCACCAGCATTTGTTGATATAAATGCAGAGTCCTCCTCCACGAGTTTTCCCCGATAAGTTTACATTACTGTCAGCTCAGAAGAGAAGTAGCCCCTCGATCTGGTAAGCTGAGTCTGGCATATTGATGTTAAGCCATGTGTCTGTCAGAAATAGTGCAAAGCAGATCTGTAGCTGTTCATTCGGAGCTGCATTAGGTTCATTTTATTGTCTAATGATCGGATGTTGGTGTGGAAAAGTGTTGGAAGAGCAGGTCTATTGCGTGGTAGGGTGGATGGGGCTCCAGTGCGTGAGGAGACGAGAATCTGACATATGTCTATTTTTTAATCAATTTAATAACAAACATTTATTTGGCAATAAGCTTTTTGGAAAGAATACTTTCGGACCTGGACTGGATGTGCAGGCGACATTGCTAACCACTAGACCATTGTGCTGCCCTGGTTCAATTCAATTCAATTTTATTTGTATAAGAGTTTTTAAAAATGGTCACTCAGAATCAAAAGAAAATTATGGGAATGTATATGAAATGTGAGAAAATTACAGTCTTATGCCAAAAGTTCTTATCAAAAAAACCTCTTGATAAATAACAGATTTTGGTCATTATTTTATTGAAAAGATGTTAACTCAGTCTCTCTTGGTAATGGAAAAAATGCACAGTATTTTCAGCAAACATTGATACATAGTTACTTTTTATGTCATAAATTTAAAAAGGTAGAAAAAAATATATTGTGGCACTGTGCAAAAGTTTGGGCACCCTACATAATCTTAATACTTAGTAACGCCTCCTCTGGCAGATATCACAGCTTGCAAAGCTTTTTATAGCTAAAAGTCTTTCAATTCTTGTACTTGGGATTTTCTCCCATTCTTCCTTGCAAAAAGCTTCTAGTTCTGTAATATTCTTTGGTTTTCTTGCATGCACAGCTCCTTTAAGATCTACACACAAATGTTCAATGATGTATAAATCAGGGGACAGTGATGGCCGTTCCAAAACCTTCAGCTTCTGTCTCTTCAGCTTTTTTACAGATGTTTACTTCCAGAATTTTCTGGTATTTAGTGGAATCCATTCTTCCCTCCACCCGTGCAATGTTTCCTGTGCCACTGGCTGCAACACAACCCCAAAGCATGATAGATCCACCCCCATGCTTAATAGTTGGCGAGGTGTTCTTTTCATGATAAGCTGCTCCTATTTTTTTCTCCAAACATGCCTTTGCTGATTGTGGGTAAAGAGTTCTATTTTAACTTCATCAGTCCACAGCACTTGTTTCCAAAATGCATCAGGCTTCTGTAGTTCCCTTTCAAAAGCTACACTCGATGCTGCGTGAAAACGCTATGGGAACATCTCTTTGTTGCCCGGTTGTGAAGCCTGTGCATGCCAAAATCGCCGAATACCTTCGGCTTATAACCTCTGCCAGGCATGACGTCACCGAATAAGGTGCACCTGCGGGTTATAAATAGGAGTGACCCGGAAACATCCTCAGATCTTTTTGTCTTCAGGACCGCTTTGTGTTTGCGTGTGCATGTACAAGCCGTAACGAAAGCGAAATAAAAATAACAGCATTAACTCACCGATATGGCAGAGTTGCTTAAGAGATGCGTGCCTCCGTGCGATAGATCTCTTTCGGAGGGCGATCTTCACGAGTTTTGTCTCGAGTGCTTCGGGGAAGAACACGCTCGCCTCGGGCTTCAGGGAGACTGTGAGTATTGTGATCTTCTCCCTATTAAGGTGCTTAATTCCGGCGCATTCCTGGGGCTCGCGTACTGATCTGGCAGACGCGCACGAGATGGAATTCCCTCTTTTCTCTCGCGCTCTCTCCGGATCAGGAAGTTTTAGCTTCCGCTTCGCAAGCGCGCTCCGGCGCTTCTTGTGAAGGAGCGGAAGAATCTTCCTCTCTCGCTTCCATGGAAGTAGCCTCCTCACAACGCTCCTCCAGTGCTGACAGAGCTTTTGAGGAATTATTAGAGGTTATAACGCGTGCGGTAGAGCGATTGCATATTGACTGGCCGCAGCAGCGAGATTCCCCCAAGCGTTCGAGATTGAACGACAGGTGTCTGTCGGGTGGCCGGGGGGAGGAGCCTCAACGTCTCTCTCTCCCCTTCTTTGGTGACATCCATGATGAATTAACTCTTTCATGGAGCAAGCCGTATTCATCGCGTGTTTTTGTGCCTTCGACTTATTCGGATATCATTGATGCAAAAGCATGCGGTTATATGATGATGCCCAGATAGAAGAGACGCTTGCGGGCTATCTCTCTCCTGGGACATCATCCTCCCGGAAAAAGCCTATTCTCCCCTCCAAGCCGTGCAGATTGACATCTGCTTTTGTGGGTAAAGCTTTTCAGGCAGCAGGACAGGCTGGTGCTTCACTGCACACCATGGCGGTTTTGCAGGTTTACCAGGCTGACCTGCTGAAGCACCTGAGCAGCGGCGGGGCTATTGATGACCACAGACCTGTCTCTCCGTGCAACCAAGCGGACGGCCCGTGCTGTGGGCCGTTCCATGGCTGCCATGGTGTCCACGAAGAGGCATCTGTGGCTGAACCTCACGGGCATCAAGGATAAGGATCGTGTTGTCTTCCTCGATGCCCCCATCTCGCCTTCCGGCCTTTTTGGCGACGCTGTTAATTCCGCCGCCACTAGGTTTCGGGAGGCAAAGCTATACGAACAGGCCTTTGGGAGGTTCCTTCCCTGCCGTGCTCAAGAACCGGGACCGTCGGCCACCCGGCCCCGGCCAGGTCTGGCCCCTATCAGGCGCGAGGTGCAGAAGGAGAGCGTGACCAGCTTCTCAAAAATCTGCGTCGAAAAGACCGGATCTGAGGAGCTTCCTCTCTTCAAAGAAGAAGCCCTGAGTTCGTGCGCCTGGGGCCGTGGGGGTGTCTCCCCCCGGGGAGGGGCGCCTGGATTTTCATCACAAAACAGGGCCTCCTCCCTGGCACTCCCGGGAGGCTGGTGTTCAATCCCCGCCACCACTGGTGTTTCGGGGAGCGCCGGTCTCCAATGAAAAGTTGGGTGTTCAGGCATCTCCTGCCACACTTCATCTACCAACACCTAACAAACCCCCCCCCCCCCCCCCCCCCCCATCCAGCCGAAGTGTCAAAGCTCGAAACTACTGCCAGGTATATCTCCTTGGGTACAAAGGACTGTAGGCACAGGCTACAGGATTCAGTTTGCACATCGTCCTCCGCGTTTCAACGGCGTGGTCTCCACTTCCGTGAAACTGGATCGAGCACATCTGCTGGCCCAGCAGTTACAGACTCTGCTGGGCAAAGGGGCCATAGAACATGTTCCCCTCCCAGACAGAGAGTCGGGCTACTACAGTCGGTACTTGTTGGTGCCCAAGAGAGGGGGAGGGTTGAGTCCGATCTTGGATCTTCGCGGCTTGAACTGCTATCTCAGGAATCCAGATTCAAAATGTTGACTGTCAAAATGATTGTTTTTCAAATCCAACTAGAGGATTGGTTTGTGACAATCGATCTCAAGAACGCATATTTCCATATAGAATTATTGCCACAGCACAGGAAGTTCCTGAGGTTTGCTTTTGGGGGCAAAGATTACCAGTATTGGGTCCTTCCATTTGGCCTAGCTCTGTCACCCCGCCCATATACAAAATGCATGGATGCAGCTCTGGCTCCTTTATGACTCCAGGGCATTCGTATTTTGAATTACATAAACGACTGGCTGATTCTGGCCCAGTCTCAGGAGCTAGCGCTTCGACATTGAGATGTCGTCCTAGCCCATCTTCATTCTTTAGGATTGAGACTCAATGACACAAAAAGCGTTCTCCTTCCTGTTCAGAGGACAACATATTGGGTATCGCATGGGATTCGGTCACAATGCGGGCACAGTTGTCTCCTGCTCGTGTCGAATCCATTCTCAACACCCTGAAGGAAATCAAGCTAGGCCAGAAGGTCACTATTCATCACTTTTAGAAATCTTTAGGCCTCATGGCAGCTGCGTCCACGGTGATACCTTTGGGCCTTCTGCACATGAGAGCATTTCAGCTGTGGCTAAGAGCCAGGGGGGTTCATTCAAGGGCCAACCCCCAGAGGCTAATAAGGGTTACGCGCCGGGGGCTTCGTACCCTTTCTATGTGGTTCAGACCCCGGTTTCTGACTTTGGGTCCCACTCTAGGTCCGTCTTGTCGTCGCAAGATGCTAACGACAGACGCTTCCCTCACGAGCTGGGGTGCGGTCTTGGATGGCCGTCCAGCACAAGGGAGCTGGAGAGGTCATCTTCTCGCGTGGCACATCAATTGCCTCGAAATGATGGCTCTGTTCCTGGCCCTGAAACACTTCCTCCAGCAGTTGAGAGGCTACCATGTCCTAGTGCGGGTGGACAGAACTGCGGTAGTCTCGTACATAAATCGCCAGGGTGGACTGTGCTCGCGCCGCTTGAACAAGCTAGCGCACCAGATTCTGCTTTGGACACAGGACAAGTTCCTGTCCCTCAGGGCGATTTACATTCCAGGGCATATGAATGTAGGAGCAGACTTGCTATCCAGACAAGCTGTAAAACATGGGGAATGGAAACTCCACCCCGAAGTAGGAAGTCAATCCAGCTCCCCTGGGTCTGGACGCAATGGCCCACATGTGGCCCAGATTACGCCTTTATGCGTTTCCACCTATAGTTCTGCTCCCAGGAGTCCTGGCGAGGGTCCGTCAACAGGGCTTGCGCCTCTTATTGATAGCGCCCCATTGGCCGACCAGAGTGTGGTTCTCGGATCTAATACCTCTCCTCGACGGCTCACCCTGGGTGATTCCAGTGAGGAGGGATCGTCTGTCTCAGGCACAGGGGACAATACTTCATCCCCGGCCCGAGCTCTAGAACCTTCATGTTTGGCCCCTGAACGGGACCAACTAAGACATGCTGGGCTTTCAGCCAGCGTAATTGAAACCATTTTAAGTGCCAGGGCTCCCTCCACTAGAAGAACTTATGCCCTCAAATGGAGTGTATTTGAAAATTGGTGCATGGCAAGACATGTAGACACAGTTCACTGCCAGATTGTTTCAGTGCTGGAGTTTCTGCAAGAAAAGTTGTCCTCGGGCTTATGCCCTAGTACGCTTAGAACGTACGTAGCCGCTATTTCGTCTTGTCACGCTCTGAATGATGGGGTTTCTGTGGGCAAGCACCATTTAGTTGCCCGTTTTATTCGTGGAGCTAAACGGTTGAACCCGCCCACGAGAGCGACGGTCCCTTCATGGGACTTAACTTTTGTACTCGAAGGCCTGGCCGGCACCCCTTTCGAACCACTAGAGTCAGCGCCTGTCAGGCTTCCGTCTCTTAAGATGGTTTTTCTTATTACTTCTAAAGCTATTCGGCATTCTCACCCGAACTATCTTCCCAAGGTTACATTCTCGACCATGCACCCAGTTGTTCTCGAGGCCTTCTGTCCTCCGCCTTCACAGCTCCGGAGCAGGAAAGACTTCACTTACTGTGTCCAGTACGTGCTCTTCGGATCTACGTCCACCGCACTAGCCAGTGGTGTAAGTCAGAGCAGTTCTTTATTTGCCATGGGGGTCTGCCACTAGACAGACTCTGTCACACTGGGTGAGAGATGCCATTGCCCTAGCCTATGAGGCGCGTGGTCACACTTCGCCTCTGGGAATCAGGGCTCACTCAACCAGGGGGATTGCCTCATCGATTGCCTTGGCAAGAGGCGTTCCCCTGCAGCAGGTGTGTGATGCGGCGGGCTGGTCCCCTCCACACACGTTTGTTCGATTTTATAGTCTGGATGTCAATGCTACTCTGGGTTCGTGGATCCTTGAGTCAGCATCCCAGAGCTAGGTCTGAGACCTCCTCGGCTTGTGCGCACACGCTACACAACCTGGGGGTTCCAGACACTTGCAGTGCGGCGGCGTTGGTATTCTCGTTCCCATAGCGTTTTCACGCAGCATCGAGTGTAGCTTTTGAAAGGGAACGTCTCGGGTTACTTGGCTGTAACCCTGTTCCCTGATAAAGCGGGAACGAGATGCTGCGCTCCGATGCCGCACTGCTGGCGTGCCTGGACGTCCTTCAGACAAAATTGACCTGAGGATGTTTCCGGTTCACTCCTATTTATAACCCGCAGGTGCACCTTATTCGGTGACGTCATGCCTGGCAGAGGTTATAAGCCGAAGGTATTCGGCGGTTTTGGCATGCACAGGCTTCACAACCGGGCAACAAAGAGATGTTCCCATAGCGTTTTCACGCAGCATCTTGTTCCCGCTTTATCAGGGAACAGGGTTACAGCCAAGTAACCCGAGACGATACTTTTTGTAGATACTGTTACATACTTCTGACGTTGGATTTTATGATGGAGACGCAGGAAAGGTTTTCTGCTGACTCTTCCATGAAGGTCTTGTGGAACGGTGCACCACCACTCCTGAGTCTGCTGAATCTTCCTGCAGGTTTTTTGCAGTCAAATGGGGGTTATGATTTGTCTTTCTGACCAGCATACGAGCAGTTCTCTCCCAGAGTTTTCTTGGTCTTCCAGATCTCATCTTGACCTCACAGTTCCCCTGAACTACCATCTCTTAATTACATTTCTCACTGTGGAAACTGCAAGCTGACGACGCTTTGCTATCTTCTTGTAGCTTCTCCAGCATTGTGGGCATCAAAAACTTTCATTTTCAGAGTCGTACACAGCTGCTTAGAGGAACCCATGGTTGTTGAGTGTCCGCAAGTGTGTGCACGAGGGTTGAAGAGTCAAAGTATTTGTACAGCATTGAAATTGCCATTTACGAATGACAGCTGTTGCCAGGCATCAGATCTAACGAGTTGATTAAGGTCTGAAACCTTGTAAAAAGAATCTGAGACTCTGGAACTCTTAGGGTGTCCAAACTTTTGCACAGTGCCATAATAATGTTTTTACATTGTGCACATTCTCTCATCCTATTCCTGATGATTGCTCGTTTCCCCTGGGGCTGCTGCTTCGGGTCACGTCCTATGTTTGTCCAGGTTGGATCCGGGTTTAAAAATGTCAAATTTGAGTACATTGTATGCCAATACACTGTGAAAATGCACGTCTGGTTGGATGCTAACTGTATTTCTTTGGCTTGTACCTACATGTGCTGTGACAATGAAATCGGATCTAATCTAATCTAATAAAAATAAGAGTATCTCTATCATATCTAACCTAATCAATGGTGAAGAATTTTCCAAGGAAAAAGAGATCAGGGCCATCATGAAGGCAGGTGACCTCACTGGCGTCATCTTGGTTTAACACACAGTTAAACATGTTTAGTTAACATCTAAATTTAACATTTAAACACCTAAATTATTGAAACTCATTTTTTCAATTCAATTCAATTCAATTCAATTTTATTTCTATAGCGCTTTTAACAATGGTCATTGTCTCAAAGCAGCTTCACAGAAATGAAAAGAAAATGAAAAGAAGACTTATGGAAATGTATATATGTGTAAGAAAAATGAGTCTAGATAATGAGATTGTCCCTGATGAGCAAGCCAAGGGTGACGGCGACAGTGGCAAGGAAAAACTCCCTGAGATGGCAATAGGAAGAAACCTTGAGAGGAACCAGACTCAACAGGGAACCCATCCTCATCTGGGTGATGACAGATAACAGAAATTGTAGAACATCATGTGTGTTATGCAGATGAAAGTTCGATATAACAGAAGTTATTTAAATTAACACAAAGTCCAGTTCAGCTCAGGGATGAGTCAGCAGGTGCAGAGGGCAGATGGGGGTCTGGATCACTGGGAGCTCAGGAGCAGCATGTGTAGATCCAAACCAACATGAAGAAAAATTCAGCTGGAGCAGGTCCTTCTCTGGATGCCTCAGGAACCTCGCAGGGTCGGCCTCTGTCTACTGAAGCTGACACAATCTCCAGATGCCTCGGGATGGGTGGAAAAATAAAGAGCAGGTGAAAAGAATTAGCATGGTTGCCATTCACGATAGATGTACTGGAGTATGAGGTAAAGAAATTAATTACTGTATGTGTATGCCAGATTAAAGAGATGCGTCTTGAGTCTACTTTTAAATTGGGAAACTGTGTCTGAGCCCCGAACACTGTCAGGAAGGCTATTCCAAAGCTTTGGAGCTAAATATGAAAAAGCCCTACCTCCTTTTGTAGATTTTGATATTCTGAGAACTACCAGAAGTCCGGAGTTTTCTGATCTTAAGGAGCGTGGTGGATTGTAACGTATCAGAAGACTGGTTAGGTATGTGGGAGCTAGATCGTTTAGAGCCTTGTAAGTAAGTAATGCTATTTTGTAATTAATTCTAAACTGAACAGGTAGCCAGTGCAGGGATGATAATATTGGGGTTATATGATCATATTTTCTGGATCTAGTGAGAACCCTGGCGGCTGCATTTTGGACTAACTGTAGCTTGTTAATTGAGGATGCAGGACAGCCACCCAGTAATGCATTACAGTAGTCCAGTCTGGAGGTCATGAATGCATGAACCAGCTATTTTTTGAACACTGAAAACTCTATACACTTTCAAAACATTAGGTTTTTGTCTGTTTTAAAAGTTGCAGTGCAAATGAAAGATAAATAAAAGGTTTTTGTCTTTTATATGTTAATTATTACTGAAAACTCTTGTGTTTGTCAATCACTTGTCTTCCTGTTTTGTGGTTAATAATAGTGAATGTTAATGAATGCTCCAAATGCACATGAGTGATTACTGAGTAGACTAGGGATTAGTGTCAGCACCTGCTGTATTGCTGATTTGGATTACTCCATGCTATAGTTTTTATTATCAGAAGGGGGCACCAATGAAGGAGGGATACGCCAAAACGGAGAAACAATCAGCGGAGTTTTCCAGCTGCTGCAGTTGAAGTTAATGTAATTCACCTTAAACACACAAAATGTAGTTATTTAAAGTTTGGGAAGATTATATGAACTATAATTCCAGATGATCATCATTAGCACTTCTTATCTCAAGTTTCTGAAATGTACTGCAGTCACACTGCTGATGTTCTACATGTGTTAAAAACATCTAACACATTTCAGTCGTGTTGCTCAACACACAACATCTTATCAGAGTGTTCTCTTACATAAAGGAAGTAAAGACAGATGTGTTTTTCTAGTTCCTCCTGAGAAGCCAAAGAACCTGAGCTGTGAGACGAGGAACCTGAGGAACGTTGTGTGTTCATGGACACCAGGCAGAGAACCCAACCTGGGCGGAGATCAGAGACGCAGATACACACTCCACATCCTGTAGGTCTGATTATAACGCCAGAGTCATCAGCACAATACATTCTGACTCAATCCGATCTCAGTTCGACTCCTCATCTCAGTCTGATCTCTGCCTCACTTGTATACAATGCTTTGTTTACTTCTTGTCTCCTCTCTATCTCTCTCTCTCTCTTTCTCTCTCTTCGTTGCTCTCCTGCAGAAACTCAGATGGCGTGGTCTTCTCGTGTGATAAGAGACCCTCCTCCTGTGAGTTCCCAGTTCTCCCAGACCTGATCTTCTACAACATCTCTCTGGTGGTGAACAACAGCCTGGGGGAGGAGCGAGAGAGCTACGCCTTCAACATCACACACAGGGGTGAGAACACATACACACACACACACACACACACAGATGGTGATGAATTCTTAAGGTTTTTAAATAAACAAAAGTGTGTGTGTATAAGTCAAGTCAATTTTATTTATATAGCGCTTTTAACAATTG
>CM059208.1:567286-774786 GCA_030347435.1 Clarias fuscus
AGTGTGGCTTTTATGCAGCATTCTCCAGCTCCAGTCCTGCAGGTCCAGTGTTCAGCACAGTCTGCTGATTCCTCTGCTCAAACACAGCTGATCCATCTAATCTGTTAATCCCCAGGTGTACAGTAGAGGGTGTGTTCAGGTGCTAACCCTAACCCTAACACTGTGCTGGGCTCTGGCCCTCCACGACTGAAGTTTAAGAATCCTTTCTTTAATGCGTGTGTGTGTGTGTGTGAGACCAGACCCCACCCCGAAGGAGAAGAGGATTATTGGTAATGCAGATGGTCTCCTGTTGACCTGGCCATCACTCTCCTCAGTGACATGTGGCTACACCCTCGAGTGGTGTATGATGGGTAATTCAGGACCATGTGACCTGCAGTGGAGGAAAGTCTCAGCGAATCAGACGTCTTTATTTCTCTTTGCAGGTATGAAAGAATGCGAGTGTTTCTTTAAAATATACAGTATGTAAAGTGTATACAGTGAATCTTGAACTGCGAGTAACCCGGTTTGCGAGAGTTCCACAAGACAAGAATTTTAAAAAAAATCTATTTCTCTTCATCTTGATAAATGAGCGAGTCTTGATTTACGAGTACTGAATATCATCGAGCATTATGTATCACGCATGCGCTTCTTGTTTTGACGCCGAGCGCCATTTGATGATTGCTGAGCCAATGGTTCATCTCTCTCTTGTGCTGCTGAATTATGTGTAATCATCTCCCCTGCTTGGTCTCAATGCGCGTGTCACTCGTATAGTCAATATCCATGCCCGCGTGTACTGTTTACTATAATTAAATTAAATTCAATTTTATTTGTATAGTGCTTTTAACAGTTGTCATTGTCACAAAGCAGCTTTACACAATCAAAAGAAATTATGAAAGTTTGTACGAACTGTGAATGTCTATGAATCAAAATGGTCAGATCGTCCCTGATGAACAAGCCGAGGGCGACGGTGCTGAGGGAAAAACTCCCTGAGATGGTAATAGGAAGAAACCTTGAGAGGAACCAGACTCAACAGGGAACCCATCCTCATCTGGGTGATAACGGAGAGCAGGGATTGATCTGCACTCATACTGTGTGTTAGGAGGCTGGAAGTTCAGTATAACAGGAGACGTGTTTAAGTGGATATCGAGTCCAGAGATAACAGTTAGGTCTGGTCACAGTCACATAATCAATCTTATCATTTTGATTCATACACATTGCATACAAACGTACTTCTTTTGATTGTGTAAAGCTGCTTTGCAACAATGTCAATTGTTAAAAGCGCTATATAAATAAAATTGACGTGACTTGACATAATGTATAATGTGAATGTATATTTAGTGTACAGTGCAAGCAGGGACTCCGGCAGGACTAACTATGACATCATAACTAAAAGGGAGAGCCAGAAGGAAACACAGACATGAGGGGGAACCCGGATGTAAAGCATATGTCAACCAGTACCGTATTTTAAAATGGATGCGACATTTCTCAGGGAGCCAATGCAGTGTAGATAAGATAGGGGTGATGTGCTCGTATCTTCTGGTTTTAGTGAGGACTCTCGCTGCTGCATTCTGGACCAACTGAAGCTTGTTTATGCACCTAGAACAACCAGACAGTAAGGCGTTACAATAGTCCAACCTAGAGGTGATAAAAGCATCAACTAGTTTTTCTGCATCGTTTAGTGACAATATATTCCTTAACTTGCCAATATTTCTGAGGTGAAAGAATGTTATCCTGGTGATATTGTCTACATGTAACACTGTGACCACGTGATGGCCACAGAGATGTGTAAAGCATTTCTTATTTTGTGGTTGTATGTGTGTAAACTGGTGTGTGTGTGTGTGTGTAAGTTGTCTCTCTGGTCTCAACCACTACAACCATGATTCTTTTCAAAGGTAAATAATGAAGATTATTTTGTTTTATCTTCACTTTATATTTTGTATTAATTATTTTTATATGACCTATCTGGGAACCATTACCTTATCGCGGTGGAGAGGTTTACGTTCCCTCATGAACCTGGGAGCGGTGTTGTCTGGAGCCATGTGCTCTTGGTAGGGTCTCCCAAGGCAAATTGGTCTCAGTCGAGGGGCCAGACTAAGTATGGTTTAAAAAAACCCATGAATAAAAGAGGAGGGAGAAGAGTGACCCTGCCCGGAGGAAGCCCAGGGCCCATGTCTGGAGCCAGGCCTGGACAGAGGGCCCGTCAGCGAGCGCCTGGTGGCCGGGTCTGCAACGGGGCCCGGCCGGGCACAGCCCGAAAGAGCAACGTGGAAACCTGTCCTCCCCCATCTCGTGGACCCACCACCTGCGAGAAAAATTGGTGGGGTAGGGTGCGCTGCTATTTGGGTAGCAGTGAAGGCCGAGGGCCTCGACAGACCAGACCCGGGCAGCAGAAGCTGGCTCTAGGGACGTGGAACGTTACTTCTCTGTGGGGGAAGGAGCCGGAGCTTGTGCGGGAGGTGGAGCGTTATCAGTTAGATCTGGTGGGGCTTACCTCGACACACAGCCTCAGCTCGGGATCCGACTTTGTTCTTCTCCGGAGTTGCCCAGGGTTTGAGGCGCCAGGCGGGTGTGGGGATACTCACGAGTCCCCGGCTGAGTGCCATGACATTTGAGTTGTGTGGACGAGAGGGTCGCCTCTCTGCGTCTGAAGGCCATGGAGGGGAAGACTCTCACTGTTGTCTGTGCTTATGCACCAAACAGCAGTTCAGAGTACTCTTCCTTCTTGGATACTCTGAATGGAGTATTGCTTCGGGCCCCAGTAGGGGATTCCATAGTCTTGCTGGGGGACTTCAGTGCACATGTGGGCAATGATGGAGGGGCGTGATTGGGAGGAACGGCCTCCCTGGTCTAAACCCGAGCGGTGTTTTGTTATTGGATTTCTGTGCTAGTCATGGATTGTCAATAACAAATACCATGTTCAAGCATAGGGATGCTTATAAGTGTACTTGGTACCAGAGCACCTTAGGCCGAAGGTCATTGATCGATTTTGTGATCGTATCATCTGACCTGAGGCCATATGTCTTGGACACTCGGGTAAAGAGAGGGGCAGAGCTGTCAACTGGTGTCAACTGGTGTCACCATCTGGTGGTGAGTTGGGTCAGGTGGCAGGGGAGGCCACTGGACAGACCTGGTAAGTCCAAACGTGTAGTGCGGGTGAATTGGAAACGTCTAGGGGAGGCCCCTGTCCAAGAGGCCCTCAACTCCCACCTCCAGCAGAGCTTTTCCAGCATTCCTGTAGGAGCTGGGGATATTGAATCAGAGTGGTCAATGTTTAAAGCATCTATTGCTGAAGCTGCAGCTGTAAGTTGTGGTCTTAAGGTTATGGGTGCCTCAAGGGGCGGTAACCCTTGAACAGCGTGGTGGACACCTGGGGTTAGGGAAGCTGAAAAAGGACTGAAAAAGGAGTCCTTCAGGGATATGTTATCCCAGGGGACTCTAGAGACAGTTGCAAGGTACTGGCGGGCTCAAAGGATAGCAGCTGCAGCGGTAGCAGAGGCAAAGCAGCGGGTGTGGGAGGAGCTCGGAGAATCCATGGAGAAGGACTTTTGGGCGGCACCAAGGTGCTTCTGAAAGACCATCCGGCACCTCAGGAGGGGGAAACGGGGAACCACCCAAGCTGTGTACAGCAAGGATGGGATGCTGCTGACCTCGACTGAGGAGGTAATCGGGTGGTGGAAAGAGCATTTTGAGGAACTCCTGAATCCGACTAATCCACCCTCTGTTGCAGAGACAGAGCTGGAGGATGACGGGGGACGACGACGTTGATTTCCCTGGGTGAGGTCACTGAGGTAGTCAAACAACTCCACGGTGGCAAAGCCCCGAGAATTGACGAGATCCGTCCGGAAATGCTGAAGGCTCTGGGTGTTGAGGGGCTGTCTTGGTTGACACACCTCTTCAACATTGCGTGGAAGTCAGGGACAGTGCCTAAGGACTGGCAGACGGGGGTGGTGGTTCCCCTTTTTAAAAAAGAGGACCAGAGGGTGTGTGCCAACTACAGGGGCATTACACTACTCAGCCTCCCTGGGAAAGTGTACTCAAAGGTGCTGGAAAGGAGGGTTCAGCCGATTGTCGAACCACAGATTGAAGAGTGGTTTTCGTCCTGGTCGTGGAACAGTAGACCAGCTTTTTACTCTTGCAGGAATCCTGGAGGGGGCGTGGGAATATGCCCATCCAGTCTACATGTGTTTTGTGGATTTGGAGAAGGCATATGATCGCGTCCCTCGGAATTTCCTGTGGGAGGTACTGCGGGAGTATGGGGTGAGGCGGTCACTTCTCAGGGCCATCCAATCCCTTTACACCCAAAGTGAAAGCTGTGTTCGGATTCTCGGCAGTAAGTCAGACTTGTTTCCAGTGGGTGTTGGCCTCCGCCAGGGCTCTGCTCTGTCACCAATCCTATTTGTGATTTTCATGGACAGGATATCAAGGCGCAGCCGTGGAGGAAAGGGTATCCAGTTTGGTGAGCTAAAGGATTGCATTACTGCTTTTTGCAGATGATGTGGTCCTGATGTCATCATCAGTCTGTGACCTGCAGCGCTTGCTGGAACGGTTTGCAGCTGAGTGTGAAACGGTGGGGATGAGGATCAGTACCTCGAAATCTGTGGCCATGGTTCTCAGCAGGAAACCGATGGATTGTCTACTCCAGGTAGGGAGCGAGTCATTACCCCAAGTGAAGGAGTTCAAGTATCTCAGGGTCTTGTTTACGAGTGATGGAATATTGGAACATGAGATTGGCCGGAGAATTGGAGCAGCGGGGGCGGTATTGCAATTGTTTTACCGTACCATTGTGACGAAAAGAGAGTTGAGCCAAAAGGCAAAGCTCTCAATTTACCGGTCGATCTTTGTTCCAACCCTCACCTATAGTCATGACAAGGACAAGATCGCGAATACAAGTGGCCGAAATGGGGTTTCTCAGAAGGGTAGCTGGCTTTTCTCTTAGAGATAGGATGAGAACCTCAGTTATCCGTGAGAAGCTCGGAGTAGAGCCGCTACTCCTTTGCGTGGAAAGGAGTCAGTGGAGGTGGTTCGGGCATCTAGTAAGGATGTCATCAGGACGCCTTCCTAGTGAGGTGTTCTTGGCACGTCCAGCTGGGAGGAGACCACGGGGCAGACCAAGGACTAGATGGAGAGATTATATCCATCTAGTCCTTGGTCTAGATTATATCCAGACCAAGGACTAGATGGAGAGATTATATCTCCACACTGGCCTGGGAACGCCTCGGGATTCCCCAGTCAGAGTTAGCTGATGTGGCTGGGGAAAGGGAAGTTTGGGGTTCCCTGCTAGAACTGCTACCCCCGCGACCCGATTTTGGATAAGCGGTTGAAGATGGATGGATGGATGGATTTTTATATGAATATTTTCATTTAAATATGAATTTCATATAATATTATTTCATATGGGGGAAATTCACTTTGAAATATGAGTGTTTTGATATACAAGCACACTTCCGGAATGAATTATGCTCGCAATCTAAGGTTCCACTGTACACTGTTCCACTGTGATATTTTCTTTAAATGTACATATTTGTTTTTCTTTTGATTTCGTGTGTGTGTGTGTTTGTGTACACTGCCTGGCCAAAAAAAAATTATCATGCATTCAATGTTTTATTATTGCAACATCGCAGCATTTATTTCCATCCACAGTTGTGTTTATATTTTCGATTCACTCCATAAATTCTTCGCCATCATGACACAAAGACTCTCACTGGGGTTAAAGGTCAGGACTCTTGATGTCCAGTTCATGTGTGTAAATGATTCCTCATGCTCTCAGAGCCGCTCTCTCACACACTGAGTCCTGGAATATGTCTGTCCCGTCAGTGAAGAAGAAACCCTCCATAGATATGATGTACTGGTGATTCAGTACATTCAGGTGGCCATGTGACTTAATTTTATCTCCCCATAACGTTGCTGAGTCTCGCCCTGAGCGACTGAAGCGACCCCAGATCATAACACTGTCTCCAGAGGCTTGTACAGTGGACACTATGCATGATGGGAGCATCGCTTCATGCTCTTCCCTTCTTACCCTGACACGCCCATCACTCTGGAGTAGGATCAATCTGGACCCATCTGGTCACATGACCTTTCTCCATCCCTCTGGAATAAGCTCAATTTGGACTCATCTCATCTCTGTTCTTCCAGTGTTTAATAATGTATATTGTAAAGTATAATGAAGCTCCTCACTGCATTAGTTAGAATTTAAACATTAATAATTGCAGTAATTATCCAATCAGAGGCTCTTGTGTGTGTTTACTGATTTAAATCAAAATGGAGATGTTTTTGTCGCACTGTATTTATGCATGTAATTCTGTGTGTCCATGTGTGTGTGTGTGTGTGTGTGTAGATGAGTTGAGAGTAGGCTGTAGATACACATTTAATATCTACAGCTGTCACTCAGGTGGGCATCAGATTTACGAGAGACACATCGGATATCTTAAAGAACAGAGTGAGTACACACACACACACACACACACACACACACACGCCACATACACATGCCACATACTGTACACACACATGGACGTGATATGATGTGTATGTATAGCAGTATATGTGTCACGGCTGGTCCGTGTGAGGCTGGCTTGGAGGACCCAAAAGCAGACACAATAGGTTGGATTCAATATAACGGAGTTTAATTCAAAATAAGGAGGTGAAAGAGAGAGAGAGATGATCAAAAGAAACCAGTACTTGGGGTGCTGTCTGAAAAGAGCTGTGGCGTGGCTTGGTGGACGAGAGACATAGAGCACTGAACGTACAGATTGAACGAGCGCAGCAGAGGAGTGAGCGTGGCTGTGTGGGGAGGTGAGGGCTTCGGTGCACGTGTAAAATCCGATGTGCAGTTTGAGGGAGAGATTGGAGTTTCAGCAATCCAGAGGATAAAGGCAGGGCCGGAGTCAAAAACAGAAGCAAAGGTTCAAAGCCGGGTTATCAATCAACGTAGTGAACAGTTCCAACTTGTGAAGCTAAGGGTGTAACCAGAAGAGAAAAAAGGGTCAATAACATGAAAGGCAAAACTGTATTCTTTTCACAAAACACTAGACACAAAAAACACTAGGCTTGTGGCACGCAATAATTCGGCACTGGATGGTTGTTTGTGGCTGGTTTAAGTAGGGAGAAAGTGACGAATGAAATGCAGAGCAGGTGTGCTCATGCCGGTGAATGAGGCGGCAAAACAGAAGCCGTGGGATGGAATGTGGAGAGGAGTTGCAGGTGATCATGGCTTGGTTTGAGCGGAGGGCGTGACATGGCGTACTGTTACAGGACCCCCCCTCCTATGGGCGCCACCGGGCGTCCTAGCTGGTGCTTCTGGGTGTTGCCGGTGGAAGTCAGATATTAGAGTTGGGTCGACAATGAACCTGGCGGGGACCCAACTTCTTTCTTCTGGCCCGTAACTCTCCCAATCGACGAGGTACTGTAGGCCCCTCCCTCGGCGTCGAGCTCTTAGCAGTTTGCGCACTGTAAAAACCTCACCCCCGTCGATGAGTTGAGGAGGAGGGGGAGGGCGGGCGGGAAGGGATAGGGGGCTGGGAACCAGTTGTCTGAGCTGCGAGACATGAAACGTCGGGTTGATGCGGCGCATAGAGAGGGGTAGGGAAAGCCTGACCAAAACAGGGTTAATTACTTTGGTGATCGTGAATGGTCCGATGAATCTGGGGGATAATTTGTGGGAGGTTGTTTTGATGGGAATGTCTTGGGTGGACAGCATCACCCTCTGACCCACTCTGTACCTGGGGGCTGCCGAGCGGTGTCGGTCAGCTTGCCGTTTGAAGGTGTTGATGGTGCGTAGGAGACAGGTTCTGGCCTGGGACCAAACTCTCTTGCAGCAGCGAACAAAAGACAGGGCTGAAGGTACGTTTACCTCCTCTTCTTGGGATGGGAACAGTGGTGGCTGATAGCCCAAGCAGCAATGGAAGGGTGAGAGGCCTGTGGCAGAGGTTGGTACAGAATTGTGCGCATACTCAATCCAGGGGAGTGTCCTACTCCACGTAGTTGCATCTCGTGAGGCCATGCACATTAGGGCCTTTTCCAGTTCCTGGTTCAATCTCTCTGTCTGCCTGTTTGACTGAGGGTGATAACCAGAGGATAGGCTTGCTGTTGCTCCGATTAACCTGCAAAATGCCTTCCAGAACTCTGCTGAGAACTGGGGGCCGCGGTCGGAGACAATGTCGGAGGGGAGGCCGTGCAGACAGAAGACGTGGAGGATCATCAGCTCAGCCGTTTCCTTGGCTGACGGGAGCTTTGGCAAGGGAACAAAATGGGCAGACTTGGAGAAGCGGTCAACTATGGTCAGTATACAGGTATTGCCATCAGAATTGGGGAGGCCAGTAACAAAATCCAGGGTGATATGAGACCAAGGTCGGCGAGGAGCTGGGAGAGGTTTTAGGAAGCCAGCAGGAGGTTTGTTGGTCGACTTGTTCCTAATGCAGGTGTCACAGGCTGTCACAAACCCTTGAACATCCGCCTTCATAGATGGCCACCAGAACCTTTGCTGAAGGAGGGATAGGGTGCGGGCTCTCCCCGGGTGACAGGCAATTCGAGAGCTGTGTCCCCATTCCAGCACCTGGGATCGGACGGACGCTGGGACAAAGAGGAGGCCGGGGGGGGGAACGTTGCTTGGACCTGGTTCCCGATTAAGTGCCTTCTTCACCTGCGTTTCAATATCCAGGAGCGCGGCCGCCACCAGGCAACGAGGAGGCAGAATTGTCTCACTTGGTGATGGGTCTTGGGGCATGGAAAACTGTCGAGACAGGGCATCAGGCTTTATGTTTTTGGAGCCAGGGCGATACGAGAGCACGAAATCAAAACGAGAAAAGAACAGGCTCCACCTGGCTTGACGGGCGTTAAGTCTCTTGGCTGACCTGAGATATTCCAAGTTCTTATGGTCGGTCCAGACCACAAATGGAGAGGCAGTTCCCTCCAGCCAGTGCCTCCACTCATCCAGAGCAAGTTTAACTGCCAACAGTTCCCGATCTCCTATGTTATAATTCTTTTCAGCAGGGGGGAGACGATGGGAGAAGAAGGAGCAAGGGTGCAACTTGTTGTCCTTTAGTGATCTTTGGGACAAGACAGCCCCAACTCCTGACTCGGAGGCGTCCACCTCCACCACGAACTGGAGGGACGGATCCGGGATGATTAGAATGGGTGCAGATGTGAACCTATGTTTTAGGTCAGTGAATGCATCCTCAGCCTGCTTGTTCCAGAGAAAAGGAGCTTTGGTGGAGGTTAACAAGGTGAGAGGCGCCGCCACTGAGCTGTAATTCCTAATGAAGCGCCTATAAAAATTGGCAAACCCCAAGAATCGCTGGAGATCTCGTCTTGTGGTGGGTGTGGGCCAGTCGGTGACGGCAGTTAACTTAGATGGCTCCATCTGAAGGCTGGAAGGGGCGATGATAAAGCCAAGGAAAGACACAGACTCTTGGTGGAATTCACACTTCTCGGCTTTGACATAAAGTTTGTTTTCGAGGAGTCTCTGCAAGACTTGTCGAACATGCAATCTGTGCTCCTCCAGAGAACGAGAAAAAACTAAAATGTCGTCCAGGTACACGAAAACGAAAATATTCAGGAAGTCTCTGAGCACGTCATTAACCAAGGCTTGAAAAACAGCAGGAGTGTTGGTAAGCCCAAAGGGAACCACTAGGTACTCGTAGTGGCCTGTGGGTGTGTTGAATGCAGTCTTCCATTCGTCCCCCTCCCTTATCCTCACCAGATGATATGCATTCCGCAAGTCCAGTTTGGTGAACACACATGCTCCTTGCAGAAGTTTGAAGGCCGTGGTCATGAGTGGAAGAGGATAGCGATTCTTGATGGTGATGGCATTCAGACCGCGGTAGTCAATACAAGGACGAAGGGACTTATCCTTTTTGTCCACAAAAAAGAAACCGGCTCCAGCCGGTGAGGATGAGGGTCGGATGATCCCTGCTGCCAGTGACTCAGTGATGTATTTATCCATGGCCTCCCTCTCCGGGGCCGAAAGGGAATACAAGCGCCCTCTTGGGGGGGTAGTACCTGGGAGGAGATCGATGGAGCAGTCGTAGGGTCTGTGGGGCGGCAGAGACAGAGCACGTGTCTTGCTGAACACTTGTGTGAGGTCCCGGTATTCAGAGGGAACGTTGGAGAGGTCTAGGGGTTCTTCCTTGGTAACAGGGTGTGACGAGTGGGCTCTGGCAGAGTGGAGGCATGAAGACAGACAGGCAGGGCTCCAATCCAAGATGGTGTTCTTGGCCCAGTCAATGCTGGGGTTATGTCTGCGCAGCTAGGGAGCCCCCAGGACAACAGGAGCATGAGAACCCTCCATGATGAAGAAAGAGATGGTCTCAACCTGGTTACCAGAGATTCTTAGAGTGAGAGGGGGGGTGCGGCGAGTGATGGATGGTAGAGAACTTCCATTGAGAGCCTGGACTGACAGTGGGGTGTCCAAGGCCAGAAAGGGTATTCTTAGTTCTCTCGCAGTAGCAGCGCACATCAGGTCTTGGTCAGATCCAGAGTCAATGAGTGCTTTGAGTGGTTGGGCCTTGTTCTGGAAGATGATCATGATGGGAAGCAAGGGGCGTTGGCCTGAGAGATTTATCTGAGAGAGGTCCTCCAAGACTCCCAGTTTCATTGGAGGGCCTATTGTTTTAACGGGCATTGAAGGCGGAAGTGGCCTACTTGGCCGCAGTAGAAACGGGCCTCTTGATCCCGCTGCCGTTGGCGTTCCTCAAGAGAGATCTGGGCCCGGTCTATCTGCATAGGCTCAGCAGGGGGATCGGTAGTTTGTGGAGGGGTGATTGGTCTCATTCTTACAAGGGGTCTGGTGCGTTCTTGGCGTCTGAGCCGGAGGCGTGCATCGATGCGACCTGCTAGATCCATGAGACCATTCAGGTCTGAAGGGAGCTCCTGAGAGACCAACTCATCCTTTACGGCCTCGCTCAGTCCATGAAAAAACACGTCGCACATTGCGGATTCATTCCATCCTGCCAGGGTGCGGAACTCGATGGCGTAATCGTAGACTGAGCGTGCTCCCTGACGGAGTCTCAGCGTCTGCCCAGCTGCCTCCTTGCCAGAAAGTGAGCGATCAAAGACTCTTTTCATCTCTCTGGTGAACGCGTTGTAATTAGTGCAGCAGGGGTCGTCGGCGTCCCATAGTGCCGTTCCCCACTCACGTGCTCTTCCAGAGAGAAGTGTGATGACATAGGCTATTTTTGAGCGTTCAGTGGGAAATGTAGAGGTTTGTAACTCGAGAGACAGGGAGCACTGTGAGAGGAAGGCTCGGCAGGTGCCGGGTTCTCCATTGTAGGGCTGAGGGGGTGGCAGGCGGGGTTCTCTGATCGGAGGGGGTGGAGAACGAACTGGAGCTGGGGGTGATGAGACCTGGAACTGTTCAATCCGAGAAGCAAGTGCAGTGAGGGTGTCCGCCATAGACCTTAGGTTTTGATTCACTTGCTGAATCTCCCCCTGGTGGGTGCCGAGAAGGGTGCCCTGTGCCTCCAAGGCGGTCCTGAGTTGACCTAAATCCGCTGGGTCCATGTTGGCCGAATTATTCTGTCACGGCTGGTCCGTGTGAGGCAGGCTTGGAGGACCCAAAAGCAGACACAATAGGTTGGATTCAATATAACGGAGTTTAATTCAAAATGAGGAGGTGAAAGAGAGAGAGAGAGAGATGATCAAAAGAAACCAGTACTTGGGGTGCTGTCTGAAAAGAGCTGTGGCGTGGCTTGGTGGACGAGAGACATAGAGCACTGAACGTACAGATTGAACGAGCGCAGCAGAGGAGTGAGCGTGGCTGTGTGGGGAGGTGAGGGCTTCGGTGCACGTGTAAAATCCGATGTGCAGTTTGAGGGAGAGATTGGAGTTTTAGCAATCCAGAGGATAAAGGCAGGGCCGGAGTCAAAAACAGAAGCAAAGGTTCAAAGCCGGGTTATCAATCAACGTAGTGAACAGTTCCAATTCGTGAAGCTAAGGGTGTAACCAGAAGAGAAAAAAGGGTCAATAACATGAAAGGTAAAAAGGTATTATTTTCACAAAACACTAGACACAAAAAACACTAGGCTTGTGGCACGCAATAATTCGGCACTGGATGGTTGTTTGTGGCTGGTTTAAGTAGGGAGAAAGTGACGAATGAAATGCAGAGCAGGTGTGCTCATGCCGGTGAATGAGGCGGCAAAACAGAAGCCGTGGGATGGAATGTGGAGAGGAGTTGCAGGTGATCATGGCTTGGTTTGAGCGGAGGGCGTGACATGGCGTACTGTTCCAATATGTATGTGTGTGTGTGTGTGTGTGTGTGTGTGTGTGTGTGTGTGTGTGTCACGGGGACATGGACGGATGGGGGGTTTGACTGTTTATAGCTGTCATCACATTAGGTCCAACAGGAATGAACTAATTCCACCAACATTCAATATGTTATTACAATTACAAATCTAAATGATTATTGTTGATAAATTGTTGTGGTGTAGGAGGAATAAAACGTTCTGGGGCCTGCAGTTAGAGGAAAATAATAACTGTAACTCTGCTTCATCACTCTGTTATTATAACACTGGTTTGGGGTGAGAGGAAAGTGGTGCAGTGTGTGTTAAAATAGTAAATGTGTGTGTCTGTGTGTCTGGGTGCGCGTGTGTGTAGGGCCCCTGCAGGCTCCTGATGTACACCTGTCTCCGAGTGTAAGTTCTCACTCCATCACACTCGAGTGGAGCTTTGACGAGGAAGATCCCACTCACCCCGGATTCATTACAGGATACACAGTGACTGTACACACCGTGCCGGATAACACACATGGTCAGTCTCACACACACACACACACACACACACACACACACACACACACACACACACACACACACACACACACACACGTTACAGGTGTGTATAGTGATACAGTAGATGATCCTCATAGTAAGTGTGTGTGTGTGTGTGTGTGTGTGTGTGTGTGTGTTACAGGTGTGTACAGTGTTACAGAAGATGATCCTCACCGTAAGTGTGTGACAGTTGAAGGTCTGTGTGAGTCTCAGCATTACACAATCCGTCTGGCTGCTTGTACTAAAGCAGGCTGCGGAACTGAGAGTGTGTATACATTTACAACACCACCAAAATGTGAGTGCACACACACACACGCGCACACACACACACACACACACACACACAAACACACAAACACACAGAGAATACATGTGTCTTACACACTCTTTGTTGTTTGCAGACTATGTGTTGATTCTAAAGGTCGTGACCCCTCTCCTCCTCCTGATTGGTTGTTGCTGTTACCTGTGGTCTTACAGAAGCATGTGAGTGTTTCTCTGTCATGTTCCCTACTGTTTCCTCTCACAGCCTCCAACTCGGGAGTTATTTCTCCGTGAGAGGTCAGTTCAATTCACTTTTTATTTGTATAGCGATTTTAACAATTGACATTGTCACAAAGCAGCTTTACACAATCAAAAGAAGTAGGTTTGTATGAGATGTGAATGTGTATGAATCAAAATGCTAAGATTGTCCCCGATGAGCAAGCCGAGGGCGACGGTGGCAAGGAAAAACTCCCTGAGATGGTAATAGGAAGAAACCTTGAGAGGAACCAGACTCAACAGGGAACCCATCCTCATCTGGGTGATAACGGATAGCAGGGATTGATCAGCATAATAATGTGTACTGGAAGTTCAGTATAACAGGAGATGTGTTTAAAATTAAAATTAAAAGGAGTCCAGTTTGTTCCCGGAGGCTCAGGTAGACTGTAGGGGATTCCGGTCCTGAGTTATCGAACAACTGAAGTCACAGGTCCCCAGAGCATCAATCGATGACAGGACAGTCTTCATGGAAACCATCCCCAGCCACCATACGAATCCAGGCAGACCACACGGGGCATCCATGCGACGAGATCTCCAACCAGAAGCAGGACTCCAGGATGGGTTAGACGGCTCCAGAGGGCAGAGGGGTCTGGATCACTGGCAACTCAGGAGTGACATGTATAGCTCGACAGAGAGACAGAGAGAGGGAAAGAAGAGAGAGAGAGAGAGGAGAGAGCAGAAAAGGAGAGAACAGAAAATAAGGAGAGATGGCAGTTCTCTGTGAGGTGTCAGTTGTATGTGAGGGTGCAGTTCTCTGTGAGGGGGCAATTCTCTTCTTGTGTCTGGCAGCCACCTCAAGACATGCTCACTTCAGCATTTGGTGATGTGATGTGATGTGATTTCTGCCTAGCGCTCTCATTCAGTCATGGGGCTCGAAACAATAAAGGCCAAACCTGATCTATTCTGAACTTTGCCAGTGACAGACAGACCCTGGCGTTTGGCTTTAATCCACCACTGAAACTCTTGGCTGTTGCTTGTAGCTTCCATGCCCTCACAGGGGCGTCCCACTCCGGGGACATGGACGGATGGGGGGTTTGACTGTTTATAGCTGTCATCACATTAGGTCCAACAGGAATGAACTAATTCCACCAACATTCAATATGTTATTACAATTACAAATCTAAATGATTATTGTTGATAAATTGTTGTGGTGTAGGAGGAATAAAACGTTCTGGGGCCTGCAGTTAGAGGAAAATAATAACTGTAACTCTGCTTCATCACTCAGTGTTATTATAACACTGGTTTGGGGTGAGAGTATAGTGGTGCAGTGTGTGTTAAAATAGTAAATGTGTGTGTCTGTGTGTGTGTGCGGGTGTGTGTATTTCTGTGTGTCAGCGTGACAGCAATCGTTGTAGATGTGTTTATTTTCCCGAGACGTCAGGACATGAAGATGATGGAGCTGGATGATGATGTGTATAAGGTAATGATTCACATTACTGCCACTGCACTTCTCCACAATCCATACATATAATACATGTAATGTGTGTGTGTCTATACATTGAATATATTTGTGATAAAATAATTTGGTGCGACGTAAGATGAGTAATAGAACACATCAAGACAGTTTTTGGAATTTTTGTCTGTCTGTCTGTCTGTTTGTTTGTCTATGCATCCACTGAACAAATTCTAATGGTGTTTTTGCACCAATGTATTTGCCCCAGGCTGAGGTAACATATAGGCTTTGTTTCATCACAATCGGTCTACAGGAAGAGAAGATATGCTAACTTTAAAGTTTTCAATAGAAAACATCCTTGTTGGGGCCTCCGAGTGGCGCAGTGGTAAAGCGCTCGCCCTATCATCCGGCGATCGCAAGCTCGATTCCCGGGTGATGCTGTAACCTCTCGCAGCCGGAGGTCTAGAGAGAGCTTATTGGCCGAGCTCTCTCAGAGGGGAGGGATGATGATGCTCCCACATTAATCATGGCTCAACAGCCAATCGGCCTCCCGGCTGAGTGGTAGTAGTAGCGTTAATGTGGAGGCCCCTAGTGACGGGGGGGAATTGGACACGACTAAATTAGGGAGTCAATCAGTTGGGGGGGGAAAGAAACAAACATCCTTATTAAAAAAAAAAAAAGATAAAACCTGTACTTTATGAAGACAGATGGTGCTGGACATACACTAAACTTGCTAATAACTGATACAGAATAAGAAATCATAAAAAATATAAGTCTACTTTGAAAAAAATCAATAGTTAATTTAAAAAATCAAACAGATGGCGCTGAACATTTTTTAAAATGCGCTCATGAGTGTGTAATTGCATTTTTAAAAATGTACTGGTCAGTTGAATGATAAACCTGTGTGTGTTTGTGTTCAGGTGAGTAAGGAGATCGGTGCTCTGGTGGTGGAGGAGTGTGAGAGCTGTGGTGTGGAGATCCTGGAACAGGAAGATCACACAAGCTCGTTCTTTGATACTGACTCGGGTTGTGAGAAGTTAATGACGGCGAGCAACCTGACGTACCTGCTGGTCTCTAACACACCTGAATACGCAAAGCATTGTGGGTCGAGCAGCAGCGGCTACTTAATCCCTACATCTCCACACTGATGTGTCGGGTCTGTGCCAGAACCGGGGCCAAACTCAACTCGGCCTACAAACATGGACTCTGAGAACAACACCTCCCATCACACACTGTCAATACGAACGACACACACCTGGTGTTTATTATCATTTCACAGTGCAACTAGAACTTTTCACTGTGCAGTATACTCTCTAATGCTGTTTATAAGTGTGTCTGATTTAATTGTTATTAAACACTGTTGTACCCGAAATTACGTCTTCCTCTTTTTTACATTGTGATAACTTGGGACATAAACTATCATTACTCAGTTATAATAGAATAATAAAACAACAGATCATTAAACACACCTGAGCTCACTCACACTAAACACATAACATATAAAACATCTGACCTTTTAAACTAATTACCCTAATAAGGTTATAATTTGTTCTGTAAACAGTGTAGTTTTTAAGTGTTGAGGCACTTTAAGTAAATTCAAAATGTCTGTATTTAAAAGGCACAAAAGATGTCGTATTTTCCCATAAACAGCTTGATACAGGAGGGATACCAAGTCAAGTCAAGTCAAGTCAATTTTATTTATATAGCGCTTTTAACAATTGACATTGTCGCAAAGCAGCTTTACACAATAAAAAGAAGTAAGTTTTTATGCAATGTATATGAATCAAAATGACAAGATTGTCCCCGATGAGCAAGCCGAGGGCGACGGTGGCAAGGAAAAACTCCCTGAGATGGTAATAGGAAGAAACCTTGAGAGGAACCAGACTCAACAGGGAACCCATCCTCATCTGGGTGATAACGGATAGCAGGAATTGCTCAGCATAATAATGTGTAAGACTGGAAGTTCAGTGTAACAAGAGATGTTTTAAAATTAAAAGGAGTCCAGTTTGTTCCCGGAGGCTCAGGTATACCAGACACACATCATCAGAGTTTTTAATAATTAATTGATCTGCAGTGATGTATAGTGCTTGAGAAATTGTACCCTGTTATTCTACTTAAGTATTACTTTTATAACTTTGTTCTTCAACTGAATATGAACAATATTCTTTCTGTTACATTTGTGATGAAATTCTGTACATTCCAACTTAATATATTTCTATTAAAAGTGATTGTTTCCCATTATTTTCTGCCTTAATGTAGAATATTCAAAGCACAACATTGTTTTTTCTGAATTTTATTTTGGACGCTAATACAGACGCAGCAACATCGCACCTGCAGTCTATTGTACCTAACTGACAGTGCAAGATGGTTTGCCTTCCCACCCTGACACGCCCAGTCATGTAGCAGGTGTTTGAAAAAAGAAGTGGAGATGGCTGCAGACTAAAACCAGCACTTCCAATGAGAACATGACAACCCATGGCCTTATTTATACATGATATCAAAATCACCTGATTCATGAGTGGTTTTAGTATTTATATCACATAAATCACATATATCACAGCTGCTTAACTACATATGAAGATAACATTTTTATACGTTTAAATGGAGGAATCTTTCTTTTACTGGAGTAAATTTATACTCTGCGGAATCTCTAATTTCACTTAAATTCAGGATGCCCTAAATCATTCTTTAAAATTCATAATAAAAAGTTTCTTATATAGTTTTTGAAATGTTTAAATAGGGACAAAACAATGAAAGACATGGCAATGCCTCAGTTTAAATGGTCTTTACATTAATTTAATTTCCTGATAGTTGGCTGATAGTAGGCTGATCTGTTATATGTTACACACTAAAAAAAATGCTGGGTTGTTTCTGTAAACACGTTGTTGGGTTGTTTATACTGGGTCTAATGAGATGTAGTGAGTCATTTACAAATGAACACATGGTTGGTTTAACACAACAACTGGTTTATTCTCTGGTTTCTCCGAACGGCAGCCTGCAAAGTGTTTTAAATATTACACACTAAAAAATGCTGGGTTATTTTTACTACTCAAATGCTGGGTTGCCTCTGTTGAGTCATTTTTCTGGGTTATTTACAGTGAGTTGGGTACTTTTTGTTTAACCCAGCTTGCTCGGTTGAAGTTTGGTTAGCTAGTGACAGCTAACATCACGGACAAGACCGCCCCTCCCCCAAAGTTCACCATGGTGTATTCTGTGGCTGTCTTTTTTTTGGCTGCTGATGAGGGTGCTTCCTCCTCACGCATTTAAGAGGAAATGTAAACATTAAATACAAGGTCTGTATACACACTTTCAGTCACCTATGACTGAATTTGTTCACTGTATGTAACATTTATTACTGTTACCGTGTCAAAGTTACTCAAACTTTCAGCCTGGTCTGTGCTATAGCATGCTATAGTTTATCTAACAATGGCAGCTAGCTAGCCAAACCAAAGAACCCCACCTGTGTATGAAAGAAACTGGAAAAAATTCTGAGCTTTTTAGCTTTCTTTGTAAAAGGCTTGCAGGGTGTATGAAGGTGGTGAAGTGATGAATGAAAGCTAAACTGTTAACTGTAGTGCCAGCATGACGCTAGCATTTAGCTAGGTTGCTAGCGTTAGCAACCACATTAACATTAGAACTTGATTATTCTTAGTACTTGAGACAATAAAAAGCTGAGGTGTTACAAAACACTAATCTTCTTACAAATATGCATGCTAGCCAACCCTCTCAATTTTTCCATAAACTTTTGCTTTCTTTAATTTCTTTCTTTCTGAGGTTGGAATCAACACCGTGGAATATCTCCAGCAGGCTGAAGTGTCAAAGCCGTACCCCTATTCAATTCAATTCAATTATAATTTGTAATTGTCATCGTCACAAAGCAGCTTTACACAATCAAAATAATTATTAAGTTTGTATGAAATATGAATATGTATGAATCAAAAATGGTCAGATAGTCAGATAGTCCCTGATGAGCAAGCCAAGGGCGACAGTGGCAAGAAAAAACTCCCTGAGATGGCAGTAGGAAGAAACCGTGAGAGGAACCAGACTCAACAGGGAACCCATCCTAATTTGGGTGAACAGAAAGCAGGAATTGATCTGCATTCATACTGTAAATTGGGTGGCAGGCAGTTCAGTATAACAGTTGTTAACAGATGTTAATTGATGTTAATATGGAGTCCAGGTAGTTATTGGAGGCCCAGGTAGACTTGTAGGAAATTCCAGTCCTAAACTATCGAGCGACTGTAGCCAAGTCCAAAGAGAAACAGCTGTCAACATCAGTCGAGGCCAGAACCGTCTTCCTAGTAGAGTGAAACCGACCCCAGACATCGGACGCATCCCAAAGAGACACACGGGACATCCATGTGACGAGATCTCCAACCAGAAGAGCGTAGAGCGTTCGATCGCCCAGGCTCTTCACACCAAGCATGGCGGTCTGCCGCTCGGTCACCCTGGGTGGGTGTATGGGGGGGAATAAGGTGCGTGGTGTAGCACGAGTTGGTATGGGCCTTCGACATCCCATCCCAGTAGCCCTGAGGGGCAGTAGACAGGGGTACTGGGGCAGGAGGCGGTGGAACTGGGGTTTGGGTGCCCCTAAGGCAGTTTACGGCGTACTGACATCCCCAGTTCGAGATGGAACGGGTCGGCCAGTCTATGTGAGGGTTGTGACGATGTAACCAGGGAAACCCCAGCACTAGTCTATGTTCTGGCACACGGAAATGAGATCTGCCAGAAATGAGATCTGCTCAGAATGACGTCCGAGCCGTATTAGCACTGGGACTGTCCTGTGTGTTACACACCCTGACTTAATTGGCTGGCCGGCCAGGGAGACCAACGGGATGGCGGAAGGAAGCGGGCTAACTGGAATACCCAGTGCTGCAGCTAACCTCCCATCAATAAAATTTCCCATGGCCCCCGTATCTATGAACGCCTCCGTTCGGGCTCTCCGGATCCCGCGCCCTGAGAGCGTGGCTGGAAGGAAGAGCCCTGCATGACGGGGTCCTGACTTTTGGGTCACACCCGACCCACCCCTCCCGGGGTGACCCCGTCTGTGGCATACTTCGCCACAGGCATTGCTTGCCCTCTCGGAGCCCCGTGAGCTGCTATGCTGAGGGGCAAGCATGGCGATGCCTATCTGTATGGGCTCTCCCATGTTTTCCAGCTCTAGATCTTCAGACTCAAAATCAGGGACGGGATCTGAAGCCTCAGACTCTGTCTCCATGGGCAGAGGTGAGACTTCGCGCCTATAGCTGGGGGAACGACTGGCTAGGCGCGTGGAGCGGCTTTTTTGGGGTGGAGGAGATGTTCCCCGCCTGGAGCTGCCGGAACGTCCGCCCTGACGCTCACGGAGGTGGTTATCCACCCGGATGGCTAGCCTATAAAACTCCTCCAAATCCTGTGGAGGATCACGTAAGGCTAGCTCATCCTTTAGTCGCTCTGAGAGCCCGTGTGTATATGCAGCCATAAGGGCTGCGTCATTCCACCCCGAACTGGCAGCCCGGGTACGAAACTCGACCGTGTAGTTAGCTACTGATCGCCCCTCTTGATGAATAGAAAGGAGGGGCGACACTACACTGCTCGCCACATGCGGATGATGGAAAGTAGCCCTAAGTGCGTCAATGAACGCACTTAGGGTGGCATGCTCAGAGAGGAGGTGCTGCCACACTGCAGTTGCCCACTCTAGTACTCTGCCTGTGAGTAGAGACACCATGAATGCAACCTTCGCCCTTTCAGATGGAAACGGCGAAGGTTGCAGCTCGAATATCAGTGAGCACTGCAGTATAAATTGCACCTCTCTGGCTCTCCCGCATACGGCGGTGGAGGTGGTAGTCGAGTTTCGGCCACCAGATGGGGTAGTTGAGCCACTGATCCGGGGGCCAGATGGAAACCCGAAAGTGGCGCGCGCCTCGAGCTGCCCAAAAACTTGCTCAGGCGCTTATTAATCCCACGCATTTCCGAAATTAATGCGGTTAAGGCTTCCTCGTGTTTATCAAGCACTCTCTCTTGACCCTCAACTATTTCCTGCACCCGCTCCAAGCCCATGGGCTCTTCTGGTGGTGCGATCATTCTGTTACATGGTGCGGTATGGAGAGCCGCACCACGCGATGTTTTTAATTATAAGAGCCCTTATGCTGGGCGTTAGAGTGGGTCAATGAAATAGGAGTTAGTGAGAGTGCTTGTGATACACACAGGAAGACCTTAACGTTTGGAGATAGCGTGGGATTATTAATTAAGGAACTTAAAAGGAAAATAAATGAAAAAGTGAAAACACAAAATAAACAGAGCTCCGCCGTCTACGCGAGAACGGACAGGGCTCTGGAAAATAAAACAAAACTTATCCTCTCGGGGCGTTCACCCTTACCGAGGACTTATGGGAGAGAGAGAGAGTTTGTGCTTCGTGCACTAATACACTGTACTGAGCGCGCACGCTGAACTGCTGCGTGCCGCTCTCTCTATCTCTCTCTCTATCTCGCACTCTCTCTCGCCGGTGTCTTAAATAGACAGAGGCTGGGCCTTTGCCTCTGTCCCTAAACAGCTGTCTGTCTGTCTGTCTTTTCTTTTCTTTTCTTTTCTTTCTTTCTTTCTTTCTTTCTTTTCTTTGGCCCTGATACCATCACCAGTGCTACCTAAATGATTGCACAAAGTGCGCCGGTATCAGGACTCTTAAATAAACACGTCGTCAGGTGTGGCTCATTCAGGCTGATTGCCTGATGGCGGCGTTGCCAAGCAACCGTGTGTATAAATGGCCGTGCTTTTGCCTGTTCAGAACTCCGCGTGGTAACAGCTTGCGGATCTGCCCGTTCTGAACAGTTTAAGCACGGCTCTGCCCCTCGTGCGACTCGCGTCGTTACAAATATTTATGATTTTGTTATTGAAAAACTTCATGAAATCCTCACTACTGCATGATGTTGTTGTGGAGATTTCTGCAAGGGTCTTGTTTTCTTACAAAGCCCCAAAGTTATGGAATAGTCTTCCTATTAATGTTCCGGATTCAGACACAGTCTCAGTGTTTAAGTCTAGGCTAAAAACCTATTTATTTAGCTCAGCATTTCTGTAAATAGATTAACCTTAGGTAAAGGAGCAGATCTGGGGGACTCATGGACGTAGAGTATTCTGGTGAACTGGTATGTTTAGATGCTGTCCTCCCCACTCTCATTGATCACTCAGGTTTGTTGACGGTGAGGTGATTGGTTGCTTTACATCTCAGGGAGCCCTCATGTTTGTGTTTCCTTCTGGCTCTCCCTTTTAGTTATGCTGTTATAGTTAGTCCTGCCAGAGTCCCTGCTTGCACTTTCCACTAAATATACATTCACCTTATACATGTTGACTGTGACCAGACCTAACTGCCATCTCTCCTTATTTTCTTTTCTCTCCTTCTCTTCTGCTCTCTCCTCTCTCTCTCTCCCTCTCTCTCTCTCTCTCTCTCTCTCCTTTCCCTCTCTCTGTCTCTCTGTCGAGCTATACATGTTTCGCTCCTGAGTTGCCAGTGATCCAGACCTCTCTGCCCTCTGGAGCCGTCTAACCCGTCCTGGAGTCCTGCTTCTGGTTGGAGATCTCGTCGCATGGATGCCCCGTGTGGTCTGCCTGGATCCGTGTGGTGGCTGGGGATGGTTTCCACGAAGACTGTCCTGTCATCGATTGATGCTGACAGCTGTTCTCTGGGGACCTGTGACTTCAGTTGTTCGATAGCTCAGGATTGGAATCTCCTACAGTCTACCTGAGCCTCCAGGAACAAACTGGACTCCATTTAATTTTATTTTTAAAACATCTCCTGTTATACTGAACTTCCAGTCTTACACATTATTATGCTGATCAGTCCCTGCTCTCCGTTATCACCCAGATGAGGATGGGTTCCCTGTTGAGTCTGGTTCCTCCCAAGGTTTCTTCCTATTACCATCTCAGGGAGTTTTTCCTTGCCACCGTCGCCCTCGGCTTGCTCATCAGGGACAATCTTATCATTTTGATTCATACACATTGCATACAAACTTCTTTTAATTGTGTAAAGCTGCTTTGTGACAATGTCAATTGTTAAAAGCGCTATATAAATAAAATTGACTTGACTTGTTTTAGTTAATTTAGCTACGGTATTAAATTAAAATCTCGGGTTGTTTTTCTTATTTTCTATAAGAGTGGAGAGATACGTTGATCTAGCTACACTAAGCCCTTTCCTATAGTTCAGGATGCTCTCCTTCCATGCTATTTGAAATACTAAAATTTGGTTTGACAGCATTTACATTCAAATTTTCGAGCGGTTTGTTTTAAAGCACGTGTGTGGTCATTATACCAAGGAGCGAGTTTCTTATCTCTAATCATTTTCCTTTTAACTGGAGATACATTATCTAAGCTATAACGAAATGTTGACTCTAAATGTTCATTCGCCTGTTCGAGTTCTGTGAAGTCAGATGGCGATCCAATCAAAGTTGGTAACTGTGGAAGATTATTGATAAAGCTCTGTGCTGTAGTTGATGTAAATGTACGTTTAAGGTGGAAGCACGGTGCTGTGCTGCATACATTATTACTATGACACGCTTTAATCGAGACAAGGTAGTGATCTGAGATAACTTCAGACTGTGGAATTGTGGTTATATTTCCTATACTTAATCCGAAGGATAATATTAAATCTAAAGTGTGACCTGCTTTATGAGTGGGTCCTACTACACACTGATTTACTCCTACTGAGTCCAGTAAGGACATAAATGCTGTTCTCAGAGGGTCTTCTGGATTCTCAAAATGAATATTAAAGTCTCCAGCAATTAACGCTTTGTCTACAGAAACAACAAGGTTTGAGAGGAAATCTGCAAATTCACAGAGAAACTCCGAGTACGGCCCTGGGGGTCTGTAAATGATGATTAGCGGGATCGACTGAGCTGACTTTATGTTACTATAGAGAACTTCAGATGCATTAGATTTAAAACTGTGTTTTTGTACGAGAGACAGATTATGGTTATAAATAACTGCGACTCCTCCTCCTCTACCAGTTAGCCGAGGCTGGTGTATGTAGCTGTATCCAGGAGGACTAGCTGCATTTAGAGCTACATACTCGTCCTGTTTAATCCAGGTTTCTGTTAAACATAAGATATCAAACTCCTGATCTGTGATAGTTTCATTAACAATAACTGCTTTAGATGCGAGAGATCTAATATTTAACAGTCCTAGCTTCAGATCAGAGGTGCCGGCTGCGCATTCAGTGTGATCTGAGTTTGTGGTATCTATGTTAATTAAATTACTAAAACAGACTTTCTGAATCTTTCTAAATTTATGTTTATGTTTAGCTCGGGGAACAGACACAGTCTCAATATGATGAACCCTGAGTGACGACTCTCTGATTGTCACCGATTAACTAGGCCTCTTCTGAGACTATGTGCTATACTGCAAGAAATGAGAGCAGCACCTTCCCGAGTGGGATGGACACCGTCCCGCCCTAACAGGCCAGCTTTTCCCTCAAAGGTCTTCTAGTTATCTATAAAGCCCACGTTATTTTCCGAGCACCACCGGAAATAGAACCACGTCAACCGCTGGACATCCAGCGGTTCAGCGACCATAACCTGCTGTAAGCTATGTCGCCACGTCTCATTGGGATGGGGCCAGAGCAAACTACTTCATCAGACATGGCCTTCGCTAGTTTAAACACCTCTGTAGAGTTACTCTTGCTAACCTCTGACTGACGAAGGCGTATATCATTAGCTCCAGCATGTACCACTATCTTAGAGAACCTATGCTGACCTAGAGCCCTAAGATTACCTG
Source organism: Clarias fuscus (assembly GCA_030347435.1). Lineage (NCBI taxonomy): Eukaryota > Metazoa > Chordata > Actinopteri > Siluriformes > Clariidae > Clarias > Clarias fuscus. Next base: position 591,701 of record CM059208.1, read on the forward strand.
CTATGTCCGGTGCTCTGGCTCCCGGGATACACCTGACCACTGCCGCTGGCGCCCCTAAAGGCCGAGCTAATTTCACATGTCTCAGTATAGAGTCTCCTATAACCAGAGCTCTTTCCTGTTGGACACGTGAAGCGCAGAAGAGGTGTGCTCCGGTGAGCTAGCCTTAGCGTTAGCTTTGGCTGAACGAGTATGCCGCAGAGTCGTCACCCACTCGCCCCGCTGTGAGGCTCTATTGCCGGAGTCGGGGGCTGGTTATCTCCGCCTGTGGCACCCAGACTTTCCGCTACGGGAATAACGCTCCTTTCAGGCTCTCTAACCCTCTCTAAAGTCTGGATGCGCTCCTCTAATGTTGATATCTTGTCCGTCAGGGTGCTAACTAACACACACCTATCACATATAAAGTTACCACTAATGATGGAGGATGAATGTCTCAGCATCCTGCACTCCACACACTGCAAAAGCTGAATAGTATCCATTATTGCGTACCTGAGTTGGAGTTTAGTAGTTTGTAGCTGGATTCCGTTTAGACGAAGAAACTCACGGGTTCTCCAAAAAGCACAAAAAATGGAAAAAAAGGCAGAGCCCAATAGTATGAAAATGTAAAAATTTGCTGTTAATATTATTATTGTATGAACAAAAAGCTATATAATTTAAACAGAACGCGAACGCGAAACTTTCGCGGCAACGATACAAGAACAGGAAGCTACGTCACGCTCCCTACATCCTGATGTTGGGAGATAATGACCAGCACTGCTCTTAGGCATTAGTTCTTTTGAGTAATAGAATCGTAATTATGTCGCTGTTGAACTTTTGTATTATCTGATCTTGTGCTTTTGAAAAATAAATTTTTTTTCTATGATTTGTACATTTAATTGAGTGTTGCTGTTTCACCCATTGACATGTAAAACATAATAATAATAATAAGCTATTTGTGAGGTAACCCAACATTCAGAATGGGTAGAGTAGAATAGTTCTGGGTAGAACATTTGACCAATTTATGTGGTAGAATTAACCCAGCATTATAGTATCATATTAGACTCGTTAAATTGTATCATTTACAGATTCAGGATCTGATGTTGGATGAACACTTTAGTATTTTAGATCTTTATTATTTTCATAAACCCAGCATGTAATTGTCCATGAGAATGCATTTCCATGTGAAAGCTTTAATGCACCTGTACTGTCTTTCTTCTGATTTTTAAAACAACATAAACAGAATGAGCTGAGGAAATACATGGAGATCTGATGACAGGACACACACACACACACACACACACACACACACACACACACACACACACACACACACACACACACACACACTACCAAGGCATTACACTACATTACTATAGACTAGGCTGACTATATAATCAGTTACAATTATTCTTCTTACAGCGGGGAAAATAAGTATTTGACACATCAGCATTTTTATCAGTGAGGGGATTTCTAAGTGGGCTATTGACACAAAATTTCCACCAAATGTAGCAATCAAGTCAAATATTGAATTCATACAAATCAATCAGAAAGTTTAAGTATACAAGTTGAGTCATAATAAATAAAGTGAAATGACACAGGGAATAAGTATTGAACACACTTTATTTAATACTTTGTAGAAAAGCCTTTGTTGGTGATTACAGGTTCTAGACGCCTCTTGTATGGAGAGACCAGTCGTCTGCATTGCTCAGGAGTGATTCTGGCCCATTCTTCCACACAAACAGTCTTTAAATCTTGAAGGTTCCTTGGGCCTCTTTTATGAACTTTGATCTTTAGTTCTTGCCATAGATTTTCTATGAGATTTAGGTGAGGTGATTGACTGGGCCATTCAAGCAACTTGATTTTCTTTCTTTGAAACCACTTCATTGTTTCCTTGGCCTTGTGTTTGGGATCATTGTCTTGCTGAAATGTCCAGCCCCTTTTCATTTTCAGCTTTCTGGTAGATGGCAACAGATTTTTATCCAGAATGTCCCGGTACCTTTCTCCATTCATCCTGCCTTCAATAATATGAAGTCTGCCAGTACCCCTTGCTGAAATGCAGCCCCAAACCATGATGCTTCCACCCCCAAACCTAACTGTTGGTATGGTGTTCTTGGAGTGGTGTGCAGTGCCATTTCTTCTCCAAACATGGTGTGTAGAATGACTGGCAAAAAGTTTTTGCTTTCATCTAACCATACTATAGTCTCCCAATAATCCACAGGCTTCTCCAAATGCTGTTTTGCAAACTTTAACCGAGCCTCAACATGCTTTTGGTTCTGCAATGGAGTCTTGCGTGGTGAGCGTGCATCGATGCCATGGCGGTTCAGTGCATTGCTTATGGTTTTCTTTGAAACAACAGTACCTGCTGATGCAAGGGCTTCCTGAAGTTCTGCCCGAGTGGTATTTGGCTCTTGGAGAACTCTCCTGATTATTCTTTGGACTCCTCAGTCAGGGATCTTACGTGGAGCACCTGATCGTGGCCGGTTTATGGTGAACTGATGCTTTCTCCATTTCCGGATAATGGCCCCCACAGTGCTCACAGGAGCAGTAAAGGCTGACTCCTCCCCTTTGGCAAATAAGTGTTACATTAGATGGAAAGTTACATTAGATGGAAATCAGTCAGAATGACTGCATATCGACTGGCCGCAGAAGTGAGATTCCCAAAGCGCTCAAAATTAGATGACGGATGGCCGGGGGGAGGGGCCTCAACGGCTCTCTCTCCCCTTCTTAGGTGACCTCCATGATGAGTTAACTCTTTCATGGCATGCAAATATTCATCCCGTGTTTTCGTGCCATTGACTTCGACTTATTTGAATATCGTTGATGCAAAAGCACGTGGTTATATGATGATGCCCCAGATAGAAGACACACTTGCGGGCTATCTCTCTCCTGGGACCTCATCCTCCCTGAAAAAAGCCCACACTCCCCACCAAGCCGTGTAGACTGACATCGTCCCTGGTGGGGAAAGCTTTTCAGGCAGCGGGTCTTTTCAGACTGGTGCTACACTGCACACCATGGCGGTTTTGCAGGCCTACCAGGCTGACCTGCTGAAAGACTTGAGCACAGGTCTACTGATGAGAGGGCGTTCGCAGAACTACGCCAAGCCACAGACCTGTCTTTCCATGAAACCAAGCAGACGGTCCGTGCTATTGGCCGTTCTATGGCTGCCATGGTGTCCACGGAGAAACTTCTGTGGCTGAACCTCACGGGCATCGAGGATAAAGATCGTGCTGTCCTCCTTCATGCCCCCGTCTTGCCTTCCGGCCTTTTGGTGATGCTGGTAATTCCATCTTCACTAGGTTTCGGGAGGTGAAATTATATGAACAGGCCTTTGGGAGGCTGACCAGGTCCAGAGCATCCATATGTTGAATCATATAGACGACTGGCTGATTCTGGCTCAGTCTCAAGAGCTAGTGCTTCGCCATCGGGATGTCATCCTAGCTCATCTCCATTCTTTAGGATTGAGACTCAACGCCACGAAAAGCGTTCTCTTTCCTCTTCAGAGGACAACATATTTATGTGTCACATGGGATTCGATCACAATGCGGGCACAGCTGTCTCCCGCTCAGGTCAAATCCATCCTCAACACCCTGAAGGAAATCAAGCTAGGCCAGAAGGTCACTGTTCATCACTTTCAGAAATCTTTATGTAACAGTACGCCATGTCACGCCCTCCGCTCAAACCAAGCCATGATCATCTGCAACTCCTCTCCACATTCCATCCCACGGCTTCTGTTTTGCCGCCTCATTCACCGGCATGAGCACACCTGCTCTGCATTTCATTTGTCACTTTTTCCCTACTTAAACCAGCCACAAACAACCATCCAGTGCCGAATTATTGCGTGCCACAAGCCTAGTGTTTTTTGTGTCTAGTGTTTTGTGAAAATAATACCTTTTTACCTTTCATGTTATTGACCCTTTTTTCTCTTCTGGTTACACCCTTAGCTTCACGAGTTGGAACTGTTCACTACATTGATTGATAACCCGGCTTTGAACCTTTGCTTCTGTTTTTGACTCCGGCCCTGCCTTTATCCTCTGGATTGCTGAAACGCCAATCTCTCCCTCAAACTGCACCTCGGATTTTACAAGTGCACCAAAGCCCTCACCTCCCCACACAGCCACGCTCACTCCTCTGCTGCGCTCGTTCAATCTGTGCGTTCAGTGCTCTATGTCTCTCATCCACCGCCACAACCAAGCCACGCCACAGCTCTTTTCAGACAGCACCCCAAGTACTGGTTTCTTTTGATCATCTCTCTCTCTCTTTCACCTCCTCATTTTGAATTAAACTCCGTTATATTGAATCCAGCCTATTTGTGTCTGCTTTTGGACAAAAATAGCCTATGTCATCACACTTCTCTCTGGAAGAGCACGTGAGTGGGGAACGGCACTATGGGACGCCGACGACCCCTGCTGCACTAATTACAACGCATTCACCAGAGAGATGAAAAGAGTCTTTGACCGCTCACTTTCTGGCAAGGAGGCAGCTGGGCAGATGCTGAGACTCCGTCAGGGAGCACGCTCAGTCTACGATTATGCCATCGAGTTCCGCACCCTGGCGGCCTCTTGTGGATGGAATGAATGCGCAATGTGCGACGTGTTTTTTCATGGACTGAGCGAGGCCGTAAAGGATGAGTTGGTCTCTCAGGAGCTCCCTTCAGACCTGAATGGTCTCATGGATCTAGCAGGTCGCATCGATGCACGCCTCCGGCTCAGACGCCAAGAACGCACCAGACCCTTTGTAAGAATGAGACCAATCACCCCTCCACGAACTACCGATCCCCCTGCTGAGCCTATGCAGATAGACTGGGCCCGGATCTCTCTTGAGGAATGCCAACGGCGGCGGGATCAAGAGGCCTGCTTCTACTGCAGCCAAGTAGGCCACTTCTGCCTTCAGTGCCCGTTAAAACAATAGGCCCTCCAATGAAACTGGGAGTCTTGGAGGACCTCTCTCAGAGAAATCTCTCAGGCCAACGCCCCTTGCTTCCCATCATGATCATCTTCCAGAACAAGGCCCAACCACTCAAAGCACTCATTGACTCTGGATCTGATCAAGACCTGATGTGCGCTGCTACTGCGAGGGAACTAAGAATACCCTTTCTGGCCTTGGACACCCCACTGTCAGTCCAGGCCCTCGACGGAAGTTCTCTACCATCCATCACTCGCCGCACCCCCCTCTCACTCTAAGAATCTCTGGTAACCATGTTGAGACCATCTCTTTCTTCATCATGGAGGGTTCTCATGCTCCTGTTGTCCTGGGGGCTCCCTGGCTGCGCAGACATAACCCCAGAACACCATTTTGGATTGGAGCCCTGCCTGTCTGTCTTCATGCCTCCACTCTGCCAGAGCCCACTCGTCACACCCTGTTACCAAGGAAGAACCCCTAGACCTCTCCAACGTTCCCTCTGAATACCGGGACCTCACACAAGTGTTCAGCAAGACACGTGCTCTGTCTCTGCCGCCCCACAGACCCTACGACTGCTCCATCGATCTCCTCCCAGGTACTACCCCCCCAAGAGGGCGCTTGTATTCCCTTTCGGCCCCGGAGAGGGAGGCCATGGATAAATACATCACTGAGTCACTGGCAGCAGGGATCATCCGACCCTCATCCTCACCGGCTGGAGCCGGTTTCTTTTTTGTGGACAAAAAGGATAAGTCCCTTCGTCCTTGTATTGACTACCGCGGTCTGAATGCCATCACCATCAAGAATCGCTATCCTCTTCCACTCATGACCACGGCCTTCGAACTTCTGCAAGGAGCATGTGTGTTCACCAAACTGGACTTGCGGAATGCATATCATCTGGTGAGGATAAGGGAGGGGGACAAATGGAAGACTGCATTCAACACACCCACAGGCCACTACGAGTACCTAGTGGTTCCCTTTGGGCTTACCAACGCTCCTGCTGTTTTTCAAGCCTTGGTTAATGACGTGCTCAGAGACTTCCTGAATATTTTCGTTTTCGTGTACCTGGATGACATTTTAGTTTTTTCTCGTTCTCTGGAGGAGCACAGATTGCACGTTCGACAAGTCTTGCAGAGACTCCTCGAAAACAAACTTTATGTCAAAGCCGAGAAGTGTGAATTCCACCAAGAGTCTGTGTCTTTCTTTGGCTTTATCATCGCCCCTTCCAGCCTTCAGATGGAGCCATCTAAGTTAACTGCCGTCACCGACTGGCCCACACCCACCACAAGACGAGATCTCCAGCGATTCTTGGGGTTTGCCAATTTCTATAGGCGCTTCATTAGGAATTACAGCTCAGTGGCGGCGCCTCTCACCTTGTTAACCTCCACCAAAGCTCCTTTTCTCTGGAACAAGCAGGCTGAGGATGCATTCACTGACCTAAAACATAGGTTCACATCTGCACCCATTCTAATCATCCCGGATCCGTCCCTCCAGTTCGTGGTGGAGGTGGATGCCTCCGAGTCAGGAGTTGGGGCTGTCTTGTCCCAAAGATCACTAAAGGACAACAAGTTGCACCCTTGCTCCTTCTTCTCCCGTCGTCTCTCCCCTGCTGAGAAGAATTATAACATAGGAGATCGGGAACTGTTGGCAGTTAAACTTGCTCTGGATGAGTGGAGGCACTGGCTGGAGGGAACTGCCTCTCCATTTGTGGTCTGGACCGACCATAAGAACCTGGAATATCTCAGGTCAGCCAAGAGACTTAACGCCCGCCAAGCCAGGTGGAGCCTGTTCTTTTCTCGTTTTGATTTCGTGCTCTCGTACCGCCCTGGCTCCAAAAACATAAAGCCTGATGCCCTGTCTCGACAGTTTTCCATGCCCCAAGACCCATCACCAAGTGAGACAATTCTGCCTCCTCGTTGCCTGGTGGCAGCCGCGCTTCTAGATATTGAAACACAGGTGAAGAAGGCACTTAATCGGGAACCAGGTCCAATCAACGTTCCCCCCGGCCTCCTCTTTGTCCCAGCGTCCGTCCGATCCCAGGTGCTGGAATGGGGACACAGCTCTCGAATTGCCTGTCACCCGGGGAGAGCCCGCACCCTATCCCTCCTTCAGCAAAGGTTCTGGTGGCCATCTATGAAGGCGGATGTTCAAGGGTTTGTGACAGCCTGTGACACCTGCATTAGGAGCAAGTCGACCAACAAACCTTCTGCTGGCTTCCTAAAACCTCTCCCAGCTCCTCGCCGACCTTGGTCTCATATCACCCTGGATTTTGTTACTGGCCTCCCCAATTCTGATGGCAATACCTGTATACTGACCATAGTTGACCGCTTCTCCAAGTCTGCCCATTTTGTTCCCTTGCCAAAGCTCCCGTCAGCCAAGGAAACGGCTGAGCTGATGATCCTCCACGTCTTCCATCTGCACGGCCTCCCATCCGACATTGTCTCCAACCGCGGCCCCCAGTTCTCAGCAGAGTTCTGGAAGGCATTTTGCAGGTTAATCGGAGCAACAGCAAGCCTATCCTCTGGTTATCACCCTCAGTCAAACGGGCAGACAGAGAGATTGAACCAGGAACTGGAAAAGGCCCTAAGGTGCATGGCCTCACGAGATGCAACTACGTGGAGTAGGACCCTCCCCTGGATTGAGTATGCGCACAATTCTCTACCAACCTCTGCCACAGGCCTCTCACCCTTCCATTGCTGCTTGGGCTATCAGCCACCACTGTTCCCATCCCAAGAAGAGGAGGTAAACGTACCTTCAGCCCTGTCTTTTGTTCGCCGCTGCAAGAGAGTTTGGTCCCAGGCCAGAACCCGTCTCCTACGCACCATCAGCACCTTCAAACGGCAAGCTGACCGATGCCGCTCGGCAGCCCCCAGGTACAGAGTGGGTCAGAGGGTGATGCTGTCCACCCGAGACATTCCCATCAAAACAACCTCCCACAAATTATCCCCCAGATTCATCGGCCCATTCACGATCACTGCCTCCAAGCCTGCCTCACACGGACCAGCCGTGACACTTTAGGCCTCACGGCAGCTGCGTCCACGGTGATACCTTTGGGCCATCTGCACATGATAGCATTTCTGTTGTGGCTAAGAGCCAGGAGATTTCAATCCCCAGAGGCAAATAAGGGTTATGCGCCGAGGGCTTCGTACCCTTTTTATGTGGTTCAGACCCCGGTTTCTGACTTTGGGTCCCACTCTAGGTCCGTCTTGCCATCGCAAGATGTTAACGTCAGACGCTTCCCTCACAGACCGCTGCCCCAAGGGAGGTGGAGAGGTCATCTTCTCGCGTGGCACATCAATTGCCACGAAATGATGGCTCTGTTTTTGGCCCTGAAACACTTCCTCCAGCAGTTGAGAGGTTACCATGTAAGCCAGGGCAGACTGTGCTCGCACCGCTTGAACAAGCTAGCGCACCAGGTTCTGCTTTGGGCACAGGACAAGTTCCTGTCCTTCAGGACGAATTACATTCCGGGGCATATGAATGTGGAAGCAGACTTGCTATCCAGACAAGCTGTGACACATGTGGAATGGAAACTCCACCCGAAGTGGCCAGTCAAATCTGGGAAAGATTTTTGTAGCAGAGGTGAACCTCTTTGCCTCGCAAGAAACAACACAATGTCTACTTTACTACTCTCTGACTCCTCCAGCTCCCCTGGGTCTGCGATGGCCCATATGTGCCCCAGATTACGGCTTTATGCATTTCCTCTGATAGCTCTGCTCACGGGAGTCCTGGCGAGGGTCCTTTAACAGGGTTTGCACCTCTTATTGATAGCGCCCCATTGGCTGACCAGAGTGTGGTTCTTGGATCTAATATCTCTCCTCGACGGCTCACCTTGGGTGATTCCAGTGAGGAGGGATCTTCTGTCTCAGGCGCAGGGGACAATATTTCATCCCCGGCCCGAGTTCTGGAACCTTCACGTCTGGCCCCTGAAGGGGAACAACTAAGACATGCTGGCCAGCATGATTGAGACTATTCTAAGTGCTAGGGCTCCCTCTACTAGAAGAACTTATGCCCTCAAATGGAGCATATTTGACAGTTGGTGCATGGCAAAACATGTAGACCCAGTCCACTGCTGAATTGTTTCACTGCTGGAGTTTCTGCAAGAAAAGTTGTCCTCGGCCTTATGCCGATGTATAGATATTTGATAGTTCTTCTTTTAGAGTAACTTAAAAATGTAAAATGTATGTTGTAAATTTATGTTGTTGCATGTATGTAGCACCTTGGTCCTGGAAGAACGTTGTTTCGTTTCACTGTGTACTAACTGTATATGGTTGGAATGACAATAAAAGCCTACTTGACTTGACTTGACTTGACTAGTACTTTCAGAATGTACGTAGCCGCTATTTCGGCTTGTCATGTTCTGACCAATGGGTTTTCTGTGGGAAAGCACCCTTTAGTTGCCCGTTTTGTTCGTGGAGCTAAATGGTTGAGGCCGCCCACTAGAGTGACGGTCCCTTTGTGGGACTTTCTGATTGATGTCCCTTTCGAACCACTAGAGTCAGCATCTGTCAGGCTTCTGATGCTTAAGATGGTTTTTCTTACGGCCATTACTTCTTTGAAGAGAATTGGAGATCAGCAGGCTTTGTCTGTCTCCCCATCCTGCCTAGACTTTGCCCCTAGGCTAGTCAAAGCTATTCTGTATCCTCATCCGAACTATCTTCTGAAGGTTCCATTCTCCACCATGCACCCAGTTGTTCTTCTCGAAGCCTTCTGTCCTCCGCCTTTTACAGCTCTGGAGCAGGAAATACTTCACTTACTGTGTCCAGTATGTGCTCTTTAGATTTATGTCCACTGCACTAGCCAATGGCGTAAGTCAGAGCAGCTTTTCATTTGCTATGGGGGCCGCAACCGGGGGGCAGCCACCACTAGACAAACGCTGTCACATTGGGTGAGAGGTGCTATTGCTCTAGGCTACGAGGCACGTGGTCACACTTCGCCCCTAGGAGTCAGGGCTCAGGGCAAACCAGGGGGATTGCCTCATCAAATGCTCTGGCAAGAGGTGTGCCCTTGCAGCAAGTGTGTGTGACGCGGAAGGCTGGTCCTCTCCACAGACATTTGTCAGATTTTATAGTTTGTCCATGCTACTCCGGGCTCGCGGGTCCTCGAGTCGGCATCCCAAACTTATGTCTGAGACCTCTTTGGCTATTGTGTGCACACCCTACACAACCTCGGGGTCCAGACACTTGCAGTGTGGCGGCATTGGTATTCTCGTTTCCATAGCGTTTTCACACAGCATCTCATTCCCGCTTTTTCAGGGAACAGGGTTACAGCAAAGTAACCCGAGACATTCGTGTTGTACTAAATTTCCAACATTGCACCTCTGTGATTGTTCCTAAGTGTCTGAAAATGTAAATTTGCTATTAATAGTCCAGTCTCACTTTGGTTGTTGTCTCGTATCTGTTGTATACTGTCCTACTATTGGTTTGGTGTCTGGGTTATTACTCATTTTCATTCCTGCCTAGTTTCCTTTTTTTTGGTTTATGTTTTTGTTTATTACAAATAAAGTTTTAACTTCTGCAATTATGCCTCGCCGGCAATCCCCAAACTGTGAGAATATCTGAATATTTTTTTCCCATCTCTCCAATAAAGCAACAGGTCTGTTTAATTCAGCTGTGTTCATCCTCAAATCCTTTTCCATAGAATTGGCCCAAGCCTACAAATGATCACTCCTTTACCAAAACAAAGACAAGCCCTAAGGAATATCACAGCAGTCTTTATCACCCACAAATGGATGGTCTGGTTAAATAATTTAATCAAACATTTAAAAATGATTTGTATGTTTGTTTATGTTAATGTTCAGAATGGGGAAAAGCGGCCAAGTTCCTTTGAAGTCACATGACAATTATGAGGCTAGATGAATGGATAGAGGTGACTCAGTACAGATTTATCACCTCAATCTCCTGAAACTGTGGAGAGAAGACGTATACAGTATTTGTCTCTCTCAATGATAGTTCCTGAGATTTTGGATCAGGGACCAGATCAAAGTCTAACACAATACACCCCAGTCCTGTGGAGACCATATCTGATTATCACAGAGAGCACAAGTTGCCATGTTGCAAGAGGACTTTTTTTCTGTTTCTTTTTTCTCTACCCAGTTGTACTAATTTGTAACACTTTATTTGGTTTCAGGGGTCTTGCAGCATTTCAGTATTTTATGGAAAGGGTAAAGCACAATGCTGTACATTATCCACAGACTGTCTGTAAGAGAGACCTGCACCATTGAGAAGGAGTCAGGGCTGGACTGGGACACAATTTCAGGCTGGGAAATCCCACACTGATCCAGGTCATCCTATGTACCCAAATAAATTTAGAAACCACAGATAGCCCTATTTTTCCCTCTATACAGCTCTGGAAAAAAAGTAATATAGAAAATATTATAAAAAGAATTCTTACACTTTCATGTGTTGGTGAGATGAACAGTTTTGTAAAAAAATCTTTTAACTGCTGACAATATTTCTCCTACATTCAAAATATAACTATTGTTATTAGAATGTACAGGGGTTGGACAATGAAACTGAAACACTGGCCAATTTAGTGTTGGAGGTTTCATGGCTAAGTATGAGCAGCCTGGTAGCCAATCTTCATTGACTGCACATTCCACCAGTAAGAGCAGAGTGTGAAGGTTTAATTAGCAGAGTAATAACACAGTTTTGCTTACAATATTGCAATGCACACAACATTATGGGTGACATATCAGAGTTCAAAAGAGGACAAATTGTTGGTGCGCGTCTAGCTGCCGCATCTGTGAGCAAGACAAGAGGTCTTTGGGATGTATCAAGAGCCACGGTATCCAGGGTAATGTCAGCATACCACCAAGAAGGACGAACCACCAACAGGAGTAACTGTGGAAGCTGTCTGAAAGGGATGTCCGGGTGCGAACCCGCATTGTGTCCAAAAAACATAAAACCACAGCTGCCCAACTCACTGCAGAATTAAATGTGCACCTCAACTGTCTTGTTTCCACCAAAACTGTTGGTCTGGAGCTCCACAGGGTCAATGTACATGGCCGGGCTGCTATAGCCAAACCTTTGGTCACCCGTGCCAATGCCAAATGTCGGTTTCAATGGCGACAGCAGCATAAATCTCGGGCTGTGGACAATGTGAAACATTTATTGTTCTCTGATAGTCCACCTTCACTATCTTTCCCACATCCGGGAGAGTCATGGTGTAAAGAAGCCCCAAAGAAGCGTACCACCTAGACTATTGCATGCCAAGAGTGAAGCATGGGGGTTGAATCAGTGATGGTTTGGGCTGCAATATCATGGCATTCCCTACCAAGGACTACCGAACCATTCTGGAGGACCATGTGCACCCAATGGTTCAAACATTGTATCCTGAAGGCGGTGCTGTGGCTCAGGATGATAATGCACCAATAGACACAGCAAGACTGGTGACAGAGTGGTTTGATGAACATGAAAGTGAAGTTGAACATCTCCCATGGCCTACACACTCACCAGATTTAAATATTATTGAGACACTTTGGGGTGTTTTGGAGGAGCCAGGAGTCAGGAAATGTTTTCCTCCACCAGCATCATGTAGTGACCTGGACACTATTCTGTAAGAAGAATGACTCAAAATCTCTCTGCTCACTGTGCAGGACTTGAATCTGTCATTCCCAAGACGAATTGATGCTGTATTGGCCGCAAAAGGAGGCCCGACACCATACTAATGAATTACTGTGGTTTAAAAATAGGCGTTTTAGTTTCATTTTCCAAGCCCTGCATACTGTATGTATATATATATATATATATATTGCTATATATGATAATATTATGACGATGTAATATACTATTTTTTTTTCCTGATTATGTTATACATATTATACAGAAAATGTGTGTGCCACTGAAGCTACTTATGAAATTTATGCAACATGGAAGTGACCAATCTTGCTTCCCTTAAAATGAAAAATAATAAAAAAATAACTTTAGCCGTTTTGGAGAGATGATTTTCTATGTACCCATTTTTTATTTTTCAGTATTGTTATACTGTCTTGCTTCAAACAATAATTTAAATTTCAAATTATACATATTTCATTAGTATTGGTACCCCGCATCCATTCTGGTAAAGGTTACAGCAAAAAGTGTCAAATTCAGGTCCTGGATCAGCTTTTGTCTTTCCTATATATGTGAAGCTTCATCAGCCTGTGACTCTCCCATGTGAACATAATTGTTCTGGTCAGGCCAAATGGACCCTGGACTATAATATCCTAACAATTTTGCACTTTAGAATATTACAATTTTTCAGGTTTATGTATTTTCATCTGAAATCTAAACTGGTCAAGTTTCATTTGAATGACAATTAAGATCACTGAAAAATTTGAATGAAAAAAAAAAGTTTCAGACACTAAAACATAAAAGGGCATGGAATTCCATTCAGCAAATGAGTTTCTTTTTATATGATAAAAATATAAAAGTGTACGGATATTTACAAAACACGAAGCAAGGTTTGGGAGATAAAAAGCATTAAGTATTGCGAAAATGGTTTTATATGATCCTATCTGAAAATACACTTTTTCACACTTTTTTTTTTTACCACAACACCATGTTTTCGCTGATAATAAATATTTAAATAGCAGTACAGTGCACATACCAAGACCAAAAAATCCCTTCAGATTTATTTAGAATTTAGAATCAGTTCAGAGATCAGAGAGTTGAATCAGATTCGGTTCCAGGTTTTCATCACTTGGACTTTAAATCGGAGAGTCCACTCCCTTAGTCACAGACTCTGATCCTTATAACTGGGAAAACAGGGAGGAGCAGGAGGGGGTGGAGGAATAAGTTTTCCTTTAGTGTGGGGGCGGTGGGCGGGACTTTGCTATAACAACTACTAAGGATTTATTTATTTAATCCTGAAGTGAAAGAAAGCGCAGATTACAGTTTCCACACACACACACACACACACACACACACACACACACACACACACACACACACACACACACACACACACACACACAGAGCAAACCACATTTGCTGAGAATTTATTTATTTTAAGCATAGGTAAAACACACTTTTAGAAAAAAAAGAAAGAAAGACATTTTTAAAGATTTAATCATATATCAGTGAGTTAAAACTTATATAAGTAAATTGTAAGGGACCACCACTAGAGGGCACTGTTTGTCTTTGCAGTTTTTGTTGGTCGAGTCAGTTTCCCAGAAGGCACTTCGGTCAGGTGATGAAAGTGCTCACCTGAACCGAGGTCGCTCATTAAACATCCTATAAATAGCAGTTTGTTTTGGGAAACTGGGTAGAGCATTGTATGTAATTATCACTGTCAAGTTAGTCCTTTTTGTTTGGTTTTCTTTGGTTTTGTTTGGTTTCTTTGAGTTTTACATTTGGGTTATATAATTGGGTTATAATCATTGTTGGTTTTCTTTATGTGCCTTGTGTTGATGGATTCATGGAGCTGTCTTGAGTGTTACGGTTAGGCTGTGTCTCCTCATGTGTAAGTACTGTTCTGTGTGTTCTTTCAGTGTGGGTTTTCCTCTTGTTTAGTCCCATGTATGTTTAGATGTGTAGTTATGTGTAGCCACATGAGTGTTTAGCCGCTAGTAGGGTTAGCCTCCAGGAGGCTGGCCTCTAGTGGGATTGACTGCTAGTGGTTTTGGTCTCTAGTAGGTTTACCTGTTAGTTTGGATTAGCCTCATGTGTGCCTATACTTTTGTATCTCGGTTTCCTTAGTAGGTCAGTTACTAACCCAGTTAGCCACTAATCTCTTTAGGTACTAACCTGGTTAGGTCATCAATCATTATATCAATAAACAGTGTAGCTACTTAAACACTAACCTGTCCCGTCTCTGGCCCTGTCCTGTCCCGTCTCTGGCCCTGTCCTGTCCCGTCTCTGGCCCTGTCCTGTCCCGTCTCTGGCCCTGTCCTGTCCCTAGTCCCTCTGTGTCTTTAGTTAGATCCAGCTCCTTGTCTCCCTTGTGTCGGCTCTTAGCCCGTGTCTGCTAACAAGAGTCCGTGTGTAGCTCTGAGGCCTAGGTTATAGTTTGAGTTTGTTGTTTTGGGTCCTTTGTTTGTTTGTTCTTTATTGTTGGTTTTGTAAATAAAAGATTGTTTCACAACCCCTCTGCGTTTATGCCTGTCCTGTTTGCCTATGGCAACTACATCCGCCAGATCTGCCTGTAGTAACACCCAGATCGTGACTTAAATGGACTTTTTTAAATTTGAAAATTTAAAACATTAATTACAAATACAGTATATATCTATAATTAATAATGTCCATGTAATTATAATTAATGCAATTGTTCAGATTAAAATATAATATAAATGTAAAATAGCTGTAACACAGATCAGATTATTACAGACAGTCTAATCCTCAGGTGAGAGTCGAGTCTGCGTTAATCAGCTCATGTTTCTGTAAATATTCATATTTACATTTACATTTACATTTAGGCATTTGGCAGACGCTCTTATCCAGAGCGACTTACAAAAAGTGCTTTAAAGTTTACATTACTGGATAGATACTTACACTGGGTTAACTAAGTCAATAACTAAGTGCGATTAGTCTAACACAACTGGGAAGAGGGTTTTTTTTGGGGGGGGGGCTGGGTTAGTCCTGTAAGTACTGGAGAAATAGATAAGTTTTGAGTCGCCGTTTAAAGATAGTCAAAGTCTCTGCTGTACGAACATCTAGAGGAAGTTCGTTCCACCACCTAGGTGCCAGAACAGAAAAGAGTTTGGATGAATGCCGCCCTCGATCCCTGAGAGATGGTGGGACGAGGCGAGCAGTGCTGGAGGACCGGAGGGAACGCGGCGCAGTGCGTGGTGTGATTAGAGCAGAGAGGTAAGTGGGTGCTGGGCCATTTTTAGCTTTGTAGGCAAGCATCAGTGTTTTGAATTTGATGCGGCCAGCTGCAGGAAGCCAGTGCAAGGAGCGAAGGAGTGGGGTGGTGTGGGAGAACTTGGGAAGGTTGAAAACGAGACGTGCTGCTGCATTCTGGATCAGTTGCAGAGGACGAGTTGTGGACAGAGGCAGGCCAGCCAGGAGTGAGTTGCAGTAGTCCAGTCTTGAAATAACAAGGGACTGAACAAGCACCTGAGTAGCCTGTGAAGAAAGAAATGGGCGGATTCTTCTGATATTGTAAAGAAGAAATCTACATGAGCGAGTAAGGTTAGCGATGTGAGGGGAAAATGACAGATGATTGTCCACGGTTACCCCAAGATTGCGGGCAGTGGCTGAAGGAGTGATTTGATTGTTGTCCAGGGATATCACAAGATCTTGACCTGGGGATGCGTCACCAGGAATGAACAACAGTTCGGTTTTACTCAGATTGAGTTTTAGCTGATGGCCTGCCATCCAGGATGAGATGTCTGCCAGACATGCTGAGATCCGCGTGGAAACCCGAGTGTCAGAGGGAGGAAAGGAGAAAACAAGTTGAGTGTCATCTGCATAACAATGGTATGAAAATCCATGCGATAATATGACCTTACCAAGAGACCGGGTATAGAGGGAGAACAGAAGAGGACCAAGTACTGAGCCCTGCGGAACACCAATAGAGAGTCTACATGGGGCAGATGTAGATCCCCTCCATGTCACCTCATATGACCTATCTTCTAGGTAAGAAGCAAACCATTGCCACGCTGTTCCACAAACACCAAGGCTTGTGAGAATAGATAATAGGATCTTGTGGCTCATATAGTTTATTTATAGAGCTCATTATACTTAAACATGCACAGGGATGGGTTTCCGCTCAAAATGTCCATGGCTGGAAAGAGAACATGCTCACATATTAATCTAAAATATTAAAGCTATAAACAGGACATATTAACATATTAAACACAGGTCATTGGCTTTTATACAAAATGTGAAAATGGGCAGAAAATGTTTTATACTTAAAACATGATTTTCAGATGAATGTGTATTATTGTGAAGTGCACCTCAGATGTGTGAACACTTGATGGTGAACACTTGACTGACATGTTATAGAACAATGAGATAAAGCCAGTGTCAGTATTTAGTGACGTAAAACTCACCTATTAGCACCTGCAGTGACACATTTCCAAACCACAAGTTTCATTTAGTATGCTGCAGAAATGCATTGCATTCATAAAAGAAAATAAATAATTATGACTTCTCATTATAACTACCTCAGAAATATAGGTTTTATGATTTTCTTTTTATTACTTGTGAATGTAATGCACTTCTGTTGAAAGCAGTTTAAAGCCATTTGGGTAAATATGAGACTCTTTTTAGGTTTGTTGAAACTCATACATAAATGTAAATAAAAATGTTCTTTAATGACCAATAAAACCAAATATGTTATGTTTATTTCCCATAATGATGGCCAGGAGCCAAGAAGTACATGCTGTCTGGATGTGGGGTGGGGTGTTATATTAACTATTCCCTGTCAATCACAGTGACACTAGACAACATTAGGCATCTGTAAGCTCATGTAGTGTACAGAAGAGGGCAGACTCAATCTTTCCTCCAAGTTCCTCCCCTTGACACAGCATTTGTAGCAGGCTTCATATGTCCTTTGGACTTACTTTGGTTTTTGTCTTCAAAGAACAAAGCCTGCTCTGATGAATTACAAAGACACAAACACTTCCAAAGACTTGTTGCTTGAAGACAAAGACTTATGCAAACCCAAGATTACTGGACGAGTGAAACAAAAGACTTGTGAAGACTTCTTGATTGAAGAAGAAGACGAATACTATGGAAGATTTACAATGACTTTATTTATCTATTTATTTATTTATTTATTTATTTATTGGAACTCATGATCTCCTGATGATGAGGTAAACTCTTTTCTGCTGCACAAATCAGGAGTCCACAGTTTTTAGGGTCCATAGCTGGAGTAGTTATAACAGTTACAGTAGACTTTATTGATGAGCCACAGCCACATGGAAAAGAATATCACCACAAATGCAGCCAGCACAGTGATCACCATAATGGCCCAGGGTGGTTCAGCTTCTACAACACACACACATATATTTAGATTTCAGCACTTCAATCTGTTTCTGAACATGATTCTATCCATTTTTTAATATTGCAGTTCACTCCATACACACCAAACACAGACGTATGTGACACAGAGACATCGTACACACAGATGTCTTCTTTATAGTCCAGGTTCCTGATGGTGTAAGTTCCACTCTCACTTCTCTTCATGTTCCTCAGTGTGAGCTCTGAGTTACTGAGTGATGTTCTGGGTGTGTATTCAGTGTTACACTCTAGTGTTCTGTCAGTCACAGTGCAGATCTGTACACCATCAGCTGAGTCACTCCGTCTATAAATCACCTCCACTGACTCTGGTACGGACAAATCCAGCTTCAGATCTTCACCAGGAAACATCTGAACTGCTGAGAACACGGCTGAGGAGAAAAAACATTCAGCTGGATTCATTCAGAGTCCACAACTAAAGTCTAAAGGTTTCCTGAGTGTTAGAGATGAGGATTGTAGGTAATGTGTTGCCGCTCAACTTTAGACACAAACACTCAGCTTTAAACCCCAAAACAATCACGGATAAAATGTTTGGAATTAGGAAGAGAGTGTTTTCTACTTTGCTGTCAAATTTAGTACAATGTAACATTAAAAATGAGAGAAAAGGTAAAACACCTTTAACAGCCCTTACTGTAAGTGTGTGTGTGTGTGTGTGTGTGTGTGTGTGTGTGTGTGTGTGTGTGTGTGTGTGTGTGTAATTAAAGGATTAAATCCTGACTGTGTGTGTGACTCTGAATGTGAGTCAGTAATTGAGAGTGAAGGATTTATCAGCAGTAGAAGAGATAAACACACTTACTGGAGATTCTGAGGCGCACGGTAGCGTAGTCTGAGATCCCACACTCACACGTGTACGTCTCCCTCATACTGTAATCAGGATTAGTGATGGTGAGAGAGAGATCTCCTCTCTTATACTGATCATGAGACATTTCATATCCCTGCTGCACTGATGTACATGATGTCTGATCACACCGAGCGAAGACGACGTCTCTCTGACTGTCCAAGGTCCATCTGGCCCAACCAGAACACTGAGCTTCACATGGGAGAGTCACAGACTGATGAAGCTTCGCATAAATAGGAAACACAGCAGCTGCTCCAGGATCTGAAAGAGAGAATAAACAGTTTATATCAAGAACAAAACTATAAAGATGATTTTTCTCCTTAAATGTCAAATAAAGTGAGAGTCCTGCACTCTTCTCCAGTGTGTGTATTAATCTGACTGCTGCAGGGGTGAAGGGAACACACACTCAGAGAGAACTCAGGGCTGTGTCCCAAACCTCATCAAGTGCACTACAGGACACACACACACAGTCATGACACGGTGCAGGGAGATTTAATGGGACAGTTTGAGGATATAATGATGTTTCTTTAGTATTATGTGGTGCTGCAGGTCTCGAGGTCGTGTAAGTGGGAAAGAGCTCAGCACCTGGTCATGTACCTGATCCCTAACCTAAGGACACGTCACTCCTGACTGAGACACACACACAGACACACACGCTTCACTCCATCTCATCCATCCACAAACACCTGATTCCATCTTTCACACACTGTCCTCTCACTTACCAGTGGTGAATGTGAGGGTGAGTAAGAACAGGACACAGTGATGGACGCTGCAGGACGACATGTCTGAGGAGACACAACACCACCATCAGCACTGCACAGAATAAAGCACTGGGTTTAGGTCTCAATCAGAGACCATCAGAGCTACAAGTGTTACAGAATCTCAGGGAGAGAGAGAGAGAGAGAGAGAGAGATGCTGAGAAGAGTGTTATTAAAAGAGGAAATGAGAACAGGAAGCTGTGTTGATGAAGAGAGTTAATATTTAAAAAATAAGGTGAAGTATAATTATAATCAGATAAAAAGCTGAGTTCATTAATATATTTAAATAATAAGCGCTGTAGTGTAAGAGGAATAAGACAGTTGAGAGCACGCGGTCAGGAAAACTACTCACACTGTGGAGAGAATGATTTCCCTCTGACACTGTGGTGTGAAGTGTGTTTATGTAGATTTCATCATTCACGCATTTAGTGTTTCAGTCTCCACTGTGTGTGTGTGTGTGTGTGTGTGTGTGTGTGTGTGTGTGTGAGTGAGAGGGATATTTGTAATAAACTCACCAGGAGAGCGTCTTCACTCTGCTTCTTCTCTCTCAGTAATGATGTGTGTTTGAGCTTCCTGTGGATCATCACTAGACCCATATATACACACACACACACACACACACACACACACACTACAGAATGCTGATGTCACATACTTAAAAGCACAGTAGGGGCTCGCTGTGTGTCTCTTTAAGAGATCTAGTGAGTTCCTACACTGTCTGAGGTCAAGAACAGACCAAAGTCTCTGCAGGGTTTTAGAGATGAATAAGCCTTGGTGTGTTAAACACTCTGCTCTGATTATTATTGTATATTATGGAGACTTTAACACTTCAGAACGCACACTACAAGAATAATTCCCTGTGTGTGAAATCCTGCTTGGTAATAAACTTTATTCTGATTCTTCAACAGCTTTCGTTCTGTCCTACATGGTGAGTCTGCTGATGGTGATTAACCACTGAGCACCAATTCCTTTACCACACATAGAAATAACACCAGGGATTTTTGAGATGTCATATACATTTGGGAAATCACCTCTCTCTGTTGTTTACCTGTATAGTAATGTTACAAGCACTATGGCCTTGCACCTCCAGGTTGCGGGTCCAATTCCTGCCTCTTTTCTGTGTGTGTGGAGTTTGCATGTTCTCCCCCGTGCTTGGTGGGTTTCCTTTACCACGCATAAAAATAACACCAGGGCTGTTTGAGATGTCTTTTTTAGTTTAGTATACAGCATAGGAGTGATGTTCAAGTCAAACCAGGACTTTTGATTGTGCAAAATAACAGATCAAAGTCTATGTATATATTAATGCATTTTATTTATACATCTCATTATATCTAAACATGCACAGGGATGTAAAATGTATTTTGCAGTAAAGTAAACAAGCTCACACATTAATTTAAAATAATAAACAAAGTTATAAACAGGGCACATTATTAAACACCAATAACTGGCTTTGTCAAAATGGGCAGAAATATTTTGACACTAACACAGGATTTTTAGATGAATGTGTGTTATTGGGAAGAGCACATCATGTGTGTGAATGTAAAGCCATGGTCAGTATTCAGTGAAAAAAAAAAAAACTCATGTTACCTGCAGTAACACATTTCCACCAGAGGGGCATCCCATGATTCATTTGGAATGCTACCGAAGTCCACTGCATTTACAAAAGAAAATTAATAATTATGACTTCATTATAACTTACAGACTCATTACAGTAGTCATAATTATGAGAAGTTCTCTGATATTTTTTCTGTTTTAAATTAAATGCACTTTTGTAGAAAACAGTGTAAATTCATTCAGATAAGTGTGTGTGTGTGTGTGTGTGTGTGTGTGTGTGTGTGTGTGTGTGTGTGAGATAGATAGATAGATAGATAGGTTTGTAATAAAGTCTAGGAGATCGTCTTCACTCTGTTATGAGGTCTCGTGTAGGGCTTAACTCAAACCTCACTCCTGTACACAGACATGAAACACATGTTGGCCCAGCACCCACTTACCTCTCTGCTCTAATCACACCACGCACTGCGCCGCGTTCCCTCCGGTCCTCCAGCACTGCTCGCCTCGTCCCACCATCTCTCAGGGATCGAGGGCGTCATTCATCCAAACTCTTTTCTGTTCTGGCACCTAGGTGGTGGAACGAACTTCCTCTAGATGTTCGTACAGCAGAGACTTTGACTATCTTTAAACAGCGACTCAAAACGTATCTATTTCTCCAGTACTTACAGGACTAAATCCACCCCCCCCCCCCCCCCAAAAAAAAAAAAAAAAACACCTCTTCCCAGTTGTGTTAGACTAATCGCACTTAGTTATTGACTTAGTTAACCCAGTGTAAGTATCTATCCAGTAATGTAAACTTTAAAGCACTTTTTGTAAGTCGCTCTGGATAAGAGCGTCTGCCAAATGCCTAAATGTAAATGTAAATGTTGGACACATACAGTATATGCATGCACTTCATATAGTGTATATTTCTTTGAGCATTTATGTGTTTCATATATGTGTTTCATGTTTGTGTGCATGAGTGAGGTTTGATTTAAACCCTATACGGCACCTTCACCACACCTGACACTACTTACACAATCAAGCTCCCAGGATAAAAGGGAGACTCAAACTTCTTTTCAGACTATTGTGTGCCTTCAAACACAAGTATTCTCCTGATTTTTTTCCATGTAAGGTTTTTCCTGATCTTGACCTCGCCTTTAACCCGAACAATGGAAGTGTTTGACAGCCAGCACACAGCACCCCACTCGCTTAGGATCGCCTCTGAGCCATGCCCTCTTCATCACTGTTAACCTGCATTTGGGTCCTTTTCCTCCAATCCTCCTCATCTCAGCCCTCGACCTGACAGGTAATAATGTGTGTCTGAGTTACAGCTTTGTGTGGGTCATCACTAGACCTTTATACAGTGTTATATACTGACACACACACACACACACACACATAAACCTTGGTAGGTAAAACACTCTATCCTCATCATTACTGTATATTATAGAGAACTTTAACAGTTCGCACCACACACCACAAGTATATTTCCCTGTGTGGAAAAACCTTGCATTGTAGTAAACCGGTCTGGTTTTCTTCCTGTCATACAGAGATGTCCCTCAGACCATCATGCTCAGGAACTCAAGACCCATTTCCTCTCCACTTTAACCAAACCAAGTGTGGTGGAGGTGTGCTCACTTTTTTAGGTAGAGAAGTAGGTCATGTGCAGAAGTTTGTGTGTGTTCTATGGCTCTTGTACCATGGTGAGTTTGCTGGTGGTGAGTAACCACTGAGCACCGCTTCCTTTATAACAAATAAACAATACATGAGGCAGGAAGATAATGGGCAGGCCTAACTATACCGCACACAAGATGTTGGCTCCAAGCAACCTCGGCCAGGTTCGTCATTCACGAACGTACTGCCTTCTATAAAACATTTGCGCTGTTCAAATGTTTCACTAAGAGGTTGATCACTGTACTGTGCTTTAAGTCTTCTGTAAATGTCACTTTTACCAAAAATTTCACCAGAAATTTTAGCAAAATTCCATTGCTAAAAGCAAATGGAAAAAAAATTCCATTCCATGCTTGTAAGATTACTATACAGGTAAACAACAGAAAGAGGTGATTTCCCAAATGTATACGATTGCTTGGGTCTCATGGATTGGGCGTGGCTGCAATTGTGGGAATAAACAGTCTAAACATACACCTTATACACACACCTAAAGGATTATTATGAACACCTGTTCAGTTTCTCATTAATGCAAATATCTAATCAACCAAACACATGGCAGTTGCTTCAATGCATTAAGACCATCTTCTGAACTCCAAACTGAAGGTCAGAATGGGAAAGAAAGGTGATTTAAGCAATTTTGAGCGTGGCATGGTTGTCAGTGCCAGATGGGCCGGTCTGAGTATTTCACAATCTGCTCAGTTACTGGGATTTTCACACACAACCATTTCTAGGGTTTACAAAGAATGGTGTGAAAAGGGAGAAATGTCCAGTATGCGGCAGTCCTGTGGGCAAAAATGCCTTGTTGATGCTAGAAGTCAGAGGAGAATGGGCGACTGATTCAAGCTGATAGAAGAGCAACTTTGACTGAAATAATCACTCATTACAACCGAGGTATGCAGCAAAGCAATTGTGAATCCACAACACACACAACCTTGAGGCGGATGGGCTACAACAGCAGAAGACCCCACCGGGTACCACTCATCTCCACTACAAATAGGTATACTGTAAGAGGCTACAATTTGCACGAGCTCACCAAAATTGGACAGTTGAAGACTGGAAAAATGTTGCCTGGTCTGATGAGTCTCGATTTCTGTTGAGACATAGTTCAGAATTTGCCTTAACAGAATGAGAACATGGATCCATCATGCCTTGTTACCACTGTGCAGGCTGCTGCTGGTGGTGTAATGGTGTGGGGGATCTTTTCTTGGCACACTTTAGGCCCCTTAGTGCCAATTGTGCATTGTTTAAATGCCACAGCCTACCTGAGCATTGTTTCTGACCATGTCCATCCCTTTATGACCACCATGTACCCATCCTCTGATGGCTACTTCCAGCAGGATAATGCACCATGTCACAAAGATCGAATCATTTCAAATTGGTTTCTTGAACATGACAATGAGGCAATGAGTTCACTGTACTAATGGACCCCACAGTCACCATATCTCAACCCAATAGATCATCTTTGGGATGTGGTGGAATGGGAGCTTCGTGCCCTGGATGTGCATCCCACAAATCTTCATCAACTGCAAGATGCTCTCCTATCAATATGGGCCAACGTTTCTAAAGAATGCTTTCAGCACTTGTTGAATCAATGTCACTTAGAATTAAGGCAGATCTGAAGGCGAAAGGGGGTCAAACACCGTATTAGTATAGTGTTCCTAATAATCCTTTAGGTGAGTGTATATACCCCCCCCCCCCACACACACACACCACAGTTAATGGTCACTTACTGTAAATTAAGGGTCACTGTCCTTGTTCAAAGAGCAGATACTGGAACTGTCTGTAAGTGTTCCCAAGTCACAGACTAGAAGATCCATTTTTAATGTTCAAATAGTTAAAAGAGCCATCTATGTGGACTGAACTGTGGATTGAGTTGAACTTCAAATTTCATAATTTCTTTTCTTTCCATGTGTTATAGAAGGTAATTTGTTACATTTACATTTAGGTACTGTATTTGGCACATGCTCTTATCCAGGGTGACTTACAAAAGTGCTTAAACTTCTGTCATTGGATAAATATTTACACTGGGTTACTTGGTTACTAATGCAGCCACATAATGTTTTTTAATTTTTTTTAAATAGGTTTTTGGTAAGCATGTTAATAAAAAGAAAACTGCTGTGCCTTATAAATCACACCCAATATGGTTTATGTGTCCCAGTGACATTGTGTTTTGGTTCCAGGGTTGAAATCTTGCGAGACTGCAAAGTTATGTCGCAAGGGAATGCCGATGGTGTCCCAGGGTCATGTGATCCATCATAAACGGGCACCCGGGAAGAAGCTCGGAGAGAGAGTTAGGAGATACAGCCAAAGTTTTTGTGACAATTGTTCTGAAATTCAAAGAATATTGTGGAGACTGTCGTCGGCAGATATCCTTTTCATTTCGATTACTTTCCTACAGCTCCAAAATCGTGCTCCCGGAATTTTACTAGCATTTCCAGTGAGGATGATTCAGCTTTACCACTACACACAGCATTCATAAATAATCTGGACTTTGGACAACACTCACTTACACATCATCCGATTGTATATATTTTGTAAATATTATTATTATTAGTTTTTTTGTTTGTTTTGGTGCAGCTCTTTTGTTTACTCATTGTTTAATACACTTTTTGGGTTATGGTTTAAAATAGTTGTCTGCGTCTTTTCTTGTGCTGAGCGGCTGGCGCTTTACCAGAGCCTAGATTAAAGATCCCTTTTAGTGTAACTAGGTTATTAATTTATCCAACCATTATAAACTAAGTACCATCAGACAAACATTGTTGGAGGGAGATTAACCCAAGACCTAAAGAAACAGATATGTCTTAAGTCATCATTCAAAGATTGCCAGAGACTCAGCTGTATGGACATCTAGAGGAAGTTTGTTCTACCACCTACTGTAGGTGCCAGAACAGAAAAGTGTCTAGATGCCTGTCTTCCTCGATTTCTGGGAGATGGTGGGATCAGCTGAGGTGCGGTGTGGGGTGTGATTAGAGGTAAGAGGTAATTGAGTGCTGGGCCGTTATTAGCTTTATAGGCAGGAAATTTAGGAAGGTTGAAAATAAGACATGCAGCAGCATTCTTGATCAGCTGGATGAATGGTGGACGTGAGTTGCAGTAGTCTTGAACTAAGAAGGGACTAAACAAGCACCTGAGCAGCCTGTGAAGAAAGGAATTGATGAATACTTCTGATTTTGTAAAGAAGAAATCGACAAACGAAAGTAAGGTGAGCAATGTGTGGGGAAAATGACAATTTATTCTCCAGAGTTACCCCAAGATTGTGGGCAGTGGCTGCAGGAGGGATGTGATTGTTTTCCAGGGAAATCACAAGGTCTTGACCAGGGGATGCACAGAAGTTTGGTTTTACATAGCTGGAGCTTCAGCTGATGAGCTGTCATTTAGGATGAGATGTCTGCCAGACATGCTGATATCCAGGTGGAAATCTGAGTGTTTGAGGCAGGAAAGGAGAGAATACGTTTGGTGTCATCTGTATAACAATGGTATGAAAAGCCATGCGATATGACCTTCCCAAGGAACTGTGAATAGAGGGAGAACAGGAGAGAACCAAGTACTGAGCCCTGTGGGACACCAGTAGAGTGTCTGCATAGGGAATATGTGGATCCCTTACATGTCACCTCATACAACCTATCTTCTAGGTAGGACGCAAACCATTGCCATGCCGTGCCACAGAATTTTTAATATAGGCAAAAATATTCACTTACTCATACAAATCATTGAATTTAGGTGTTCCAATCACTTCCATGGTTACAGGTGTATGAAATCAAGCATGTAGGCATGCAGACCGCTTCTAAAAACATTTGTAAAAGGTCGCTCTCAGCTTAGTGAATTTCACCATGGTACTGTAATAAGGCCCCTATGCAATAAGCCCAGTCATAAACTTTCCTTGTCACTAAATATTCCACAGTCAACTGTAAGTGGTATTATAACAAAGTGGAAGTAATTGGGAACAACAGCAGCTTAGCCATGAAGTAGTGGGCCACGTAAAATCACTGAGCGGGGTCAATGGATGCTGAGACACATAGTGCACAGAAGTAGCCGACTTTCTCCACAGACCTTTCTACATGCTTCCAAATGTCATCTGGCCTTCAGATTAGCTCAAGACCAGTGCGTAGAGAGCTTCATGGAATAGGCCAAGCAGTTGCATCCAGGTCTTAAATCAAGTCAAGTCAAGTCAATTTTATTTATATAGCGCTTTTAACAATTGACATTGTCGCAAAGCAGCTTTACACAATAAAAAGAAGTAAGTTTTTATGCAATGTATATGAATCAAAATGACAAGATTGTCCCCGATGAGCAAGCCGAGGGCGACGGTGGCAAGGAAAAACTCCCTGAGATGGTAATAGGAAGAAACCTTGAGAGGAACCAGACTCAACAGGGAACCCATCCTCATCTGGGTGATAACGGATAGCAGGAATTGCTCAGCATAATAATGTGTAAGACTGGAAGTTCAGTATAACAAGAGATGTTTTAAAATTAAAAGGAGTCCAGTTTGTTCCCGGAGGCTCAGGTAGACTGTAGGGGATTCCGGTCCTGAGTTATCGAACAACTGAAGTCACAGGTCCCCAGAGCATCACTCGATGACAGGAGAGTCTTCATGAAAACCATCCCCAGCCACCATACGAATCCAGGCAGACCACACGGGGCATCCATGCGACGAGATCTCCAACCAGAAGCAGGACTCCAGGATGGGTTAGACGGCTCCAGAGGGCAGAGGGGTCTGGATCACTGGCAACTCAGGAGCGAAACATGTATAGCTCGACAGAGAGACAGAGAGAGGGAAAGAAGAGGGGGAGAGAGAGAGAGAAGAGAGCAGAAAAGGAGAGAACAGAAAATAAGGAGAGATGGCAGTTAGGTATGGTCACAGTCAGCATGTATAGGTGAATGTATATTTAGTGCAAAGTGCAAGCAGAGACTCCGGCAGGACTAACTATAACAGCATAACTAAAAGGGAGAGCCAGAAGGAAACACAAACATGAGGGCTCCCTGAGATGTAAAGCAACCAATCACCTCACCGTCAACAAACCTGAGTGAACAATGAGAGTGGGGAGGACAGCATCTAAACATACCAGTTCACCAGAATACTCTACGTCTATGAGTCCCCCAGATCTGCTCCTTTACCTAAGGTTAATCTATTTACAAAAATGCTTGGCTAAATAAATAGGTTTTTAGCCTAGACTTAAACACTGAGACTGTGTCTGAGTCCCGAACATTAATAGGAAGACTATTCCATTCTATTAAATCATCAAGTGCAATGCAAAGCACCTGATGCAATAGCTCCACTGGACTCTTGAGCAGTTATTTGGCAATTGTCAGGAGAACGGTACTTGTCTGACTGCATTGTACCAAGTGAAAAGTTTGCTAGATCTTGGATTATGATGTGGGGTTGTTTGTCAGAAGTTTAAAGCTGTTATAGAGAAGAGTTGAAGCTGTTATAGTCAAGTCAAGTCAATTTTGTTTATATAGCGCTTTTAACAATTGACATTGTCGCAAAGCAGCTTTACACAATAAAAAGAAGTAAGTTTGTATGCAATGTGTATGAATCAAAATGATAAGATTGTCCCTGATGAGCAAGCCGCGGGCGACGGTGGCAAGGGAAAACTCCCTGAGATGGTAATAGGTAGAAACCTTGAGAGGAACCAGACTCAACAGGGAACCCATCCTCATCTGTGTGATAACGGATAGCAGGGATTGATCAGCATAATAATGTGTACTGGAAGTTCAGTGTAACAGGAGATGTGTTAAAATTAAAATTAAAAGGAGTCCAGTTTGTTCCTGGAGGCTCAGGTAGACTGTAGGAAATTCCAGTCCTGAGCTATCAAACAACTGAAGTCACACGTCCCCAGAGCATCAATCGATGATAGGACAGTCTTAATGGAAACCATCCCCAGCCACCATGCGAATCCAGGCAGACCACACGGGCCATCTAAAGTTACAGTGTGATCAGAAAGCTTACTTCTAGCTACTTGTGGTCCTATGACTAGAAATTCTGACTTATCAGGATTAAGCAGAAGAAGATTAATTAACATCCAATCTCTTGTGTCCTGCAGACATTGCTCAATTTTAGCAAACTGGTTTTTCTCATCTGGTTTTGCTGAGACATATAATTGTGTGTCATCAGCATAACAATGCAAACTAATACCATGTTTACGAATTATGTTGCCCAGAGGAAGCATGTAAAGGGAAAAAAGCAGTGGGCCTAAAACTGAGCCCTGTGGAACACCAAACTCCACTTGAGAACATGAGGAATGGTCACCATCTAAATCTACAAACTGATAACGATCAGTCAAATAGGATCTGAGCCACAAGAGGGCAGTTCCCTCAATTCCTACTACCTTTTCTAATCAATAGCTGCAACGGAGGTGAAGCCAACTTCATATTAAACCCTATGGATTAAGAATTGGATATTACTCAATGCATGTGAAGGCAGGTGAGTGAATACTTTTGGCAATATAGTGTGTGCGTGTGTATGTGTACTGCTTCCTGGTATGGTACAGGACCCATCTTTGTGATGGCAGCTTGTGAAAGGAACAGTGGCATGCTCCTTCCCTCCATAGTGCTAGGGTCTTCTCCTTGGGCAAGAGACATTAACACTTAATACCCCCCTTACAAGGGTAACATTTGAATCTTTCTACTATTCCATCTTTACATTTTTGATGGAACCCTTCTTCCTTCCATAGGGACCCAGAGAATAATGAATCCCCACTATCCCATTTCTATTCAAAGGGACAATTTGTTTTTCCATGAGTTGCACCCCGTGACGTAGAGGAAGAGATCCTGGTCTCTGAGAAATGTGGTTTGCTGTGGCTTCCATTATTTCAACACTAGATGGGAGGTTGGAATGGATAGATCCAATCAATGAAAGTCAAAGGATGGTCAAAAGGATACTCAGTGAATACTCAGAGATAAATACTAAAACTTTCAACGTCAAAAACTTTCAGACTCATTGGAGACTTTGGCTAAGGGTCAATCAAGTGATTTGAGCCTTAGTTGCTTACTTCTTACTTCTTTTTTGGGCTCCAAGGTGGGTGAGGAGTAGAGATGATGAAAAAAAAAACTTAAAACACGGCTACAAAACCCAAATAAAAAACACTTTTTTTGGTCCTAGATGCTAACATCACTTTTGGAGAGACATGCGTTTCTATGATAAGTAATGATGACTGGACAAAATTTATTATCATTGAAGCTTCCTCTACTGATCCTCAAATCACCAAATGTTCCCTTTTTGCTATACAAAAGGCCATTGGAGGAATAGCAAGGATGGTAAATGAGGTTAAAAAATTAAGAGGTGATTAGAAAATGTAATAGGAATTAAGGGAACAGCCCTCTTGTGGCTCAGATCCTATTTGACTGATCTTTATTAGTTTGTTGATCTAGATGGTGACCATTCCTTATGTTCTGAAGTGGAGTTTGGTGTTCCACAGGGTTCAATTTTAGGCCCACTGCTTTTTTTCCTTTACATGCTTCCTCTGGGCAACATAATTACATACACACGTGGACAAAATTGTTGGTACCCTTCGGTCAATGAAAGAAAAACTCACAATGGTCACAGAAATAACTTTAATCTGACAAAAGTAATAATAAATAAGAATTCTATGAATGTTAACCAATGAAAGTCAGACATTGCTTTTCAACCATGCTTCAACGGAATTATAAAAAAAATTAACTCATGGTACTGGCCTGGACTAAAATGATGGTACCCCTAACTTAATAGTTTGTTGCACAACCTTTTGAGGCAATCACTGCAATCAAACGATTCCTGTAACTGTCAATGAGACTTCTGCACCTCTCTGCAGGTATTTTGGCCCACTCCTCATGAGCAAGCTGCTCCAGTTGTTTCCGGTTTGAAGGGTGCCTTTTCCAGACGGCATGTTTCAGCTCCTTCCAAAGATGCTCAATAGGATTGAGGTCAGGGCTCATAGAAGGCCACTTTAGAATAGTCCAATGTTTTCCTCTTAGCCATTCTTGGGTGTTTTTAGCTGTGTGTTTTGGGTCATTGTCCTGTTGCAAGACCCATGACCTGCAACTGAGACCCAGCTTTCTGACACTGGCCAGTACCTTTCTTTCTAGAATCCCTTGATAGTCTTGAGATTTCATTGTACCCTGCACAGATTCAAGACACCCTGTGCCAGATGCAGCAAAGCAGCCCCAGAACATAACAGAGCCTCCTCCATGTTTCACAGTAGGGACAGTGTTCTTTTCTTCCGTGAACATTTTTCCTTCTGTGAACATAGAGCTGATGTGCCTTGGCAAAAAGTTCCATTTTTGTCTCATCTGTCCATAGGACATTCTCCCAGAAGCTTTGTGGCTTGTCAACATGTAGTGTGGCATATTCCAGTCTGGATTTTTTACGATTTGTTTTCAACAATAGTGTCCTCCTTGGTCGTCTCCCATGTAGTCCACTTTGGCTCAAACAACGACGGATAGTGCGATTTGACACTGATGTTCCTTGAGCATGAAGTTCACCTTGGATCTCTTTAGAAGTCTTTCTGGGCTCTTTTGTTACCATTCCGATTATTCGTCTCTTTGATTTGTCATCAATTTTCCTCCTGCAGCCACATCCAGGGAGGTTGGCTACAGTCCCATGGATCTTAAATTTCTGAATAATATGTGCAACTGTAGTCACAGGAACATCTAGCTGCTTGGAAATGGTCTTATAGCCTTTACCTTTAACATGCTTGTCTATAATTTTCTTTCGAATCTCCTGAGACAACTCTTTCCTTCGCTTCCTCTGGTTCATGTTGTGTGTGGTACATACCATCTCACCAAACAACACAGTGACTACCTGGAGCCCTATATATAGGCCCACTGACTGATTACACGATTGTAGACACCTGTGATACTAATTAGTGGACACACCTTGAATTAACATGTCCCTTTGGTCACATTATTTTCAGTATTTTCTAGGGGTACCATCACTTTTGTCCAGGCCTGTACCATGAGTTTTTTTTTTTTTTTAATAATTCTGTTGAAGCATGGTTGAAAAGCAATGTCTGACTTTCATTGGTTAACATTCATAGATTTTTTTTTAATTATTGCTTTTGTCAGATTAAAGTTATTTATGTGACCATTGTGAGTTTTTCTTTCATTGACCGAAGGGTACCAACAATTTTGTCCACGTGTGTACATAATAAACCCTTGCTACATTTTGTCCTGGCCACTGCGTACAGACCCCTGGGGCCATATGTTGAGATTCTTAAAGAGTTTGGACATCTGCTATCAGAACTATTGGTTATCTCTGACAAAGTGCTGATAGTAGGAGACTTTAACATTCATGTAGACGATGCTAACGACACTTTAGCACTCGCATTTATGGATTTGCTAAATTCCTTTGGGGTCTATATATAGAATGTCTATATACATCATCTTTGAATGATGACTTAAGACATATCTGTTTCTTTAGGTCTTGGGTTAATGTCTATATGCCTCTAATATAGACATTCTACCTCAAAGTGATGATATCACAGATCATCATCTCTTAGTATATCTGTAGAACAGCGTAGCTGTGCCTCCCCACGTTATCAATTCAGTAGAAATATTAATCCGACTACTAAAGACAGATTCACAAGTAATCTGCCGGATCTGTCCGAATTTCTTATCAGACCCCTAAGTGCAGGCGATCTAGATGAAGTGACTAGCAGCATGGGCACTATTTTTACCAGTACATTAGACACTGTTGCTCCCATCAGATTAAAAAAAGTCAGAGATAAAACACTTGCACCATGGTACAATAGTCATACTCGCGCCCTAAAGAGAGCAACCCGTAACCTCGAATGAAAATGAAGAAAAACTAAATTAGAAGTTTTTAGAATCGCGTATAAAGATTGTATGTGCAGCTATAGACGGGCTCTAAAAGCGGCTAGGGCCGAGCATCTGAGCCAACTCATAGCACGAAACCAAAACAATCCCAGATTCTTATTTAGTACAGTGGCTAGACTAACAAAACCTAAAATGCCTGCAGAGAGTATCCCATCACAGCTTAGAAGTGAAGACTTTATGGAAATCAATAGTATCAGGAAGAAAATAACAGAGGTTCAATCTCTAATAGCATCTCATGATTAAGTTCAGTCTAAAGCCTCACATTTAGATTTTCAGTCCTTTACAGATGTAGGACAGGAAGAGCTGTATAAACTTATCACCTCGGCTAAATCAACAACATGCTTGCTAGATCCAATCCCAACCAGATTTTTAAAAGAAGTGATGCATACGGTTGGAGAGCCACTTCTAAACATTATAAATTCCTCATTATATCTAGGTAACGTCCCTAAATCTTTCAAGTTGGCAGTTATTAAGCCTCTTCTTAAAAAGTCTAATTTAGACCCAAATGAAATAACAAATTACAGACCAATTTCAAACCTTCCGTTTATATCAAAAATATTAGAAAAGATAGTATCAGTCCAAATATGCACATTCTTGCAGGAAAACAACATCCTTGAAGAATTTCAGTCAGGTTTCAGGTGCCATCATAGTACAGAAATTGCACTAGTTAAAATCACAAATTACTTGTTTTTAGTTTCGGACCAAGGCTGCATCTCAATACTAGTCTTATTTGATCTTAGTGCTGCATTCGACACTATAGATCATAACATTCTCATAGATCGCTTACAAAATCAGGGAATTCAGGGACAGGCGTTAAAATGGTTTAGATCCTACCTGTCTGATCGATACCATTTTGTAGATCTAAAGGGCGAACCATCTGGTGTAATGCCAGTGAAATATGGGGTGCCACAAGGGTCAGTTTTAGGACCTCTGCTGTTCTTAATATACTGTACATGCTCCCCTTGGGCAATATCATTAGAAGACATGGGATTAGTTTCCATTGTTATGCTGATTATACCCAATTATATATCTCAACTAAACCAGACGAAATGCCTAAGATGTCTAGACTAACTGAGTGCGTCCAGGACATAAAGGATTGGATGATCAATAACTTTCTTCTATTAAATTCAGATAAGACAGAGATATTACTTATTGGCCCAATACACACCAGCTCTCACAATTCAACCTACGTTTAGAAGGATGTACTGTTACTACCAGCTCGACAGTGAAAGACCTGGGTGTAATATTAGACAGTAACTTATCCTTTGAAAATCATATCTCCAACATCACAAAAACATCCTTTTTCCATCTTGGAAATATTGCCAAGCTTAGAAACATTTTATCTGTATCTGATGCAGAAAAGCTGGTTCATGCATTCATGACCTCCAGACTGGACTACTGTAATGCATTACTGGGTGGCTGTCCTGCATCCTCAATTAACAAGCTACAGTTAGTCCAAAATCCAGCCGCCAGGGTTCTCACTAGATCCAGAAAATATGATCATATAACCCCAATATTATCATCCCTGTACTGGCTACCTGTTCAGTTTAGAATTAATTACAAAATAGCATTACTTGCATACAAGGCTCTAAACGGTCTAGCTCCCACATACCTAACCAGTCTTCTGATACGTTACAATCCACCACACTCCTTAAGATCAGAAAGCTCTGGACTTCTGGTAGTTCCCAGAATATTAAAATCTACAAAAGGAGGTAGGGCATTTTCATATTTAGCTCCACAGCTTTGGAATAGCCTTCCTGACAGTGTTCGGGGCTCAGACACAGTTTCCCAATTTAAACGTAGACTAAAGACACATCTCTTTAATCTGGCATACACGTAATTCATCCCATAACCTCACACTCCAGTACATCTATCCTGAATGGCAGCTACGCTAATTCTCTCCATCTGTGCTGTATTCTTCTACCCATCCTGAGGCATCTGGAGATTGTTCCAGCTTCAGTAGACAGAGGCCAACCCTGCGAGGTTCCTGAGGCATCCAGAGAAGGACCAGCTCCAGCTGAATTCTGCTTTATGATGGTTGGATCTACACATGCTGCTCCTGAGCTCCCAGTGATCCCGACCCCCATCTGCCCTCTGCACCTGCTGACTCATCCCTGTGCTGAACAGGACTTCATGTTAATTTAAAGAACTTCTGTTATATCGAACTTTTAGCTGCATAACACACACAATGTTGATAATTTCTATCCGTTATCACCCAGATGAGGATGGGTTCCCTGTTGAGTCTGGTTCCTCTCAAGGTTTCTTCCTATTACCATCTCAGGGAGTTTTTCCTTGCCACCGTCACCCTTGGCTTGCTCATCAGAGATATTCCATTCATCATTCACTCATTCATCACATTATTATCCAGACACGTTTTTCTCACACATACACATTTCCATAAATTTTCTTTTAAAAAAATGTTTTTTCATTCTTGTTAAGCTGCTTTGAGACAATGAACATTGTTAAAAACGCTATATAAATAAAATTGAATTGAATTGAATCACCCCGTTGCTGTAGAACATGTTGAATTAAATAAGGCTACACTCCAGTAAGGTGATAGGAGGGGTGTGTGTGTGTGTGAGTCCGAGTATGTGTGTGTGTTAAAGCCTGTGTTTGAGGTGAAGATGTTTGTTCTGTGGTCAGTGAGCTTTCTCTTCCTCATCTCTACAGAAACTTGCTGGATATGGTGTCGGGTCAGGACTAAACTGTACAGTGTTGTGCACAAAAGATGTCGTACATTTCCCATAAACAGCATGATACAGGAGGGATACCAGACACACATCATCAGAGTTTTAATAATTAATTGATCTGCAGTGATGTATAGTGCTTGAGAAATTGTACCCCGTTATTCGACTTAAGTCTTATAACTTTGTTCTTGAACTGAATATTAACAATTGATATTGTTTCTGTTACTTTCTGCTCAGCTACAGTTGTGAAGGAATTCTGTACATTCTAACTGAATATATTTCTGTTAAAAGTGGTTGAAAAAATTAAAAGTGAGAGTCAGCCTTAATGTGGCATATTCAAAGCATTATTTTTTTCTTTTGAATTTTCTTTGGGACACCAATACAGAGGCAGCAACATCGCCACCTGCAGACTATTGTACCTAACTGACAGAGCAAATTCAGAAATCCCATCACGTGTTTGTGACCTCTCCCAGATGTTGTGAAAAAGAGAGAGAGAGAAAGAAAGAGAGAAATTGTTTTACGTACATGACTTAAGATGCTTAACTGCATATGAAGGGTAACATTTTTATAATAAAAAAACGTAAACATTTAAATGGAGGAATTTCTTTATTGGAGTAATACTGTATTATACTCTGTTGAATCTCTAATTTCAAGTTGAGGATTTCTGTACTTCAGTAACACAGTCAGTGGTGCAAAGGTTGAGACGACCTAAAACACCACTGTTAATATTTATAGACTATTAGAGTTTAGAAGTTTACGGTTAGATGTTTATTGTCCTGTTAAAGGCAATGCATGCATGTGTGTGTGTGTGCTGTGGTCTATATAAATACGTATTGATTAAGTGTATAAGTGTAATGATGTGTGTTCAGTGTCTCCTGCCCTCTACAAACTGCTCGCATGTTTTCCAGCCTCTCCAGAAGGTCTGCAGTGAGAAAAGAGTTTTAAAAGTGTCACTTGACCATCTACACAGTCTTAAACTCTCACAGCACCGATCCTCCTCATCCTCAGTTTCAAACCTCATGAAGAACGTCTCGGGTTACTTGACTGTAACTCTGTTCCCTGATAAAGAGGGAACGAGATGCTGCGTGAAAACGCTATGGGAACATCTCTTTGTTGCCCGGTTGTGAAGCCTGTGCATGTCAAACCCGCCGAATACCTTCGGCTTATAACCTGTGCCAGGCATGACGTCACCGAATAAGGTGCACCTGCAGGTTATAAATAGGAGTGAACCGGAAACATCCTCAGGTCAATTTTGTCTGAAGGACGTCCAGGCACGCCAGCAGTGCGGCATCGGAACGCAGCATCTCGTTCCCGCTTTATCAGGGAACAGGGTTACAGTCAAGTAACTCGAGACGTTCCCTTTCAAAAGCTACACTCGATGCTGCGTGAAAACGCTATGGGAACGAGAATACCAACGCCGCCGCACTGCAAGTGTCTGGACCCCCAGGTTGTGTAGCGTGTGCGCACAAGCCGAGGAGGTCTCAGACCTAGCTCTGGGATGCTGACTGAAGGATCCGTGAACCCGGAGTAGTAGTGACATCCAGACTATAAAATCTAACAAACGTGTGTGGAGAGGACCAGCCCGCCGCATCACACACCTGCTGCAGGGGAACGCCTCTTGCCAAGGCAATCGATGAGGCAATCCCCCTGGTTGAGTGAGCCCTGATTCCCAGAGGCGAAGTGTGACCACGCGCCTCATAGGCTAGGGCAATGGCATCTCTCACCCAGTGTGACAGAGTCTGTCTAGTGGCAGACCCCCATGGCAAATAAAGAACTGCTCTGACTTACGCCACTGGCTAGTGCGGTGGACGTAGATCCTAAGAGCACGTACTGGACACAGTAAGTGAAGTCTTTCCTGCTCCGGAGCTGTGAAAGGCGGAGGACAGAAGGCCTCGAGAACAACTGGGTGCATGGTCTAGAATGGAACCTTGCAAGATAGTTCGGGTGGGGATGCAGAAGTAAGTGCTTTAGAAGTAATAGTGCTTTAGAAGTAATAGCCATAAGAAAAACCATCTTAAGAGGCAGAAGCCTGACAGGCGCTGACTCTAGTGGTTCGAAAGGGGTGTCGGCCAGGCCTTCGAGTACGATAGTTAAGTCCCACGAAGGGACCGTCGCTCTAGTGGGCGGCTTCAACCATTTAGCTCCACGAATAAAACGGGCAACTAAATGGTGCTTGTCCACAGAAACCCCATCATTCAGAGCGTGACAAGTCGAAATAGCGGCTACGTACGTTCTGAGCGTACTAGGGCATAAGCCCGAGGACAACCTTTCTTGCAGAAACTCCAGCACTGAAACAATCTGGCAGTGAACTGGGTCTACATGTCTTGCCATGCACCAATTTTCAAATACACTCCATTTGAGGGCATAAGTTCTTCTAGTGGAGGGAGCCCTGGCACTTAAAATGGTTTGAATTACGCTGGCTGAAAGCCCAGCATGTCTTAGTTGGTCCGTTCAGGGGCCAAACGTGAAGGTTCCAGAGCTCGGGCCGGGGATGAAGTATTGTCCCCTGCGCCTGAGACAGAAGATCCCTCCTCACTGGAATCACCCGGGGTGAGCCGTCGAGGAGAGGTATAAGATCCGAGAACCACACTCTGGTCGGCCAATGGGGCGCTATCAATAAGAGGCACAAGCCGTGTTGACGGACCCTCGCCAGGACTCCTGGGAGCAGAACTATAGATGGAAACGCATAAAGGCGTAATCTGGGCCACGTGTGGGCCATTGCGTCCAGACCCAGGGGAGCTGGAGGAGTCAGAGAGTAGTAAAGGGGGCATTGTGCTGCCTCTTATGAGACAAAGAGGTCCACCTCTGCTACGTAAAATCTTTCCCAGATTGACTGACTACTTCAGGGTGGAGTTTCCATTCCCCATGTTTTACAGCTTGTCTAAATAGCAAGTCTGCTCCTACATTCATATGCCCTGGAATGTAAATCACCCTGAGGGACAGGAACTTGTCCTGTGCCCAAAGCAGAACCTGGTGCGCTAGCTTGTTCAAGCGGCGCGAGCACAGTCCACCCTGGCGATTTATGTACGAGACTACCGCAGTGCTGTCCACCCACACTAGGACATGCTAGCCTCTCAACTGCTGGAGGAAGTTTTTCAGGGCCAGAAACAGAGTTATCATGTCGAGGCAATTGATGTGCCACGCAAGAAGATGACCTCTCCAGCTCCCTTGTGCTGGACGGCCATCCAAGACCGCACCCCAGCCCGTGAGGCAAGCGTCTGTCGTTAGCATCTTGCGACGACAAGACGGACCTAGAGTGGGACCCAAAGTCAGAAACCGGGGTCTGAACCACATAGAACGGGTACGAAGCCCCCGGCGCGTAACCCTTATTAGCCTCTGGGGGTTGGCCCTTGAATGAAACCCCCTGGCTCTTAGCAACAGCTGAAACGCTCTCATGTGCAGAAGGCCCAAAGGTATCACCGTGGACGCAGCTGCCATGAGGCCTAAAGATTTCTGAAAGTGATGAACAGTGACCTTCTGGCCTAGCTTGATTTCCTTCAGGGTGTTGAGAATGGATTCGACACGAGCAGGAGACAACTGTGCCCGCATTGTGACCGAATCCGATGTGATACCCAAATATGTTGTCCTCTGAACAGGAAGGAGAACGCTTTTTGTGGCGTTGAGTCTCAATCCTAAGAATGAAGATGGGCTAGGACGACATCCCGATGTCGAAGCGCTAGCTCCTAAGACTGGGCCAGAATCAGCCAGTCGTTTATGTAATTCAAAAATACAGATGCCCTGGAGTCATAAAGGAGCCAGAGTTGCATCCATGCATTTTGTATATGTGCGGGGTGACAGAGCTAGGCCAAATGGAAGGACCCAATACTGGTAAGCTTCGCCCCCAAAAGCGAACCTCAGGAACTTCCTGTGCTGTGGCAATATTTCTATATGGAAATATGCGTCCTTGAGATCGATTGTCACAAACCAATCCTCTAGTTGGATTTGAGAAACAATCATTTTGACAGTCAACATCCAGACAGAATCTGGATTTCTGAGATAGCGGTTCAAGCCGCGAAGATCCAAGATCGGACGCAACCCTCCCCCTCTCTTGGGCACCAAAAAGTACCGGCTGTAGTAGCCCGATTCTCTGTCTGGGAGGGGAACATGTTCTATGGCCCCTTTGCCCAGCAGAGTCTGTAACTGCTTGGCCAGCAGATGTGCTCGATCCGGTTTCACGAAAGTGGAGACCACGCCGTTGAAACGCGGAGGACGATGTGCAAACTGAATCCTGTAGCCTGTGCCTACAGTCCTTTATACCCAAGGAGATACACCTGGCAGTAGTCTCCACGCTGCCAGCTTCTCCGAAAGGGGCACGAGCTTTGACACTTTGGCTAGATGTTGGGGGGGGGGGGGGGGGGGGGGGGTGTTAGGTGTTGGGAGATGAAGTGTGGCAGAAATCGGAAATTCCATCTCGTGCGCGTCTGCCAGATCAGCACGCGAGCCCCAGGAATGCGCCGCGGCTCGCGGTTTCTCTTTAAAGAAAGCGAGCCGCGCGCGAAGCACCTTAATAGGGAGAAGATCACAGTACTCACAGTCTCCCTGAAGCCCGAGGCGAGCGTGTTCTTCCCCCAAGCACTCGAGACAAAACTCAGGAAGATCGCCCTCCGAAAGAGATCTATCGCACGGAGGCACGCATCTCTTAAGCAACTCCGCCATATCGGTGAGTTAATGCTGTTATTTTTATTTTGCTTTCGTTACGGCTTGTACATGCACACGCAAACACAAAGCGGTCCTGAAGACAAAAAGATCTGAGGATGTTTCCGGTTCACTCCTATTTATAACCTGCAGGTGCACCTTATTCGGTGACGTCATGCCTGGCACAGGTTATAAGCCGAAGGTATTCGGCGGGTTTGACATGCACAAGCTTCACAACCGGGCAACAAAGAGATGTTCCCATAGCGTTTTCACGCAGCATTGAGTGTAGCTTTTGAAAGGGAACTTCTTTAATTCATCGTCAGTTCTCATTACTCCGACTGATCTCCTGTTCCTCTTCTGTCATTCCCGTCATTGTTTTCACTGGATTCCGTTTCAGCAGCATGTGATGTTTATGAGTCACGTGGAGTTTTGTGATCTCTTGGAAAAGGACTATTTTATCTCCTGTGTATTTTACCTTCCATGTGCCTTTATGATCTCTGTACAGCACTGAGTACAGAACTGGAAAATATGTTTACAAAATGGTTTTATTGGTCTCAGGGTGTGAGATGAAACATGCAGGTGCACTAATCATGTGTGTGTGTGTGTGTGTGTGTGTGTGTGTGTGTGTGTGTGTGTGTGTGTGTGTGTGTGTGTGTGTGTTAAAGTGAGTCAGTCAAAGGCAGAACAAGACTGTGGAGACGCAGAGCTTTGGATTCACTCACTTTATTATTATTATTATTATTATTATTATTAATATTAATATTAATATTAATATTAATAATAATGTGTGTGTTTCACCTCGATGAGGTCAGACAGAGCAGAAGTGCATGAGGAAATCCTCAGCGCGTGCGTGTGTAGAACGGTCTGGTGGTGACGTCACAGAGGGTCCAGTGTTTTTCTGCTTCCTGAACCGAAACTGAAAGTCAGAAGTGTCCCGTTATACCGAGAGACAGGAGCGGAGTGAGACAGATCTACAGGAGAGATTATTACTGACTCTAACACCTATCATACTGCAGGTAAAGCACTGTGTGTGTGTGTGTGTGTGTGTGTGTGTGTGTGAGTGTGTGTGTGGTCCCGAGGCCTGTTATACAGAGGTGACAGTCACTACACACTCGAGCTTCTTTCTTCTGTCTCGCAGTAAATAAACACAGATGAAGGACAGAGTGTGTGTTGTCTCACCCTGAACAGAAACCCGAGTAACACTCAATAGATTTAAACTTCTCTCCTGTTAAAGTCCTCTATAGTTAATGATTATAAGCAGATCTGACAGGCTGCAGTGTGTGTGTGTGTGTGTGTTTGTGCATGCACAGCAGTCCTGTGCAGAGACGGGAGACGCAGCGCTCCATAAGTCAGACCTTCACTGCAGAGTGCTGAGACAGAAGACACTGTAGAGTCAAAGAGTTTCCTAAACTCCATGTAAAGGACACTGGTATCATGTGATTGTCCATCTGTACATCCTGTTACTATCCTGTGTAAACTCAGACCAGCAGTTTCTGAAACACTCCCACAACCCATCTGTATCAACAACCAGGCCACAGTTTCAATCAGACTGTTTCTCCATTCTGATGTCTGATGTGAACTTTAACTGAAGCTCTTCACCTGCATGAATTTATACACTGTGCTGCTGGTATGAAGGGGCAGGTGTACAGGTGTTCTTAATAAAGTGGGCAGTGAGTGTGTACAGCACCAGACGTTAGTATTATTAGCCCATTTTTAGATTCACAACCCCGTAATAACATCATCATCATCATCATCATGTAACTAGGACATCAACCATCAATCATCATCATCATGTAACATTGTAACTAGGTTTGTTTTAAGAGCCGAGTGTTACATATTGGTGGCCCGTATGGTTTTGGGTATTTTCTGGTGTGGTGTGACTTTGCTGAGCAAAATGGACGCTAATGCTAATGCTAGTGGCGACTTTGCTGTTACTAATGTACTGGATGAGGTAGATGGTGCATTTGTGACACGCCGTAACCCTACAGCTGAAATAACTTCATTGATTAGTTTGTTGTACATATCGGATAGACATGATGATGATGATGATGATGCTATTGCTGCTCATGTGTCTGATGTTGATGTTGTACACACACTGCAAACTGAACTTAATCAATGTAAGGTGGATGTATTGGCTCTTTCAGATAAAGTGGGCACGTTAGAGCAGGATTTTAGAGAATCCATTAACAGCAGTATTAACAGAGAAACCAGTTTTCATCAGGCAGTGGATGCTAGCTTAGCAGAGCTGGAGCGCTACTGCCAGGAAGCTCTAGAAAAACTGGAAAGAGCTGTAACTGACTGTTTTTTGTGCCGTGACATTATCTGGGAAAGTCAGATGAAGAAGCTGCGTCTCACAAGTACGCCCACCATCCACAGGTTACAAGCCTACACCCCTGCATCACCCCAATCTCCTGCTCTACATTCCCCCAGGACTCCAATCACTGCATCTACAGAAACGGTAGAGCATAAAAGCAGCCATGTAACATACAATATTCCTCCTTGTGTTCCAGCACACCCATCAGCTCAGCTTACCTCCTCTGTTTCGACTTCTTCTTCTTCCTTTTATGCATGACCACCCATCCGCTTGGAGTTTCCAGCTTTCGGTGACGCTTCCAAGACAGCGGATGTGCTCAACTTCATCGAGCAATGCGAAAATTATTTGGAGATCAGACCACTGCCCAGCGCAGAGCAGGTAGGAACCCTCAGCACAGTTCTACGAGGACCCGCTCTGAGCTGGTGGAAGGCAGAGAAAGGCAAGGTGACGGACAG
Organism: Clarias fuscus; assembly: GCA_030347435.1. Lineage (NCBI taxonomy): Eukaryota > Metazoa > Chordata > Actinopteri > Siluriformes > Clariidae > Clarias > Clarias fuscus. The sequence goes on from CM059208.1 coordinate 634,224, forward strand.
GGAGTCCTTTAAACAGGCATTCATGGCTGTATTCTTACCTGATGACTACTTGACGGAAGTAGAAGACAAGTTAAGGTCGCTGGTACAACAGCCTGGACAACGCCTTACGGACTTCGCTTATGACTACCGGGCCCTCTGTCTAAAGTGGAAGCCTGACATCTCTGAGGAAGAACTAGTGGGTCGTATACTGAATAACATCAACCCTAGAGTGGCCGGATGTCTCCGAGGCACAGTGAACACTGTTGAACAGCTGGTGAAGATAGGTTCCATGGTGGAAAAGGACTGCAAGGGCACTAAAGATTACTGGCAGAAGGTGGGGTCTCAGCACGGTAAGGAGAAGAGCACTAAGTAAACAGCAGTTCAAGCTCCTTTAAAACACATAGCAGGACTCTCCATTGCACAACCCATTACAGCTCCATCTCTTCTCCTGGTTCCAGTTACAGTACAGGGAAAGAAAGTAAATGCTGTGTTGGACACAGGGAGCTCATACACGCTTATGAGGGAACATCTATGGAAGCAGGTAGGCGAACAGGAAGCCAAGGGTGACGTTCCTTCTCCCCAGAAGTTTGTCATCACTGACGGGAAGATACATCAAGCTCAAACACACAGAACGCTTCATTATAACTGGCATGGTGCCGAATGTAAGATAAAAACATACGTCATGAGCGACGCTCACCTGGCTTTCCCTCTGATTGCGGGGCTGGACTTCTTAAGAGCCACGGGAGCCGTCTTGGAGATTCCAGGTGGAGATGGAGAAAGAAAGCCGTGAAAAAACCGCCTTCATCACCACCAAAGGCCTCTATCAGTTCTGGTCCATGCCCTACGGTCTCAGAAACGCAGCTTCCACGTTCCAAAGGCTAATGGAGAAGATTTTGGCAGACCTACGAGGGATATTTTGTTTCGTATACATTGATGACATCATTATTTACTCCCAGTCAATGGAGCAGCATATTTGAACATCTGAATGCAGTGTTTTCGAGACTCACACAAACCAACCTCTCCTTCAATATGAAGAAGTGCCATTTCTTCAAAAGGCAGCTCAAGTTTCTGGGTCACATCATCTCTGAAGAAGGCGTACAGATGGACCCGGAGAAGATAAAGGCAGTGGCAGAATATTCTCCCCCGCAAGACATCAAATCTTTACAAAGTTTCCTGGGTCTCGCTGGATGGTACCATAAATTAATTCCACATTTTGCTGATATAACTGCTCCACTGAATAATTTGAAAAGGAAAGGAGTAAAATGGGAGTGGACAGAAAAGTGCCAGAACAGCATGAATGCCCTAAAAACAAGCCCGTCAGAACCCACCAGTACTAGTACAACCAAACCTAAACCTACCATTCCAACTGCACACGGACGCCAGCAAAGTGGAATTAGGAGCCACCCTCACCCAAAACTCAGCCGAAGGAGAACGAGCAGTGGCCTACACCTCACGAATGTTGAGAGGAGTGGAGCTGAAGTACTCAACATCAGAAAAGGAGTGTTTAGTTATAGTTTGAGCAGTAGAAAAATGGAGGCACTACCTAGAAGCCTGGGCTTTCGAGGTCTTTACCGACCATGCCGCCTTGTCTTGGGCCTTCAACTGCCCTAAAACCAGCTCACGTTTCACCCGGTGGACCCTAAGACTACAGCAGTTCATCTTCACTGTTCATCACAGAAAGGGCTGTCTAAATCTGGGTCCGGATGCCCTATCCCGAGAAGGACCCTACGATCAGCAAGCTGCTCACTAAGGACTAACCAAGAAGCACACAAGATCGAAGGATCTCCTTCGAACACCACCAAGGGGCGGTATATCGCCGGGTACCAATACGACACGGAGAAAAATTTCAGCTAGTAGTGCCCCGGTCATTAATTCCAATCTTTCTCCACTATTTTCACGATAATCCCTTAGGTGGACACCTGGGGTAACTGAAAACCCTGCTGAGGTTGCTGGATGTGGCATGGTGGCTGACAGTGTGGAAGGACGTGTGGCAGTACATAAAGACCTGTACAATTTGTCAAAGGTATCAAGCAGAAAACACCAAACCTAGCGGGCGGTTACACAGTACAGAGGTCCCTGAGCCTGGACATACAGTGGGGCTAGACGTCATGGGTCCTTTTCCCCTGAGTAAAAGGAAAAAGCTGGTAGTGGTGGATTATTTTACGAAATGAGTGGTGATGTTTCCCCTAAGGGACGTAAAGACGCCGAAACTGGTTAAAATTCTAAGGGAGGAAATCTTCAATAGATGGGTCGTCCTCAAATACCTAGCTGACCACAAGCTAACAACCTACAAATCACCCACGAGTTAACAGGACGCTGAAAACCATGATAGCATCGTACATTGGGGACCATCACCAAAACTGGGACCAATGGTTACCTGAGCTCCGCTTCACTATCAACCCCACAGCCCAACAGGAGACAACAGGGAAAACACCAGCAGAACTCAGGCTTGGACGACAACTAAAAGGACCACTCGAAAGGCTCATCAACAACCCACCAACACCTGATCACACAGGCCAATAAATTACACCATAACAAAAAACTGATAATATAAATGTGGTTAATTTGAAGCGCTTTTACGGACGGGGGGGCACATAAAAGGGTCATTTTATACAGCGGGCTAATAATTAGTAGCTGATAAAGCTCACCTGCACTGGGAAATGAACCTGATATGGTTTTATGTGTTCCATGACAGTGTTTTGGGTCTGGGGTTTAAGCTCTCACGAGAATAAGTGGCCAATGCGTGAGAGTACCCTATGACATGTTGAATCACGTGATCCGGCTTAAAAGAGGAGAGATGTGGATGTACAGCGCTGTTTCTAAGAGAGAGTTTGTTTGCCGCAGCCACTGGATTGCTTTTCCCAAGTGGATTAATCTGTTGTGGACTCATTCAATACCCCTCTCGTTCCGCTTTCTCGTGCTCCCGGACTTTTACCGGTGAGACCGAGCCATCTCTCCCAGCCTACATCACAAACTCAAACAATAAATACACGGACTTTGGACATTCATACATACACGCACACACATTGTTTATATTTGTATATATTTTTGTATATATTGTTTTTTTTTGGTGCACCTGGTTTGTTTGTTGGTTTTTTCACTTAATACACTTTGGTTTGTTTTTGACTTCTTGTTGTGTCTCGTCTTGCTTGTTCCACAAAGCTCATACGGCACCGGAAGTTAGTATTATTAGCCCATATTTAGATTCGCGACCCCGTAGCATTGTAACTAGGTTTGTTTTAAGAGCCGAGTGTTACAAGTGTATACATGTTGTAGTGTTTTACATTGTATTACACTCGACAGTAAAGGGGAACACACTTCTTCTTCAGTGCACATTTTAGTGTTCCTGATGCCTGAAGGTGTGAACCTAACCTTTGGACTTTAGTTGTGGACTCTGAATGAATCCAGCTGAATGTTTTTTCTCCTCAGCCGTGTTCTCAGCAGTTCAGATGTTTCCTGGTGAAGATCTGAAGCTGGATTTGTCCGTACCAGAGTCAGTGCAGGTGATTTATAGAGGGAGTGACTCAGCTGATGATGTACAGATCTGTAACGTGACTGACAGAACACTAGAGTGTAACACTGAATACACACCCAGAACATCACTCAGTAACTCAGAGCTCACACTGAGGAACATGAAGAGAAGTGAGAGTGGAACTTACACCATCAGGAACCTGGACTATAAAGAAGACATCCGCGTGTACGCCGTCTCTGTGTCAGGTACGTCTCAGTGTGTGTGTAATGAAGGGGTTAAACAGGGGATTATGGGAAACCTTCTATACTGTGCTCAGTGGAGTGAAGTCTATAATTCACACACTCTGGTGTTCAGCCTTCTTAAAACATTAGACAGCAGTTTGCATGAGTGTGTGTGTGGTGTCTTTAAAATGTGTGTGTTAATGTTTCAGCTGAAATATGCCTCAGATCCTGCGTCCTGTCCTGATTTCTTTTTCTAAGTTACCGTCACAATGCAAAGCCTACGTACATTTTACAGACTAGTTAAACAAAAAATAACCTTAAAATAGTATCGTTTACAGCTTCAGGATCTGATGTTGAATGAACACTATAGTATTTTAGATCTTTAGTATTTTCCTAAATCCACCATGTAATTATCCGTGAGAAAGCTTTAATGCACATGTACTGTCTTTCTTCTGATTTTTAGCAGCTCGTGTGTACAGCGGTGTGAAGTCCTGTCTGCAGCGCATCGACACCTGGTGCAGCACACACAAAGAGGAGCAGAAGAACTGCATGCAGCAGGCCAGTGGTAGAGTGGAGGACATCACACAGGTGCAGAACATGGTGACGTTTCTGAGGGAGTTAGAGCAGTGCTGTAAAGATCAACAGAATGAGCTGAGGAAATACATGGAGATCTGATAACAGGACACACACACACACACACACACACACACGGCATTACACTACATTACTATGGACTAGACTGACTATATAATCAGTTACAATTATTCTTCTTATGTTCATTACGTTATAGAAACATTTATTCTCTTCATTCTGTTACATTATATAAACATTGTATTCAGCTGTAGAATAGTTTTATTAGAGTTTAGAATAATCTTTGATCTTTATGTTATTGTGTAGGAGACTAACAGAACTGTATTGTGTGTGTAATAACCTGTGTCAGTCAGAATGACTTCTGTAAATGATCAGTGTTCTACAAAACCAATAAACTCAAATTGCTCAATCTGAGTTCTGAAAGACTTTGTGGATTTAAACGCATCTCTAACCCTGGCCCTGAACATTAAGAAGTTCACACACACTTGGATGGTTTGAGCTCTTGCTTTAGTAATGAAGCAACAGAATTGAAGATTTCTTTCTTTTTATGTCAAATTAAATTAAGTTTAAAGTCATTTTAATGTATATAGCACTTTTAGCAATGGACGTTGCTGCAAAACTTTACAGGAATATCATTCTGGATATAAATGTATAATAAAAATGACTAGTGTATACCTTTATCACTTTGTTCCTTATGAGCAGCCAGAGGTGATGGTACTGACAGAAAATCTGAGATGAGAGGAACTAGAGAGAAACTTGAGAGGAACCAGCTTCAGAAGGGAACCCATCCTCATCTGGGTGATACCAGCTGCTGTAACTCTGTGCTCTGAGGTCGAACGTGCAGTTAGTTTAAGTTATCGACTGTTCATAGAGACTTTGGCACAAAACTGTTTGTGGGAATTTCAAAACCTCCTAAAACAATTGCTGTCAGAAGTCCTCATGGAAAAACCGTTTGTATCTGTGCAGTCCAAACGTCTTAATGCTATAAAGTGGAACTGTCCTCAGTAGTTATATGTATCTTTAATCATACTATAAGGGACCATCGTAAGCAGCGGTCTCCATGTGTTGAGAACTGTGTGCCAGAGACGCTCCACCATGTCCACACTGCCACACTATATAATCAGAAAGAAATGTTCTAGCTGCATGTGGTCCCAGTACCAGAACTTCTGTCTTATCAGAATTCAGCAGGACATTAATAATCATCCAGTGTCTAATGTCCCTCACACATTCCTCCACTTTATTAAGCTGGTGTTTCTCATCTGGTTTTGCTGAGACATTTAACTGTGTGTCATCAGCATAACAGTGGAAACTAATACCATGCTGATGAATTATGTTGCCCAGAGAAAGCATGTAAAGAGAAACTATCAGTGAGCCTAAAACAAAAGCAACAGAAGCGGAGAAGTGCAACCCTGATCAGAGACCAGTAGTAGGTCATTTACCACTTTAACCAGAGCTGTCTGACTGATACACTTAATTAATGTTAGTCCTATGTAGATATGAGAAGAGCTGCTGTCTTACAACGTTTTCTAGGATCTTGAAGAAAGAGAGAAGGCTGACGGGGTCGAAGTCAGGTTTCTTAATTAGGGGTTGAATGGGGCTAGTTTAGATTTAGGTACATAGACATGCTGAGTGAAGAATTTGAGTTCAGTTATTTCTGATATTAACTGTTTGAATAAACATGTAGGTACAGAGTCTAATGCAAACATTTTGTTGTTTCAGATTTTGCTGAAGAAATGCGTTAAATCAGTTTAATCTTTTGAAAGGGAATAAAACATTTGTCATTAAAAAAAAAAAGTATTAAGTCCTTACTACTGCATGTGCCATGTGATGGTGTGGTTGCCGTGGGCATATGGGTAGGCATGAAGGCAGAGGGGTTTGCAAACAGAAAGTCTTTATTTAAACAAACTCAAAAACAGACAAACAAACAAAGAAACAACAAACGTAAACTAAAACTAGGGCTCAGGAAAAACACGGGGAACCAGGAGCTGACACGGGGAACCAGGAGCTGACAGAGAACTGGGGATGAGGAAACATGGAGCTGAAGCTAACCAAGACACATAGGGGAACTAGAGATGAGACAGAGCAAGACAGGAGACTAGAGACAGGAGACTAGAGACAGGAGACTAGAGATGGAACAGGCTGGGTTAGTGGTTAGTTACCTGGGTAACCAGGTTAGTATCTACTGGAGTTAGTGGCTAACCGGGTTAGTACTGACCTAAGAGTGGGGAACTGAACACAAAAGGCAAAGCACACATGAGGCTACTCCAAACTAGCGGCTAACCTACTAGCGACCAGAACCACTAGCAGTCAACCCCCCTAGAGGCTAGCCTACAGGAGGCTAACCCTACTAGCAATTAAGGCCTACTAGCGGCTAACCCTGCTAGCGGCTAGGCCCGCATGTGGCTACACAAAACTTAAACAGACAAAGAACTGGACTGGAAGACAAACACTGGGAAGACACAGAACGGTACTTACACAGGAGGAGACACAGCCTAGCTAAACATGAAACAGGACAGCTCCATGAATCCAGCAACACAAGGAACATAAAGAGAACAAACAGTAGAGCCCTAGCCAAACAAAGGTAAAACAATATAACTAAAATATAAACTTAAACAAACAAAAAGGAATGCCCACATGACGGTAGTTACAAAAACAAACAAACAAACATACCAGACAAACAATGCTCGACCCAGTTTCCCAGAACAAACTGCTATTTATAGAAACTTTAATGAGGCACCTCAGTCCAGGTGAGCACTAATCACCTGACTGAGGTGCCTTCTGGGAAACTGAGTCAACCAACAAGAACTACACAAGACCGACAGACATAAACAGTGACCTCTAGTGGAGGTTCCTAACAGCATGTCATTAGTGTGCATGTTTCTGTGGTGGTCTTATTCCTGGTTAATTTTTGGTACAGTATTTAATCAGAATCTAGGATTATTTTTGTTATCTTCTGTGAGTGGAGAGATTCACTGATCTGGAAGCACTAGAAGCTTTTCTCTAGCTCAGCATGCTCTCCTTCCCCAAGCTGCTTAAAAGAAGACGTCTCTCCATCCCAGAAGCCACAGGTAATTACATCTCAGGAGGAATTCTATGATGTGTTTTTGCCTCTGCCCAGCTGCACCACCTCACACACAGCGTGACATAGGGGCACCTCTTGGGGCGCATGAACACATGTCAGTGGATTTGGACTGAATGGAAGAAAATGTGACAGGAAAGATAAGCATCCATTGGAAAACACAAATAAAACACAAATACAGTAAGTGCTAGTTGTTTGTGGAGACGCAGGATATAATCACAGCACATAGACCAGGGCTTCTCATCTCTGGCCCTGGAGGACCTGCACTGTAAGTTTTAGTGTTTTTTCAGCTCCCAGCAGACCTGGTTTATCTAATCAGTTAATTAACATCCTTTCATTAATTGAAATGTGTCACAACTCACGAGTTAACAATGAGTTACAGTAGCAACAGTATGTAGTGTAGTGTTGAATGATATGTGTGTTAATCAGACTTCACAACTGCTTGTACGAGCAATGCAGGGAAAGCCAGGCTAGTACATTACAATCCAGTGTTTACAGGGACGAAGTCAAACGTCCTTCTACTATTATAATTCTCTGTGTTTGATTTAGAGACTGTAACGCTGTAACGTGTGAATATTATATTATTACTGTAAATATTTATATTGAAGATAGCCATGATGTCGCTGTCAAAGAGCACAGTGTGTGTTCTCAAGACATCACAAGCACACTTCACACTGTCTCATTCAAAATCCTAACAAACACACATGGCTTCATCAGTGACTCTGTTTATGTCTTTCATCATAGAAAATAAATAAAAAATACAAAATATAAATAAAAATACACAACAATATGAAGAAGTCTTAAGGACATTTTTAGTTTAAACTTTGTTATAGATTTTTATTTAATGCGTTTTTATTAATGTGTCAGGACGAAAAGACTTTCCTAAACAACGGCACGGTGATAATCCAGCACTCAGAGTGTGAAAGAGGTTCTGGCCGCATGAGGACTGAATCATGAATAAGTGGGCTGTATGTATGTATATATGTTTCGTTTTTTATTCATTTATTTTTTAATCAGTCACACTGTAAGGACTTGGTAACACAGATTTGACTTTCACAGGCCAGAAAATGAACTCTGTAAAGTTTAAATGTCCAAATTCCCTCAAATACCCTTTTACATCAATTCACCCTGTAGCTTGTAATTTGCTGTTAGACCTTTTTGCCCTTGTATCACATTAGATGTTATTTCTCAGTCCTGCTACATGAGACATGTTCTGCTGTTTACATCAGCTTTAAACTCATTTGCCTTTACTTTCTGAAAGATAAATAAATGTGCTGATTTTAAGGAAATTCACACACACACACACACACACACACACACATATATATATAATGAAGTCACTGTTTGGTAGGGAGGACAAAGACAAAGAAAAACAAGAAGGTCCAGGTCAAGGTTAACAAAAACAGTGAATAAAAGCCTTTACTCAGACGGCTGTATTATAGTGAAATTGTAAACTCATAACTGTGCTGGTGCGTATAAAAGCAGCACAAACAGCCTTCTTCATGCTGAAGCCCTCAGCACACACTGCTCCCCTCTGTCACATCCACACAAGAGAGGGAGTGTGTGTGTGTCAGTGATTCAACAGAGGGACGAAGGAACAGCATTAATGTGTACAGAATCCCTGCTGATCCTGACACACCACACACATTCAGGGGGAAATCCCTGCTCTCTCTCTCTCTGCTCTCTCTCTCTTCTCTCACTGCTCTCTCTCCCTGCTCTCTCTCTCTCTCTGCTCTCTCTCTCTCTCTGCTCTCTCTGCTCTCTCTCTCTCTGCTCTCTCTCTCTGCTCTCTCTCTGCTCTCTCTGCTCTCTCTCTCTCTCTCTGCTCTCTCTCCCTGCTCTCTCTCTGCTCTCTCTCTCTCTCTCTGCTCTCTCTCTCTGCTCTCTCTCACTGCTCTCTCTCTCTGTCTCTCTCTGCTCTCTCTCTCTCTCTCTGCTCTCTCTCTCTTCTCTCTCTGCTCTCTCTCTCTCTGTCTCTCTCTGCTCTCTCTCTCTCTGCTCTCTCTGCTCTCTCTCTCTGCTCTCTCTCACTGCTCTCTCTCTCTGTCTCTCTCTGCTCTCTCTCTCTCTCTCTGCTCTCTCTCTCTTCTCTCTCTGCTCTCTCTCTCTCTCTGCTCTCTCTCTCTCTTCTCTCTCTGCTCTCTCTCTCTCTGTCTCTCTCTGCTCTCTCTCTCTCTGCTCTCTCTGCTCTCTCTCTCTGCTCTCTCTCTCTCTGCTCTCTCTCTCCCTGCTCTCTCTCTCTCTCTCTGCTCTCTCTCTTCTCTCTCTGCTCTCTCTCTCTCTGTCTCTCTCTGCTCTCTCTCTCTCTGCTCTCTCTCTCCCTGCTCTCTCTCTCTCTCTGCTCTCTCTCTTCTCTCTCTGCTCTCTCTCTCTCTGCGCTCTCTCTGCTCTCTCTCTCTGCTCTCTCTCTCTGCTCTCTCTCTGCTCTCTCTCTCTCTGCTCTCTCTCTCTCTGCTCTCTCTCTCTGTCTCTCTCTCTCTGCTCTCTCTCTGCTCTCTCTCTCTTCTCTCTCTGCTCTCTCTCTCTTCTCTCTCTGCTCTCTCTCTCTCTGCTCTCTCTCTCTCTGTCTCTCTCTCTCTCTCTCTCTCTCTCTCTCTCTCTCTCTGGTGCATGCTGGGAGGTGGTGTGAGAGCAGCGTGTGGAGCGTGGTGTGAGAGCGGATGAGCGTTTTCCAACTTGTTTGGAAACTTTCTTTCTAACACTTTTGAGCTTTTTTTCTTTTCAAAAAAGCACAAAAAAATCATATATTAAAGATATTAAACATCTATAAACAGCCGCGCACACGGTGTTATTAGTTTAACCCGCTGGTGTGTGGGGCTGTTGATCTCGTGGCGGGGTGCAGGGATGGCGGCTCACCCGAGCGGTGCAGCCCGTCCTCTCTCACTCCGTCACGGGGTGCGCTGCGAGGTGAGCGCCGTGGTGTCGGTGGAGCAGGTGTTGTTGGCCGTTGGGGAGTGTATCGGGTGTGAGAGCATCGTGTCCGCGTCGCGGATGAACAAGGCCGTGGTGGTGTTCGTTAAGGAGAGGGAGCTCGTGCATCAGCTGATTGAAAACGGAATAAAGGTAAGTGGAGAACTTTATTCCGTTACTCCGCTGGGTGCTACAACAATGAAGGTCACCGTGTCGAACATTCCCCCTTTTATCCCCGATGAGGATATAGAGAGGGAACTGTCTCGATTCGGTAAGATAGTGAGCAGTATGAGAGTGGTGTCTCTAAACTGTAAAAACCCCGCGCTGAGGCACGTCGTCTCCTTCAGGCGTACAGTGCTCATGTTCCTGACTGAGTCCACTCTGGACATCTCATTCAGAGTCACTCATGAGGGAAAGTCATACATGCTGTACGCCAGCACTGGGAGCATGAGGTGCTTCGAATGTGGGGACATCGGGCACAAAAAGTTCAGCTGCCCACATAGAGCACAGGTCAGGGAGGAGGCGGGGCCTAGTGGGGTCAGGGCAGTGGTGCAGGATGGGGAGAGCTCCAGTGTGGAGCAGACTGGTGGTGTAGTGGTGCAGGATGATGGTGTAATGGAGCAGGATGGAGGTAAAGTGGTGCAGGATGATGGTCTAATGGAGCAGGATGGTGGCGTAGTGGTGCAGGATAGTGGTGTAGTGGGGCAGGATGGAGTGAGCTCCAGCATGGAACTCACAGGTGGTGCAGTGGCATTGGATGGAGCGAGCTCCAGTGCGGAGCAGTCAGGTGCTGCAGAGGGGCAGGATGGGGGCCAACCCACTGCAGAAAGCAATGTGACGACTGATGGTGAGCGGATAGAAGCGTCAACAGGTAATGAACAGGTTACAGTGAGAAAAAAACGTGGGAAGCTAAACGAAGGGTCATACAAGGAAAAAAGAGCTAGTGAATGTGGAGAGGTGGAGAGGGCTGGAGAGCCTAGAGCAAAAAGAATCACGCGGAACGCACAGAAAGATCTCGTTTCAGCAGGGGGCTCAGACATTGTAAAAGAACCAGTCTTATTGGGGGGGTTAATTAGCATGGGAGGGGTAGGTAGTGCGGAAGAAATATCACTCCCAGAGCAAGATGAAGACTTAATGGATGAGGATTATGAAGAAGACCGATTTTCGGATATATCAGATATCAGTGTATCACGTTTTGAGGGAGATCAGCAGCTCTATACACTGGATAATATAAATGAATATTTGAGGAAAACATATAAAAAACCCATTAACATTGAAGAACATTTCACAGATGTTAAAAAATTTATAGCATCGGTAGCACACTTACAGCGCAACACAAGCTATGATCTACTGAGTAAAAAAAAGAGATGGCGCTTAAAAGATCATATAACAAAATGGCGGCGGTCACGTGTAAAACACAAATAAATATATCACACTGGGTCTTTTCTGTTCTCTTTAAGGCACTTTACATTGTTTTTTCCTCCCTCTTTTTTATTTTTGCTTTATCTTTTCTGATGGATATTTTAAAAATAGCATCCTTAAACATGAATGGTGGCAGAGATAAGAGAAAAAGAGCAGTAGCAGGAGACTTTTTAATGCAAAAGAACATTGATGTGGTCTTCCTACAGGAGACACACAGTGACCAAGCCAACGAGACTGAGTGGGCCATGTGGTGGGAAGGGAAACTTTTCCAAAGTCATGGTTCCAACGTCAGTGCTGGTGTGGCGATACTTTTTAATAAAGCAGTGGGCATGAGCAAGGTCGAAACCACAGAAATAGTGAAAGGTCGAGTTTTAATGGTGAAAGCAGAAATAAAAAAGAAAAGTTTTACTTTTTTTAATGTGTACGCCCCTAACAATGGCTGTGAGAGAGCTCTACTTTTTAACAGAATAAAAAATATAATACAGCGAGATGGAAATAAATCCATAATAGTAATGGGAGGGGACTGGAATTGCACAGTAGACTTCACCTTAGACCGAAACGGTGAGGAACCACACCCAAAGTCTGCTGAGGTGCTCAAAGAGCTCATTAGACAGAGCAGTCTGGTCGATGTGTGGAGGGATAAGAATCCAAACACTAGACAATATACATGGGTTAAGTCTAATAATACAACGATTACTGCAGCAAGACTGGACAGGTTTTATACCCCCAAATCCGAGAGAAACAATCTCTCCAAAGCAATCATCTCCCCCACTGGGTTTTCTGACCATCACTTGATAAGTATTGAGATAACAATACCAAATACAAAGAGGCAGAGCTCATACTGGCGTTTTAACACAAAACTTTTACAGGATGAGATTTTTTATAAAAATTTTAAAATTTTATGGAACGAATGGAAAGACAGAAAAGGGGATTTTAGTAGTTTGGTTTCTTGGTGGGAGGTGGGAAAAAATCAAATAAAAAACTACTGCAAGATGTACACCGAGCACATATCAGACACCTTCAAAACCACCATAAAAGAACTTGAAGCAGAAATTATCCAAACAGAAGCTAAAATGGTGAACAAGAACGACATCAGATTGGGCTGTGTCCTGGAGAAAAAAAGAAAAGCCCTGAGCTCCTTCCTCCATGAACAAGCCAAAACAGCTCTGGTCAGACACCGTATCTCCTGCATCAAGGACATGGACGCTCCCAGTGCCTTCTTTTTCAACCTGTCTAGGTCAACAAAACCACAAAATCAGATGGTGTACCTGACACGAGCAGATGGAACTATAACAACTGATCCAAGCGAGATGAGGAGAGCAGCCACAGACTTTTACACCCAGCTCTACAGTGCAGAACCCTGTGACCCATCTTGCAGAGAGGAACTGTTCAGGGAACTACCAAAATTGTCCCTGGAGCAAAGCACTACGCTAGACGCAGAACTCGAGTTGCAGGAACTAACTGACGCTGTGCAGCAGCTCGCAACAGGACGCTCACCAGGAATAGACGGACTGCCGAGCGAATTTTACAAACATTTTTGGAGTATAATAGGAGCTGATTTTTATGATGTTTTTAAATGTGCTTTTAACAGCGGGAAGCTACCAGTGAGCTGCACAAGGGCGGTCCTGTCACTGATCCCAAAAAAAGGAGACTTGGGGCAACTGAAAAACTGGAGACCAGTGTCACTACTATGCAGCGACTACAAAATACTTTCAAAGTGTCTTGCAAACAGATTGAAACAGTGCCTGCACTCAGTAGTTCACAACAGCCAGACCTACTGCATACCTCACCGGACCATTACTGACAATCTGTTTTTAATGAGAGACTTAATTGACTTCTGTAAAACTAAACGGATTGAACTGGGTCTTTTATCGATAGATCAAGAAAAGGCCTTTGATAGAGTCGACCATGAATATCTTTTCCGGACTCTTGAATACTTTGGCGTAGGAAACAACTTTTTATGGTGGATTCAACTTTTATACTCTGAAGCGGTTTTTACACTTAAGATTGGAGGTGGTCTTAGTTGCCCTTTTAAAATGAAACGGGGAATTAGACAGGGGTGCCCACTGTCTGGACAACTTTACAGTCTCGCAATAGAACCACTGCTGCACAAATTAAGAGCTGAGCTACAGGGTTTTCCTGTTTGTGGGTCACAAGAGAGACTTGTGCTGTCAGCATATGCCGACGACGTAACCGTTTTTATAAAAAATCAAGATGATGTTCAGGCCCTGATTAGGAACCTGAACATCTATGCGAGAGCCTCCTCAGCACGTGTAAACTGGGAAAAGTGTGAGAGTTTTTTAATTGGGCAATGGCAGAAAACAGGACCCCCAATCTTACCAGGTGGTCTCCAATGGGGCAAGATCGGCCTCAAGTACCTTGGGGTGTTTCTAGGGACACAAGACTTACAAAATAAAAACTGGGAGGGTGTAGTGGAAAAAGTGTGTGCCAAGTTGTCTCAATGGACCTGGGTCCTGCCTCAGTTGTCCTACAGGGGGAGAGTACTGGTTGTCAATAATCTGATCGCCTCCATGCTCTGGCACCGCCTCACTGTCCTTGAGCCCCCTGAGACATTAATCAGGGATGTGCAGAGGAAGTTGGTGAACTTTTTCTGGACTGGCCAACACTGGACTCGAGCTTCTGTGCTGTATCTACCTGTACAAGAAGGGGGGCAGGGCTTGATCGACCTGTCCTGTCGTATAAAGACCTTTAGGCTGCAGGCTGCACAGAGGCTATTCTACGGCGAAGGGCTGGCATGGACAGGCGCAGCCAAAGCCCTTCTTCAACTGGTTGAAGGACTGAACTATGATACACATCTGTTCACACTTAACCTCAAAGAAATGGACTTATCAGCTACAACAGAGTTTTATCAGTCAGTATTAAAAGCCTGGATATCAGTAATAAAGACGAGCAGGACTGAAACACAACCTTCCCAAAGGGCAGACGAGGAACCACTTTTTCACAATCCGCTCATAAACATCAGAATGCTGTCATCAACTTTCATTCGGCATCGTTTCCAGAAAGCAGGAATCACCAAGATCAAGGATCTGAGGAATGGAACGGTGTGGAAGACAGCAGATGAACTGTGCTCACAAACTGGATTAAAATCAAGACGTCTAATGGAGAGACTTTTGGGAGAGGTAATATCAGCACTACCCTCCCAACTCAGAGAGTCTTTGGGGCAAAGCCCTGGAGAGCATCAGCAGCCTCCCCTGCAGTTATCTATACGCCCGGCAGCTGAAGAGCTACAGCAGGAGGAAGGAGCCATACTGTCTTTCAAGACACCGGTTTTAACGACGTTCGAGACCGCCTCAAAAAAAGCGCTGTACGGGACGTGTGTGAAGGTCGTGCACAGAGGCTCGTTGGCTGGAGTAAGGGACTCACGATGGTCAGAGTGGCTGACACCAGGCTCCTCCCCACAAGGACGCTGGAGGTCCCTGTACAAACCGCCCATAGAAAAGCGCACAGCCGATCTACAGTGGCGGATAGTACACGGGGCTGTGGCCACGAACAGACACGTGGCACACATGGACCCCACTAGGAGCACCGAGTGTCTCTTCTGTGGGAGGGAGGAAACGGTAGACCACCTGTTTTTAAAGTGCAATAGATTGGGAAGGCTGTTTTCCCTGCTAAAAACCTGGACAAATGAGCTAGGAGTGACATGGTCTGAGAATCTCTACATACACGGGCCAAAGTATAAACCAAAAGACAAAACTGTCACCCTAGTAAATTACATTATAGGCCAGGCAAAACTCTCTATCTGGCTCACGAGAAAAAACAAAATGCAGGGGGGTGGGGGCACACACGATGCTGAGAGAATGCTGACAGCACTGGTCAGAGCGAGATTAAAAGTTGAGTTCGCCTTCCTGAAGATGACCCACAGACTACCAGAGTTTGACCAGATGTGGGCACATGGGGATGTTTTATGCTCCAGAGACGGGGAGGTTTTAATTTTCAATTTTTAAAGACTAGTGTATAATCCCTTTTATCTCTCTTCTTTTTTTTTTACCTGTGTTTTATCTCTCTTTAGGTGCTGGTTTTATATACTATGTGTATTACTGTACTATTTCATATTTTTTAAATATTGCTTTAGTACACCAGTCCAGCACCGTACACACTCGACCTTTCAGTTTTAACTTTTCTCATTGATCTGTTTTACTGAATTCATTTCAAAGTCTCAATTGCTAAGCTTGCATTACTATTATTATTGTTTTGACTCTTATCTGCCTATTCACTTATTTATTTATCTATTTATTTTCATTTTCCACTTACAAAAAAAAAACAAAAACTAGTCAACTTCTTCATTCTTAAATAGATGAACAAATACTTCAACTAGCTTTTTAAACTGATTGACTTATCTGTTTATTTATTTACTTATTTATTAGGGCCCAAGCACTGTAGTGCGCAGGGCCCTATTGTTTTCGTTAGGATTATTATTTTTTTTATTATTTTTCTTTCAATCATCCGGGCACTTTTGGGGTCCTTAACATACTCAAAAAGTCATCAAAATTTGCAGACAGGTTGGAATCTGCGGCCAACAGGTCCTCAGTGGGGCTCGGCCCGGGGCGTCGCACACGCCCCGCACAGCGCCCCCTACAGTGTCTTGCCTTATAGCTCAGACACACTTGCACGTATACTTATAAAACTCGGTGAACATTTAGATCTCATCAAACTGAACAAGTTTCGCGCTGCATGTCATCAGGTCTAATCAACAGGAAGTGAGTTATTTTGAGTTGTTTGCAAAACGCACCCAATGGAATGTGATAAACTCCTCCTAGGAAATTTTTACAATTCGCACCAAACCAGCTAAATATGATCTAAACAAGTTGCCGATGCAAAATTGCAGAGATCTTTTTGATACCTCGAACGGTTCGGCCGTGGCGACGCTTTAAAATTATGGCGAATAAAATGAAACAGGAAGTGGCTAATAACTTCTGTGTACATTAAGTTATGCACATGAAACTTTACAGGTATGTTAAGAGTACGAAGCTGATCACATCATATGACAATCATGAGTCTATGTCATAGCGCCACCAAGTGGCAGCAGGAAGTGTGTCACTTTTGGAAATCAGTAATATTTTGTCCTTTACTTTCACCTGATTTGGTTCAAAATCAGTCAGAATAATGAAAAGACATGGGTCATTTGAAATCATGAAGGATTTTTTTCTAATTTGAATCGTGTTGCTATGGTGACGATTTAACTCAAGAAAAAATCGAAGAAAATTATTCTTCTCATATCTTACGAGTGGAAAGACCTACGGTTCCAAAATTGTATGGGTGTAGACTCTCACTGATTGTGAGGAAGCCCTGAGAGCCTGGAGCCCGGGCGTGCCACAGGGACTGTACAGCGCCCCCTGGAACTTTGTAAAGTTTAAGCTGCATAACTCATATCCACTTTCACATATATGAATGAGACCCAGTATAAATTTAGATGTCATTGAGGTGAACAACTTGCATACCCCATGTCATGGAATCCGCTGAACAGGAAGTCGGTTATTTTGCGTTGTTTGAAAAACGCACCCATTGGAATGTGATATACTACTCTTACAGGATTCATATGTTTTTGACCAAACAGGGTCTAATATAATCTCAAGACATTGAGGATCTAATATTGTGAACGGCTGGTTGATATCTTAAACGGGTCGGCCGTGGTGAGCCCTTAAACCTATGGCGAATAACAGGAAACAGGAAGTGGCTAATAACTTCTGTATAAATTGAGGGACATTCATCAAACCTCAGCAGTAGGTTAAGAGAAGAGTCCTGCTCACAGTGACATAGGTCCCGTGAGTCTCAGTCATAGCGCCACCAACTGGCAGCAGAAAGTGTCTACTTTCAGAAATTAAATTCTTTTGTGGCTAATGTTCAGCAAATTGGCTTCAAAATCAGGCACAATAATTGGAAGACAGGGCTGATGTCACACTGTAAAGGACTTTTTGATACGTTGAATAGTATTGCTATGGCAACATATCATTTTGAGCAAATATAAGATACTTATATCCACCAAGTGGAAAATCCTAATGTGCCCAAACATTTTAGGTAGAAAGAACAACTGGTTCTGAGTAGATTTCTTGAGTTTCATGTTTTTGTGATGCTCACACAGCTCCCAACAATTTTTACAGTATATTTATCAGCCTTGGTCTAAATTTTCTGCACTGACTCCTGCAGTAATAAAATATGTCCAGTAGATGGCAGT
The DNA here is from genome assembly GCA_030347435.1 of Clarias fuscus. NCBI lineage: Eukaryota > Metazoa > Chordata > Actinopteri > Siluriformes > Clariidae > Clarias > Clarias fuscus. The sequence continues at coordinate 652,091 of CM059208.1, forward strand.
AGTAGGCAGGTATTCTGCAGTCAGGTCTTTCCCCTTCTCCTTTACTATGGCTTCATCTTTACAATTTAAATATATGCAGAAATGATAGAAAATAAACAATACAAACATTTAAATTGCCCACTGTACAACATACACATACACACACACACACACACACTATATGTGACATCACATTCAGGAACATCCTTAAACTTACACCGATAAATTATTTATAACACACAACACCAATATTAACACACAGACTCACACACCATACACACACACACACACACCATATACACAAACTCGCACAAACACAAGCACATTTTCTCGTCACACACAGACTGACACATCTACATGTCACACACCTCTCTCCCTCACTCTCTCTCTCTCTCTCACACACACACACACACACACACACACACACACACACACACACACACACACACACACACGGACACACACACACAAATCACATCACATCACTGTCACACACATCTCTCCCTCACTCTCACACACACATCACATCACATCACACATTTTGATATCTCAAACAGGTCAGCCGTGATAATGTCTTAAACTTACACCCAACAATTATTAATCACACACAAATCACTAATATTTGAACACACCATACACACAAACATGCACAAACACAAGCACACATCACTAATGTTAACACACTAAATAAACACACATAAAGACACAAACACATCTCACACACACGCACACACATGCATGCACAAACACAAACAAATACACTCATACATCACACAAATGAGCACCTACATACACACACACATTATAACATCTCAAATTATAACACTCACACACTCACATCTCTGTCTCACACACCCTCACGCAGAAACACACACATCCACTAACAAGTCACATGTCTTAGACATACTAACACACACATCACTAATGTTAACACACAGACTCACACACCACACACACACAAACACGCAAAAACACATTTACTCATCAGAGACAGACTGACACATTAACTAGTCACACACACACACACACACACACACACACAAATATTTAGGGCCCAAACTGATATTAGCCCAGTAAAGTGTGTGACGTTCTGTGTGCAAGTTCCGCAGTGCAACCGGGTGCCAATGACTTTTTCGAGGTTTTGACACACTCGAATAACACGCAGGTTGTGCGGTGCGCCCGGGGTGGGGACCGCGCCCGTTGCTTGGGCCCGTCATCGTTGCTTGCAACTTTAATTAGGGCCCAAGCACTGAGTGCGCAGGGCCCTATTGTTTTCGTTAGGATTATTATTATTTTTTTTTTTTTTTTTTTTTTTTTTTCTTTTTATTATTTTTCTTTCAATCATCCGGGCACTTTCGGGCCTCTTAACATACTCAAAAACTCACCAAAATTTGCACACAGATTGGAATCTGCGGCCAACAGGTCCTCAGTGGGGCTCGGCCCGGGGCGTCGCACACGCCCCACACAGCGCCCCCTACAGAGTCTTGCCTTATAGCTCAGACACACTTGCACATATACTTATAAAACTCGGTGAACATTTAGATCTCATCAAACTGAACAAGTTTCGCGCTGCATGTCATCAGGACTAATCAACAGGAAGTGAGTTATTTTGAGTTGTTTGCAAAACGCACCCAATGGAATTTGAAATACTCCTCCTAGGAAATTTTTACAATTCGCACCAAACCAGCTAAATATGATCTAAACAAGTTGCCGATGCAAAATTGCAGAGATCTTTTTGATACCTCGAACGGTTCGGCCGTGGCGACGCTTTAAAATTATGGCGAATAAAATGAAACAGGAAGTGGCTAATAACTTCTGTGTACATTAAGTTAGGCACATGAAAGTTTACAGGTATGTTAAGAGTAGGAAGCTGATCACATCATATGACAATCATGAGTCTATGTCATAGCGCCACCAAGTGGCAGCAGGAAGTGTGTCACTTTTGGAAATCAGTAATATTTTGTCCTTTACTTTCACCTGATTTGGTTCAAAATCAGTCAGAATAATGAAAAGACATGGGTCATTTGAAAACATGGAGGATTTTTTTTCTAATTTGAATCGTGTTGCTATGGTGACGATTTAACTCAAGAAAAAATCGAAGACAACTATTCTTCTCATATCTTACGAGTGGAAAGACCTACGGGTCCCAAATTGTATGGGTGTAGACTCTCACTGATTGTGAGGAATCCCTGAGAGCCTGGAGCCCGGGCGTGGCACAGGGCCTGTACAGCGCCCCCTGGAACTTTGTAAAGTTTCAGCTGCATAACTCATATCCACTTTCACATATATGAATGAGACCCAGTATAAATTTAGATCTCATTGAGATGAACAACTTGCATACCCCATGTCATGGAATCCGCTGAACAGGAAGTCAGTTATTTGGCGTTGTTTGAAAAACGCACCCATTGGAATGTGATCTACTACTCTTACAGGATTAATAGGTTTTTGACCAAACAGGGTCTAATATAATCTCAAGAGATTGAGGATCTAATATTGTGAAGGGCTGGTTGATATCTTAAACGGGTCGGCCGTGGCGAGCCCTTAAACCTATGGCGAATAACAGGAAACAGGAAGTGGCTAATAACTTCTGTATAAATTGTGTGACGTTCATCAAACCTCAGCGGTAGGTTAAGAGAAGAATCCTGCTCACAGTGACATGGGTCCCGTGAGTCTCAGTCATAGCGCCACCAACTGGCAGCAGAAAGTGTCTACTTTTAGAAATTAAATTCTTTTGTGACTAATTTTCAGCAAATTGGCTTCAACATCAGGCACAATAATTGGAAGACACGGCTGATGTCACACTGTAAAGGATTTTTTGATACGTTGAATAGTGTTGATATGGCAACATATCATTTGGAGCAAACATAAGATACTTATATCCACCAAGTGGAAAGTCCTAATGTGCCCAAACATTTTATGTAGAAAGAACAACTGCTTCTGAGTAGATTTCTTGAGTTTCATGTTTTTGTGATGCTCACACAGCTCCCAACAATTTTTACAGTATATTTATCAGCCTTGGTCTGAATTTTCTGTACTGACTCCTGCAGTAATAAAATATGTCCAGTAGATGGCAGTAGTATGCAGGTATTCTGCAGTCAGGTCTTTCCCCTTCTCATTTACTATGGCTTCATGTTTATTATTTAAACATATGCAGAAATCATAAAAAATAAACAATACAAACATTTAAATTGCCCACTGTGCAACATTCAGTCTGGTGGACAAGCGCGGCGATATACACACCAGTCCACACATTCTACACATCGGTCATGTACACATCCCGACAAATACACAATATGAACACACTAACTATCCTACATGCACACACACACATCACAAGCACACGTCACTAATGGTACCTGACTAAATAAAAATCAATATATCATGAAAAAGGAAAAAGATCCTTAAACAAGAGGCTCCTGCGCACCTATAGTGTGTGGGTGAGTTTTTAATTGCAAATCAGTTTTGATATCTCAAATGTCTCAGCCGTACTAATGTCTTAAACTTACACAACGAAAAATGATTAATAACACACACATCACTAATGTCAACACACTACATTAAAAAAGAAAAGAAAAGAATGATCCTTAGGAAAACAAGAGGGTCCTGCACATCTATAGCACACATCTCTCACGACACACACACACTCACACACACACACACTCACTCATTATATTCAGTGACACGGACAGTGACATCACATTCAGGAACATCCTTAAACTTACACTGAAAAATTATTAATAACACACATCACTAATGTTCACACACAGACTCACACACCATACACACAAACACACACACACACTCCATATATATATATATATATATATATATATATATATATATATATATATATATATATATATATATATATATATATATATATAAATATTTTTTTTTTTCTGTAATACAATTTATACATAGACCTTAATTCTATCATACAAGTTTCTATAGATCTGTATATATGTTTATATTGCACTGCTAACTTGCACTTCTGGTTAGATGCTAACTGCATTTCGTTGCCTTGTGACTGCGTGCAATGACAATAAAGTTGAATCTAATCTAATCTAATCTAATATACACAAACACGCATAAACACAAGCACATTTACTCGTCACACACAGACTGACACATCTACATCTCACACACCTCTGTCCCTCACTCTCACACACAATAAACCTCCCACACACTAAACCTCCCACACACACACACACACACACACACACACACACACACACACACACACACACACACACACACACACAAATCACATCACATCACATCACATCACTGTCACACACATCTCTCCCTCACTCTCACACACACATCACATCACATCACACATTTTGATCTCTCAAACGGGTCAGCAGTGATAATGTCTTAAACTTACACCGAACAATTATTAATCACACACAAATCACTAATATTTGAACACACCATACACACAAACATGCACAAACACAAGCACACATCACTAATGTTAACACACTAAATAAACACACACAAAGACACAAACACATCTCACACACACGCACACACATGCATGCACAAACACAAACAAATACACTCGTACATCACACAAATGAGCACCTACATACACACACACATTATAACATCACAAATTATAAAACTCACACACTCACATCTCTGTCTCACGCAGAAACACACACATCCACTAACAAGTCACATGTCTTGGACATACTAACACACACATCACTAATGTTAACACACAGATTCACACACCACAAACACACAAAAACACATTTACTCATCAGAGACAGACTGACACATTAACTAGTCACACACACACACACACACAAATATTTAGGGCCCAAACTGATATTAGCCCAGTATGATGTGTGACGTTCTGTGTGCAAGTTCTGCGGTGCAACCGGGTGCCAATGACTTTTTTGAGGTTTTGACACACTCGAATAACACGCAGGTTGTGCGGTGCGCCCGGGGTGGGGACCGCGCCCGTTGCTTGGGCCCGTCATCGTTGCTTGCAACTTTAATTAGGGCCCAAGCACTGAGTGCGCAGGGCCCTCTTGTTTTCCTAAGGATTATTATTTTTTTTATTTTTTTTTTTATTATTTTTCTTTCAATCATCCGGGCACTTTCGGGCCTCTTAAAATACTCAAAAACTCACCAAAATTTGCACACAGATTGGAATCTGCGGCCAACAGGTCCTCAGTGCGGCTCGGCCCGGGGCGTTGCACACGCCCCGCACAGCGCCCCCTACAGAGTCTTGCCTTATAGCTCAGACACACTTGCACGTATACTTATAAAACTCGGTGAACATTTAGATCTCATCAAACTGAACAAGTTTCGCGCTGCATGTCATCAGGTCTAATCAACAGGAAGTGAGTTATTTTGAGTTGTTTGCAAAACGCACCCAATGGAATGTGATAAACTCCTCCTAGGAAATTTTTACAATTCGCACCAAACCAGCTACATATGATCTAAACAAGTTGCCGATGCAAAATTGCAGAGATCTTTTTGATACCTCGAACGGTTCGGCCGTGGCGACGCTTTAAAATTATGGCGAATAAAATGAAACAGGAAGTGGCTAATAACTTCTGTGTACATTAAGTTAGGCACATGAAACTTTACAGGTATGTTAAGAGTAGGAAGCTGATCACATCATATGACAATCATGAGTCTATGTCATAGCGCCACCACGTGGCAGCAGGAAGTGTGTCACTTTTGGAAATCATTAATATTTTGTCCTTTACTTTCACCTGATTTGGTTCAAAATCAGTCAGAATAATGAAAAGACATGGGTCATTTGAAATCATGAAGGATTTTTTTCTAATTTGAATCGTGTTGCTATGGTGACGATTTAACTCAAGAAAAAATCGAAGAAAACTATTCTTCTCATATCTTACGATTGGAAAGATCTACGGGTCCCAAATTTTATGGGTGTAGACTCTCACTGATTTTGAGGAAGCCCTGAGAGCCTGGAGCCCGGGCGTGCCACAGGGCCTGTACAGCGCCCCCTGGAACTTTGTAAAGTTTAAGCTGCATAACTCATATCCACTTTCACATATATGAATGAGACCCAGTATAAATTTAGATCTCATTGAGCTGAACAACTTCCATACCCCATGTCATGGAATCCGCTGAACAGGAAGTCGGTTATTTGGCGTTGTTTGAAAAACGCACCCATTGGAATGTGATCTACTACTCTTACAGGATTAATAGGTTTTTGACCAAACAGGGTCTAATATAATCTCAAGACATTGAGGATCTAATATTGTGAAGGGCTGGTTGATATCTTAAACGGGTCGGCCGTGGCGAGCCCTTAAACCTACGGCGAATAACAGGAAACAGGAAGTGGCTAATAACTTCTGTATAAATTGTGTGACGTTCATCAAACCTCAGCAGTAGGTTAAGAGAAGAGCCCTGCTCACAGTGACATGGGTCCCGTGAGTCTCAGTCATAGCGCCACCAACTGGCAACAGAAAGTGTCTACTTTTAGAAATTAAATTCTTTTGGGGCTAATTTTCAGCTAATTGGTTTCAAAATCAGGCACAATAATTGGAAGACATGGCTGATGTCACCCTGTAAAGGACTTTTTGCTATGTTAAATAGTGTTGCTATGGCAAGGTAAAATTTTAAGGAAAACTAGGATACTCATATCCAACTAGTGGAAAGTCCTAATGTCTCCAAACATTTTACATAGAAGGTACAACTGGTTCTGAGTAAATTTCTTGAGTTTCACGATTTTGTTATGCTCATACGCCTCCCAACAATATTTTATGTTTATTAACTCATTGTTTTAAAAAAGTGTATAAACTAACTCCTGCAGTACTAAACTATGGCCACTAGATGGAGGTATCACACCACACATCCCACACTCACGAAGAGACGCACACAGACACACGTGACCTCCCCCTCCCTCACAGATTTGAGTTTTGGTGAAGCGGACTGACACAAACGCTGCCGCTGAATAGTTGTTTATGGACTGTTTAATTGTTTACAAATCGCCCTTTGGACCAAGTTTTGTGCGTGAATTCAACAGTAAGTGTGAAGTCTTTAACTATATTAACAATGGACATTTTATCTGTTCCGGTAACAAGTTATTATGCCCGTGAGGTCGCGATATATATATATATATATTTACATGTGTGTGTGTGTGTGTGTGTGTGTGTATTCTTAGTAAGTATGCCTAGAATCAATATGTTATTGTGACTGTCACTATTATCTTTTGCTGTTGTTATTTCGTGTTATAAACACACACACATTTGAAACACGGCCCGTAGCTTTAAGGGCCACGGCGAATAACAGGAAACAGGAAGTGGCTAATAACTTCTGTATAAATTGAGTGACGTTCATCAAACCTCAGCAGTAGGTTAAGAGAAGAGTCCTGCTCACAGTGACATGGGTCCCGTGAGTCTCAGTCATAGCGCCACCAACTGGCAGCAGAAAGTGTCTACTTTCAGAAATTAAATTCTTTTGTGGCTAATTTTCAGCTAATTGGCTTCAAAATCAGGCACAATAATTGGAAGACACGGCTGATGTCACACTGTAAAGGACTTTTTGATACGTTGAATAGTGTTGCTATGGCAACATATAATTTTGAGCAAATATAAGATACTTATATCCACCAAGTGGAAAGTCCTAATGTGCCCAAACATTTTATGTAGAAAGAACAACTGGTTCTGAGTAGATTTCTTGAGTTTCATGTTTTTGTGATGCTCATACAGCTCCCAACAATTTTTACAGTATATTTATCAGCCTTGGTTTGAACTTTCTGTACTGACTCCTGCAGTAATAAAATATGTCCAGTAGATGGCAGTAGTAGGCAGGTATTCTGCAGTCAGGTCTTTCCCCTTCTCCTTTACTATGCCTTCATGTTTACAATTTAAACATATGCAGAAATTATTAAAAATAAACAATACAAACATTTAAATTGCCCACTGTGCAACATTCAGTCTGGTGGACAAGCGCGGCGATATACACACCAGACCACACATTCTAAACACACACACACACTCTACACATCGGTCATGTACACATCCCGACAAATACACAATATGAACACACTAACTATCCTACATGCGCACACACACACACACACACACACACACATCACAAGCACACGTCACTAATGTTACCTGACTAAATAAAAATCAATATATCATGAAAAAGGAAAAAGATCCTTAAACAAGAGGCTCCTGCGCACCTATAGTGTGTGGGTGAGTTTTTAATTACAAATCAGTTTTGATATCTCAAATGTCTCAGCCGTGCTAATGTCTTAAACTTACACAACGAAAAATGATTAACACACACATCACTAATGTCAACACACTACATTAAAAAAGAAAAGAAAAGAATGATCCTTAGGAAAACAAGAGGGTCCTGCACATCTATAGCACACATCTCTCACGACACACACACACTCATTATATTCAGTGACACGGACAGTGACATCACATTCTGGAACATCCTTAAACTTACACTGAAAAATTATTAATAACACACATCACTAATGTTCACACACAGACTCACACACCATACACACAAACACACACACACTCCATATACACAAACACAAGCACATTTACTCGTCACACACAGACTGACACATCTACATCTCACACACCTCTGTCCCTCACTCTCACACACACTAAACCTCCCACACACACATACACACGGACACACACACACGGACACACACACGGACACACACACACACACACACACACACACACACACACACAGACACAAATCACATCACTGTCACACACATCTCTCCCTCACTCTCACACACACATCACATCACATCACACATTTTGATATCTCAAACGGGTCAGCCGTGATAATGTCTTAAACTTACACCCAACAATTATTAATCACACACACATCACTAATATTTGAACACACCATACACACAAACATGCACAAACACAAGCACACATCACTAATGTTAACACACTAAATAAACACACAAAGACACAAACACATCTCACACACACGCACACACATGCATGCACAAACACAAACAAATACACTCATACATCACACAAATGAGCACCTACATACACACACACATTATAACATCACAAATTATAACACTCACACACTCACATCTCTGTCTCACACACCCTCACGCAGAAACACACACATCCACTAACAAGTCACATGTCTTAGACATACTAACACACACATCACTAATGTTAACACACAGACTCACACACCACACACACACAAACACGCAAAAACACATTTACTCATCAGAGACAGACTGACACATTAACTAGTCACACACACACACAAATATTTAGGGCCCAAACTGATATTAGCCCAGTATGATGTGTGACGTTCTGTGTGCAAGTTCCGCGGTGCAACCGGGTGCCAATGACTTTTTTGAGGTTTTGACACACTCGAATAACACGCAGGTTGTGCGGTGCGCCCGGGGTGGGGACCGCGCCCGTTGCTTGGGCCCGTCATCGTTGCTTGCAACTTTAATTTTTTTTATTTTTTTTATTTTTATTTTTTTTCTTTCAATCATCCGGGCACTTTCGGGCCTCTTAACATACTCAAAAACTCACCAAAATTTGCACACAGATTGGAATCTGCGGCCAACAGGTCCTCAGTGGGGCTCGGCCCCGGGCGTCGCACACGCCCCGCACAGCGCCCCCTACAGAGTCTTGCCTTATAGCTCAGACACACTTGCACGTATACTTATAAAACTCGGTGAACATTTAGATCTCATCAAACTAAACAAGTTTCGCGCTGCATGTCATCAGGTCTAATCAACAGGAAGTGAGTTGCTTTGAGTTGTTTGCAAAACGCACCCAATGGAATGTGATAAACTCCTCCTAGGAAATTTTTCCAATTCGCACCAAACCAGCTAAATATGATCTAAACAAGTTGCCGATGCAAAATTGCAGAGATCTTTTTGATACCTCGAACGGTTCGGCCGTGGCGACGCTTTAAAATTATGGCGAATAAAATGAAACAGGAAGTGGCTAATAACTTCTGTGTACATTAAGTTATGCACATGAAACTTCACAGGTATGTTAAGAGTAGGAAGCTGATCACATCCTATGACAATCATGAGTCTATGTCATAGCGCCACCAAGTGGCAGCAGGAAGTGTGTCACTTTTGGAAATCATTAATATTTTGTCCTTTACTTTCACCTGATTTGGTTCAAAATCAGTCAGAATAATGAAAAGACATGGGTCATTTGAAATCATGGAGGATTTTTTTTCTAATTTGAATCGTGTTGCTATGGTGACGATTTAACTCAAGAAAAAATCGAAGACAACTATTCTTCTCATATCTTACGAGTGGAAAGACCTACGGGTCCCAAATTGTATGGGTGTAGACTCTCACTGATTGTGAGGAAGCCCTGAGAGCCTGGAGCCCGGGCGTGCCACAGGGCCTGTACAGCGCCCCCTGGAACTTTGTAAAGTTTCAGCTGCATAACTCATATCCACTTTCACATATATGAATGAGACCCAGTATAAATTTAGATCTCATTGAGATGAACAACTTGCATACCCCATGTCATGGAATCCGCTGAACAGGAAGTCAGTTATTTGGCGTTGTTTGAAAAACGCACCCATTGGAATGTGATCTACTACTCTTACAGGATTAATAGGTTTTTGACCAAACAGGGTCTAATATAATTTCAAGACATTGAGGATCTAATATTGTGAAGGGCTGGTTGATATCTTAAACGGGTCGGCCGTGGCGAGCCCTTAAACCTACGGCGAATAACAGGAAACAGGAAGTGGCTAATAACTTCTGTATAAATTGAGTGACGTTCATCAAACCTCAGCAGTAGGTTAAGAGAAGAAACCTGCTCACAGTGACATGGGTCCCGTGAGTCTCAGTCATAGCGCCACCAACTGGCAGCAGAAAGTGTCTACTTTTAGAAATTAAATTCTTTTGTGACTAATTTTCAGCAAATTGGCTTCAAAATCAGGCACAATAATTGGAAGACACGGCTGATGTCACACTGTAAAGGACTTTTTGATACGTTGAATAGTGTTGCTATGGCAACATATAATTTTGAGCAAATATAAGATACTTATATCCACCAAGTGGAAATTCCTAATGTGCCCAAACATTTTAGGTAGAAAGAACAACTGGTTCTGAGTAGATTTCTTGAGTTTCATGTTTTTGTGATGCTCACACAGCTCCCAACAATTTTTACAGTATATTTATCAGCCTTGGTCTGAACTGTGTCCACTGACTCCTGCAGTAATAAAATATGTCCAGTAGATGGCAGTAGTAGGCAGTTATTCTGCAGTCAGGTCTTTCCCCTTTTCCTTTACTATGCCTTCATGTTTACAATTTAAACATATGCAGAAATTATAAAAAATAAACAATACAAACATTTAAATTGCCCACTGTACAACATACACACACACATTATATGTGACATCACATTCAGGAACATCCTTAAACTTACACCGATAAATTATTTATCACACACATCACTAATGTTCACACACAGACTCACACACCATACACACAAACATCTACAAACAAACACACACACACACACCATATACACAAACTCACACAAGCACATTTACTTGTCACACACAGACTGACACATCTACATGTCACACACCTCTCTCCCTCACTCTCTCTCTCTCTCTCTCACACACACACACACACACACACACACACACACACACACACACACAGGACAAGCCAAAGACTGATCCATCATCAGCATCAAATAAAACCCATTGCGTGTCATACTCAAACTTGACCTCACATCACATCACTGTCACACACGTCTCTCCCTCACTCTCACACACACATCACACATTTTGATATCTCAAACGTATCAGCCGTGATAATGTCTTAAACTTACACCCAACAATTATTAATAACACACACATCACTAATATTAACACACAGATGCAGATACCATACACACAAACATGCACAAACACAAGCACACATCACTAATGTTAACACACTAAATAAACACACACACAAACACAAAGATATCTCACACACATGCATGCACACACACAAACAAGTACACTCGTACATCACACACATGCACACACATTATAACATCACAAATTGTAACACTCACACACTCACATCTCTGTCTCACACACCCTCACGCAGAAACACACACACCCATTAACAAGTCACATATCTTAAACATACTAACACACACTACTGTTAACACAGACTTACACACCACACACACACACTCATTATATTCAGTGACACAGACAGTGACATCACATTCAGGAACATCCTTAAACTTACACCGATAAATTATTCATAACACACATCACCAATATTAACACACAGACTCACACACCATACACACACACACACACACACACACACACACACACACACACACACACACACACACCATATACACAAACTCACACAAGCACATTTACTCGTCACACACAGACTGACACATCTACATGTCACACACCTCTCTCCCTCACTCTCTCTCACACACACACACACACACACACACATCACATCACATCACTGTCACACACCTCTCTCCCTCACTCTCACACACACATCACACATTTTGATATCTCAAACGGGTCAGCCGTGATAATGTCTTAAACTTACACCCAACAATTATTAATCACACACAAATCACTAATATTTGAACACACCATACACACAAACATGCACAAACACAAGCACACATCACTAATGTTAACACACTAAATAAACACACACACAGAAACACACACACACACACACACACACACACAAAAACACCTCTCACACACACGCACACACATGCATGCACACACAAACAAATACACTCGTACAATACACAAATGAGCACCTACATAAACACACATTATAACATCACAAATTATAACACTCACACACTCACATCTCTGTCTCACACACCCTCACGCAGAAACACACACATCCACTAACAAGTCACATGTCTTAGACATACTAACACACACATCACTAATGTTAACACACAGACTCACACACCACACACACACAAACACGCAAAAACACATTTACTCATCAGAGACAGACTGACACATTAACTAGTCACACACACACACACACACACACACACACACACATATTTAGGGCCCAAACTGATATTAGCCCAGTATGATGTGTGACGTTCCGCGGTGCAACCGGGTGCCAATGACTTTTTCGAGGTTTTGACACACTCGAATAACACGCAGGTTGTGCGGTGCGCCCGGGGTGGGGACCGCGCCCGTTGCTTGGGCCCGTCATCGTTGCTTGCAACTTTAATTTTTTTTTTTTTTTTTTTTTTTTTTTTTATTATTTTTCTTTCAATCATCCGGGCACTTTCGGGCCTCTTAACATACTCAAAAACTCACCAAAATTTGCAGACAGATTGGAATCTGCGGCCAACAGGTCCTCAGTGGGGCTCGGCCCGGGGCGTCGCACACGCCCCGCACAGCGCCCCCTACAGAGTCTTGCCTTATAGCTCAGACACACTTGCACGTATACTTATAAAACTCGGTGAACATTTAGATCTCATCAAACTGAACAAGTTTCGCGCTGCATGTCATCAGGACTAATCAACAGGAAGTGAGTTATTTTGAGTTGTTTGCAAAACGCACGCAATGGAATTTGAAATACTCCTCCTAGGAACTTTTTACAATTCGCACCAAACCAGCTAAATATGATCTAAACAAGTTGCCGATGCAAAATTGCAGAGATCTTTTTGATACCTCGAACGGTTCGGCCGTGGCGACGCTTTAAAATTAAGGCGAATAAAATGAAACAGGAAGTGGCTAATAACTTCTGTGTACATTAAGTTATGCACATGAAACTTCACAGGTATGTTAAGAGTAGGAAGCTGATCACATCCTATGACAATCATGAGTCTATGTCATAGCGCCACCAAGTGGCAGCAGGAAGTGTGTCACTTTTGGAAATCATTAATATTTTGTCCTTTACTTTCACCTGATTTGGTTCAAAATCAGTCAGAATAATGAAAAGACATGGGTCATTTGAAATCATGGAGGATTTTTTTTCTAATTTGAATCGTGTTGCTATGGTGACGATTTAACTCAAGAAAAAATCGAAGACAACTATTCTTCTCATATCTTACGAGTGGAAAGACCTACGGGTCCCAAATTGTATGGGTGTAGACTCTCACTGATTGTGAGGAAGCCCTGAGAGCCTGGAGCCCGGGCGTGCCACAGGGCCTGTACAGCGCCCCCTGGAACTTTGTAAAGTTTCAGCTGCATAACTCATATCCACTTTCACATATATGAATGAGACCCAGTATAAATTTAGATCTCATTGAGATGAACAACTTGCATACCCCATGTCATGGAATCCGCTGAACAGGAAGTCAGTTATTTGGCGTTGTTTGAAAAACGCACCCATTGGAATGTGATCTACTACTCTTACAGGATTAATAGGTTTTTGACCAAACAGGGTCTAATATAATCTCAAGACATTGAGGATCTAATATTGTGAAGGGCTGGTTGATATCTAAACGGGTCGGCCGTGGCGAGCCCTTAAACCTACGGCGAATAACAGGAAACAGGAAGTGGCTAATAACTTCTGTATAAATTGTGTGACGTTCATCAAACCTCAGCAGTAGGTTAAGAGAAGAAACCTGCTCACAGTGACATGGGTCCCGTGAGTCTCAGTCATAGCGCCACCAACTGGCAGCAGAAAGTGTCTACTTTTAGAAATTAAATTCTTTTGTGACTAATTTTCAGCAAATTGGCTTCAAAATCAGGCACAATAATTGGAAGACACGGCTGATGTCACACTGTAAAGGACTTTTTGATACGTTGAATAGTGTTGCTATGGCAACATATAATTTTGAGCAAATATAAGATACTTATATCCACCAAGTGGAAAGTCCTAATGTGCCCAAACATTTTAGGTAGAAGGAACAACTGCTTCTGAGTAGATTTCTTGAGTTTCATGTTTTTGTGATGCTCATACAGCTCCCAACAATTTTTACAGTATATTTATCAGCCTTGGTCTGAACTGTGTCCACTGACTCCTGCAGTAATAAAATATGTCCAGTAGATGGCAGTAGTAGGCAGTTATTCTGCAGTCAGGTCTTTCCCCTTTTCCTTTACTATGCCTTCATGTTTACTATTTAAACATATGCAGAAATTATAAAAAATAAACAATACAAACATTTAAATTGCCCACTGTACAACATACACACACACATTATATGTGACATCACATTCAGGAACATCCTTAAACTTACACCGATAAATTATTCATAAGACACATCACCAATATTAACACCAGACTCACTACCATACACACACACACACACACACACACACACACACACACACACACACTCCATATACATGAACACGCACAAACACAAGCACATTTACTCGTCACACACAGACTGGCCCATCTACATGTCACACACCTCTCTCCCTCACTCTCACACACACACACACACACACTCATTTATATTCAGTATTCAGTGACACAGACAGTGACATCACATTCAGGAACATCCTTAAACTTACACCGATAAATTATTCATAACACACATCACCAATATTAACACACAGACTCACACACCATACACACACACACACACATACACACACACACACACACCATATACACAAACTCACACAAGCACATTTACTCGTCACACACAGACTGACACATCTACATGTCACACACCTCTCTCCCTCACTCTCTCTCTCTCTCTCACACACACACACACACACACACACACACACACACACACACACACACACACACACACACAGGACAAGCCAAAGACTGATCCAGCATCAGCATCAAATAAAACCCATTGCGTGTCATACTCAAACTTGACCTCACATCACATCACTGTCACACACCTCTCTCCCTCACTCTCACACACACATCACACATTTTGATATCTCAAACGGGTCAGCCGTGATAATGTCTTAAACTTACACCCAACAATTATTAATAACACACACATCACTAATATTAACACAGAGATGCAGACACCATACACACAAACATGCACAAACACAAGCACACATCACTAATGTTAACACACTAAATAAACACACACACAAACACAAAGATATCTCACACACATGCATGCACACACACAAACAAGTACACTCATACATCACACACATGCACACACATTATAACATCACAAATTGTAACACTCACACACTCACATCTCTGTCTCACACACCCTCACGCAGAAACACACACACCCATTAACAAGTCACATGTCTTAAACATACTAACACACACTACTGTTAACACAGACTTACACACCACACACACACACTCATTATATTCAGTGACACAGACAGTGACATCACATTCAGGAACATCCTTAAACTTACACCGATAAATTATTCATAAGACACATCACCAATATTAACACCAGACTCACACACACACACACACACACACACACACACACACACACACACACACTCCATATACATGAACACGCACAAACACAAGCACATTTACTCGTCACACACAGACTGGCCCATCTACATGTCACACACCTCTCTCCCTCACTCTCACACACACACACACACACACACACACACACACACACACACACACACACACACACACACACACACACTCATTATATTCAGTGACACAGACAGTGACATCACATTCAGGAACATCCTTAAACTTACACCGATAAATTATTTATCACACACATCATTAATGTTCACACACAGACTCACACACCATACACACAAACATCTACAAACAAACACACACACACACACACCATATACACAAACTCACACAAACACAAGCACATTTACTCGTCACACACAGACTGACACATCTACATGTCACACACCTCTCTCCCTCACTCTCTCTCTCTCTCTCACACACACACACACACACACACACACACACACACACACACACACACACAGGACAAGCCAAAGACTGATCCAGCATCAGCATCAAATAAAACCCATTGCGTGTCATACTCAAACTTGACCTCACATCACATCACTGTCACACACCTCTCTCCCTCACTCTCTCACACACATCACACATTTTGATATCTCAAACGGGTCAGCCGTGATAATGTCTTAAACTTACACCCAACAATTATTAATAACACACACATCACTAATATTAACACAGAGATGCAGACACCATACACACAAACATGCACAAACACAAGCACACATCACTAATGTTAACACACTAAATAAACACACACACAAACACAAAGATATCTCACACACATGCATGCACACACACAAACAAGTACACTCATACATCACACACATGCACACACATTATAACATCACAAATTGTAACACTCACACACTCACATCTCTGTCTCACACACCCTCACGCAGAAACACACACACCCATTAACAAGTCACATATCTTAAACATACTAACACACACTACTGTTAACACAGACTTACACACCACACACACACACTCATTATATTCAGTGACACAGACAGTGACATCACATTCAGGAACATCCTTAAACTTACACCGATAAATTATTCATAACACACATCACCAATATTAACACACAGACTCACACACCATACACACACACACACACATACACACACACACACACACCATATACACAAACTCACACAAGCACATTTACTCGTCACACACAGACTGACACATCTACATGTCACACACCTCTCTCCCTGACTCTCTCTCACACACACACACACACACACACATCACATCACATCACTGTCACACACCTCTCTCCCTCACTCTCACACACACATCACACATTTTGATATCTCAAACGGGTCAGCCGTGATAATGTCTTAAACTTACACCCAACAATTATTAATCACACACAAATCACTAATATTTGAACACACCATACACACAAACATGCACAAACACAAGCACACATCACTAATGTTAACACACTAAATAAACACACACACAGAAACACACACACACACACACACACACACACACACACACACACACACACACACACACAAAACACCTCTCACACACACGCACACACATGCATGCACACACAAACAAATACACTCGTACAATACACAAATGAGCACCTACATACTCACACATTATAACATCACAAATTATAACACTCACACACTCACATCTCTGTCTCACACACCCTCACGCAGAAACACACACATCCACTAACAAGTCACATGTCTTAGACATACTAACACACACATCACTAATGTTAACACACAGACTCACACACCACACACACACAAACACGCAAAAACACATTTACTCATCAGAGACAGACTGACACATTAACTAGTCACACACACACACACACACACACACACACACATATTTAGGGCCCAAACTGATATTAGCCCAGTATGATGTGTGACGTTCCACGGTGCAACCGGGTGCCAATGACTTTTTCGAGGTTTTGACACACTCGAATAACACGCAGGTTGTGCGGTGCGCCCGGGGTGGGGACCGCGCCCGTTGCTTGGGCCCGTCATCGTTGCTTGCAACTTTAATTAGGGCCCAAGCACTGAGTGCGCAGGGCCCTATTGTTTTCGTTAGGATTATTATTTTTTAGGGCCCAAGCACTGAGTGCGCAGGGCCCTCTTGTTTTCGTTAGGATTATTATTTTTTTTCTTTTTTTTTTTATTATTTTTCTTTCAATCATCCGGGCACTTTCGGCCCTCTTAACATACTCAAAAACTCACCAAAATTTGCACACAGACTGGAATCTGCGGCCAACAGGTCCTCAGTGGGGCTCGGCCCGGGGCGTCGCACACGCCCCGCACAGCGCCCCCTACAGAGTCTTGCCTTATAGCTCAGACACACTTGCACGTATACTTATAAAACTCGGTGTACATTTAGATCTCATCAAACTGAACAAGTTTCGCGCTGCATGTCATCAGGTCTAATCAACAGGAAGTGAGTTATTTTGAGTTGTTTGCAAAACGCACCCAATGGAATGTGATAAACTCCTCTTAGGAAATTTTTCCAATTCGCACCAAACCAGCTAAATATGATCTAAACAAGTTGCTGATGCAAAATTGCAGAGATCTTTTTGATACCTCGAACGGTTCGGCCATGGCGACGCTTTAAAATTATGGCGAATAAAATGAAACAGGAAGTGGCTAATAACTTCTGTGTACATTAAGTTATGCACATGAAACTTTACAGGTATGTTAAGAGTAGGAAGATGATCCCATCAAATGACAATCATGAGTCTATGTCATAGCGCCACCAACTGGCAGCAGGAAGTGTGTCACTTTTGGAAATCAGTAATATTTTGTCCTTTACTTTCACCTGATTTGGTTCAAAATCAGTCAGAATAATGAAAAGACATGGGTCATTTGAAATCATGAAGGATTTTTTTCTAATTTGAATCGTGTTGCTATGGTGACGATTTAACTCTAGAAAAAATCGAAGAAAATTATTCTTCTCATATCTTACGAGTGGAAAGACCTACGGTTCCAAAATTGTATGGGTGTAGACTCTCACTGATTGTGAGGAAGCCCTGAGAGCCTGGAGCCCGGGCGTGCCACAGGGCCTGTACAGCGCCCCCTGGAACTTTGTAAAGTTTAAGCTGCATAACTCATATCCACTTTCACATATATGAATGAGACCCAGTATAAATTTAGATCTCATTGAGGTGAACAACTTGCATACCGCATGTCATGGAATCCGCTGAACAGGAAGTCGGTTATTTTGCGTTGTTTGAAAAACGCACCCATTGGAATGTGATATACTACTCTTACAGGATTCATATGTTTTTGACCAAACAGGGTCTAATATAATCTCAAGACATTGAGGATATAATATTGTGAAGGGCTGGTTGATATCTTAAACGGGTCGGCCGTGGCGAGCCCTTAAACCTACGGCGAATAACAGGAAACAGGAAGTGGCTAATAACTTCTGTACAAATTGAGTGACATTCATCAAACCTCAGCAGTAGGTTAAGAGAAGAGTCCTGCCCACACTGACATGGGTCCCGTGAGTCTCAGTCATAGCGCCACCAACTGGCAACAGAAAGTGTCTACTTTTAGAAATTAAATTCTTTTGGGGCTAATTTTCAGCTAATTGGCTTCAAAATCAGGCACAATAATTGGAAGACATGGCTGATGTCACACTGTAAAGGACTTTTTGCTATGTTAAATAGTGTTGCTATGGCAAGGTAAAATTTTAAGGAAAACTAGGATACTCATATCCAACAAGTGGAAAGTCCTAATGTCTCCAAACATTTTACATAGAAGGTACAACTGGTTCTGAGTAAATTTCTTGAGTTTCTCGATTTTGTTATGCTCATCCGCCTCCCAACAATATTTTATGTTTATTAACTCATTGTTTTAAAAAAGTGTATAAACTAACTGCTGCAGTACTAAACTATGGCCACTAGATGGAGGTATCACACCACATATCCCACACACACGAAGAGACACAGACACACGTGACCTCCCCCTCCCTCACAGATTTGAGTTTTGGTGAAGCGGACTGACACAAACGCTGCCGCTGAATAGTTGTTTATGGACTGTTTAATTGTTTACAAATCGCCCTTTGGATCAAGTTTTGTGCGTGAATGCAACAGTAAGTGTGAAGTCTTTAACTATATTAACAATGGACATTTTATCTGTTCCGGTAACAAGTTATTATGCCCGCGAGGTCGCGATATATATATATATTTACATGTGTGTGTGTGTGTGTGTGTGTATTCTTAGTAAGTATGCCTAGAATCAATATGTTATTGTGACTGTCACTATTATCTTTTGCTGTTGTTATTTCGTGTTATAAACACACACACATTTGAAACACGGCCCGTAGCTTTAAGGGCCACGGCGAATAACAGGAAACAGGAAGTGGCTAATAACTTCTGTATAAATTGAGTGACGTTCATCAAACCTCAGCAGTAGGTTAAGAGAAGAGCCCTGCTCACAGTGACATGGGTCCCGTGAGTCTCAGTCATAGCGCCACCAACTGGCAGCAGAAAGTGTCTACTTTCAGAAATTAAATTCTTTTGTGGCTAATTTTCAGCAAATTGGCTTCAAAATCAGGCACAATAATTGGAAGACACGGCTGATGACACACTGTAAAGGATTTTTTTATACATTGAATAGTGTTGCTATGGCAACATATCATTTGGAGCAAACATAAGATACTTATATCCACCAAGTGGAAAGTCCTAATGTGCCCAAACATTTTATGTAGAAAGAACAACTGCTTCTGAGTAGATTCCTTGAGTTTCATGTTTTTGTGACGCTCATACAGCTCCCAACAATTTTTTTACAGTATATTTATCATCCTTGTCCTGAACTTTCTGTACTGACTCCTGCAGTAATAAAATATGTCCAGTAGATGGCAGTAGTAGGCAGGTATTCTGCAGTCAGGTCTTTCCCCTTCTCCTTTACTATGGCTTCATGTTTACAATTTAAATATATGCAGAAATCATAAAAAATAAACAATACAAACATTTAAATTGCCAACTGTACAACATTGAGTCTGGTGGACAAGCGCGGCGATATACACACCAGACCACACATTCTAAACACACACACACACTCTACACATCGGTCATGTACACATCCCGACAAATACACAATATGAACACACTAACTATCCTACATGCACACACACACACACACACACACATCACAAGCACACGTCACTAATGTGACCTGACTAAATAAAAATCAATATATCATGAAAAAGGAAAAAGATCCTTAGGAAAACAAGAGGCTCCTGCGCATCTATAGCACACATCTCTCACGACAGACACACACTCACACTCATCATATTCAGTGACACGGACAGTGACATCACATTCAGGAACATCCTTAAACTTACACCGAAACATTATTAATAACACACATCACTAATGTTAACACAGACTCACACACCATACACACAAACAACCACACACACACACACACACACACACACACACTCCATATACACAAACACAAGCACATTTACTCGTCACACACAGACTGACACATCTACATCTCACACACCTCTGTCCCTCACTCTCACACACACTAAACCTCCCACACACTAAACCTCCCACACACACATGCACACACACACACGCACACACACACACACACACAAATCACATCACATCACATCACTGTCACACACCTCTCTCCCTCACTCTCACACACACATCACACATGTTGATATCTCAAACGGGTCAGCCGTGATAATGTCTTAAACTTACACCGAACAATTATTAATCACACACAAATCACTAATATTTGAACACACCATACACACAAACATACACAAGCACACATCACTAATGTTAACACACTAAATAAACACACACACACACACACACACACACGCACACACATCTCACACACACGCACACACATGCATGCACACACAAACAAATACACTCGTACATCACACAAATGAGCACCTACATACTCACACATTATAACATCACAAATTATAACACTCACACACACATCTCTGTCTCACGCAGAAACACACACATCCACTAACAAGCCACATGTCTTGGACATACTAACACACACATCACTAATGTTAACACACAGATTCACACACCACACACACACAAACACACAAAAACACATTTACTCATCAGAGACAGACTGACACATTAACTAGTCACACACACACACACACACACACACACACACACAAATATTTAGGGCCCAAACTGATATTAGCCCAGTATGATGTGTGACGTTCTGTGTGCAAGTTCTGCGGTGCAACTGGGTGCCAATGACTTTTATGAGGTTTTGACACACTCGAATAACACGCAGGTTGTGCGGTGCGCCCGGGGTGGGGACCGCGCCCGTTGCTTGGGCCCGTCATCGTTGCTTGCAACTTTAATGTTTTCTTTAGGATTATTATTATTTTATTTTTTTTTTTTTTTATTATTTTTTTTCCACACTTTTGGTACTTTTGGGGTCCTTAACATACTCAAAAACTCATCAAAATTTGCATCCAGATTGGAATCCGCGGCCATCAGGTCCTCAGTGGGGCTCGGCCCGGGGAGTCGCACACGCCCGTCACAGCGCCCCCTAGAAAATCGTGCCTCATAGCTCAGAGACACTTGCACGCACACTCAGAAAACTCCGTGTACATTTAGATCTCATCAAGCTGAACAAGTTTTGCAATGCATGTCATCAGGGCTAATCAACAGGAAGTGAGTTATTTTGAGGTCTTTGCAAAACGCACCCAATGGAATTTGAAATACTCCTCCTAGGAAATTTACAGAATTTCCACCAAACCAGGCAAATATGATCTAAACAAGTTGCCGATGCAAAATTGCAGAGATCTTTTTGATACCTCGAACGGTTCGGCCGTGGCGACGCTTTAAAATTATGGCGAATAAAATGAAACAGGAAGTGGCTAATAACTTCTGTGTACATTACGTTATGCATATGAAACTTTACAGGTGTGTTAAGAGTA
Source organism: Clarias fuscus (assembly GCA_030347435.1). Taxonomy (NCBI): domain Eukaryota; kingdom Metazoa; phylum Chordata; class Actinopteri; order Siluriformes; family Clariidae; genus Clarias; species Clarias fuscus. The sequence goes on from CM059208.1 coordinate 675,450, forward strand.
GGAAGATGATCACATCAAATGACAATCATGAGTCTATGTCATAGCGCCACCAACTGGCAGCAGGAAGTGTCTCACTTTTGGAAATCACTAATATTTTGGCCTTTACTTTCACCTGATTTGGTTCAAAATCAGTCAGAATAATGAAAAGACATGGATGATTTGAGACCACGAAGGATTTTTTTATAATTTGAATCGTCTTGTTATGGCGACGATTTATCTAGAGAAAAAACCTAAAATGAAGTGCAAAAAAATAAATCTTCTCATATCGTACGAGTGGAAAGACCTACGGTTCCAAACTTTTACGGCTATACACTGAAACTGATTATGAGTAAGGCCTGAGAGCCTGGAGACCGGGCGTGGCTCAGGGCCTGGACAGCGCCCCCTGGAATTTTGTAAAAAATTTAGCTGCATAATTCATATCCACTTTCACATATATGCATGAGACCCAGTAGAAATTTAGATCTCATTGAGATGAACAACTTGCATATCCCATACTGGAATCCGCTGAACAGGAAGTCAGTTATTTGGCGTTGATTGAAAAACGCACCCATTGGAATGTGATATACTACTCTTACAGGATTCATAGGTTTTTGACCAAACAGGGTCTAATATAATCTCAAGACATTGAGGATCTAATATTGTGAAGGGCTGGTTGATATCTCAAACGGGTCGGCCGTGGCGAGCCCTTAAACCTACGGCGAATAACAGGAAACAGGAAGTGGCTAATAACTTCTGTATAAATTGAGTGACATTCATCAAACCTCAGCAGTAGGTTAAGAGAAGAGTCCTGCTCACAGTGACATGGGTCCCGTGAGTCTCAGTCATAGCGCCACCAACTGGCAGCAGAAAGTGTCTACTTTCAGAAATTAAATTCTTTTGTGGCTAATTTTCAGCAAATTGGCTTCAAAATCAGGCACAATAATTGGAAGACACGGCTGATGTGACACTGTAAAGGACTTTTTGATACGTTGAATAGTATTGCTATGGCAACGTATCATTTTGAGCAAATATAAGATACTTATATCCACCAAGTGGAAAATCATAATGTGCCCAAACATTTTAGGTAGAAAGAACAACTGCTTCTGAGTAGATTTCTTGAGTTTCATGTTTTTGTGATGCTCACACAGCTCCCAACAATTTTTACAGTATATTTATCAGCTTTGGCCTGAACTGTCTCCACTCAGTCCTGCAGTAATAAAATATGTCCAGTAGATGGCAGTAATAGGCAGGTATTCTGCAGTCAGGTCTTTCCCCTTCTCCTTTACTATGGCTTCATGTTTACAATTTAAACATATGCAGAAATGATCAAAAATATACAATAGAAACATTTAAATTGCCCACTGTACAACATACACACACACACACACACACACACACACACACACACACACATTATATGTGACATCACATTCAGGAACATCCTTAACCTTACACCGATAATTTATTTATAACACACATCACCAATATTAACACACAGACTCACACACCATACACACACACACACACACACACACACACACACACACACACACACACACACACACACACACACCATATACACAAACTCGCACAAACACAAGCACATTTACTCGTCACACACATACTGACACATCTACATGTCACACACCTCTCTCACTCACTCTCACACACACACACACACACACACACACACACACACACACACACACACACACACTCATTATATTCAGTGACACAGACAGTGACATCACATTCAGGAACATCCTTAAACTTACACCGATAAATTATTTATCACACACATCACTAATGTTCACACACAGACTCACACACCATACACAAAAACATCTACAAACAAACACACACACACACACCATATACACAAACTCACACAAGCACATTAACTCGTCACACACAGACTGACACATCTACATGTCACACACCTCTCTCCCTCACTCTCTCTCTCTCTCACACACACACACACACACACACACACACACACACACACACACACACACACAGGACAAGCCAAAGACTGATCCAGCATCAGCATCAAATAAATCCCATTGCGTGTCATACTCAAACTTGACACAAACACACGCAAAAACACATTTACTCATCAGAGACAGACTGACACATTAACTAGTCACACACACACACACACACACACACACACACACACACACACACACACACACACACACACATATTTAGGGCCCAAACTGATATTAGCCCAGTATGATGTGTGACGTTCGGTGTGCAAGTTCCGCGGTGCAACCGGGTGCCAATGACTTTTTCGAGGTTTTGACACACTCGAATAACACGCAGGTTGTGCGGTGCGCCCGGGGTGGGGACCGCGCCCGTTGCTTGGGCCCGTCATCGTTGCTTGCAACTTTAATTTTTTTTTTTTTTTTTTTTTTTTTTTTTTTTTTTTTCCCACACTTTTGGTACTTTTGGGGTCCTTAACATACTCAAAAACTCATCAAAATTTGCATCCAGATTGGAATCCGCGGCCATCAGGTCCTCAGTGGGGCTCGGCCCGGGGAGTCGCACACGCCCGTCACAGCGCCCCCTAGAAAATCGTGCCTCATAGCTCAGAGACACTTGCACGCACACTCAGAAAACTCCGTGTACATTTAGATCTCATCAAGCTGAACAAGTTTTGCAATGCATGTCATCAGGGCTAATCAACAGGAAGTGAGTTATTTTGAGGTCTTTGCAAAACGCACCCAATGGAATTTGAAATACTCCTCCTAGGAAATTTACAGAATTTCCACCAAACCAGGCAAATATGATCTAAACAAGTTGCCGATGCAAAATTGCAGAGATCTTTTTGATACCTCGAACGGTTCGGCCGTGGCGACGCTTTAAAATTATGGCGAATAAAATGAAACAGGAAGTGGCTAATAACTTCTGTGTACATTACGTTATGCATATGAAACTTTACAGGTGTGTTAAGAGTAGGAAGATGATCACATCAAATGACAATCATGAGTCTATGTCATAGCGCCACCAACTGGCAGCAGGAAGTGTCTCACTTTTGGAAATCACTAATATTTTGGCCTTTACTTTCACCTGATTTGGTTCAAAATCAGTCAGAATAATGAAAAGACATGGATGATTTGAGACCACGAAGGATTTTTTTATAATTTGAATCGTCTTGTTATGGCGACGATTTATCTAGAGAAAAAAACTAAAATGAAGTGCAAAAAAATAAATCTTCTCATATCGTACGAGTGGAAAGACCTACGGTTCCAAACTTTTACGGCTATACACTGAAACTGATTATGAGTAAGGCCTGAGAGCCTGGAGACCGGGCGTGGCTCAGGGCCTGGACAGCGCCCCCTGGAATTTTGTAAAAAATTTAGCTGCATAATTCATATCCACTTTCACATATATGCATGAGACCCAGTAGAAATTTAGATCTCATTGAGATGAACAACTTGCATATCCCATACTGGAATCCGCTGAACAGGAAGTCAGTTATTTGGCGTTGATTGAAAAACGCACCCATTGGAATGTGATATACTACTCTTACAGGATTCATAGGTTTTTGACCAAACAGGGTCTAATATAATCTCAAGACATTGAGGATCTAATATTGTGAAGGGCTGGTTGATATCTCAAACGGGTCGGCCGTGGCGAGCCCTTAAACCTACGGCGAATAACAGGAAACAGGAAGTGGCTAATAACTTCTGTATAAATTGAGTGACATTCATCAAACCTCAGCAGTAGGTTAAGAGAAGAGTCCTGCTCACAGTGACATGGGTCCCGTGAGTCTCAGTCATAGCGCCACCAACTGGCAGCAGAAAGTGTCTACTTTCAGAAATTAAATTCTTTTGTGGCTAATTTTCAGCAAATTGGCTTCAAAATCAGGCACAATAATTGGAAGACACGGCTGATGTGACACTGTAAAGGACTTTTTGATACGTTGAATAGTATTGCTATGGCAACATATCATTTTGAGCAAATATAAGATACTTATATCCACCAAGTGGAAAATCATAATGTGCCCAAACATTTTAGGTAGAAAGAACAACTGCTTCTGAGTAGATTTCTTGAGTTTCATGTTTTTGTGATGCTCACACAGCTCCCAACAATTTTTACAGTATATTTATCAGCTTTGGCCTGAACTGTCTCCACTCAGTCCTGCAGTAATAAAATATGTCCAGTAGATGGCAGTAATAGGCAGGTATTCTGCAGTCAGGTCTTTCCCCTTCTCCTTTACTATGGCTTCATGTTTACAATTTAAACATATGCAGAAATGATCAAAAATATACAATAGAAACATTTAAATTGCCCACTGTACAACATACACACACACACACACACACACACACACACATTATATGTGACATCACATTCAGGAACATCCTTAACCTTACACCGATAATTTATTTATAACACACATCACCAATATTAACACACAGACTCACACACCATACACACACACACACACACACACACACACACACACACACACACACACCATATACACAAACTCGCACAAACACAAGCACATTTACTCGTCACACACATACTGACACATCTACATGTCACACACCTCTCTCCCTCACTCTCACACACACACACACACACACACACACACACACACACACACACACACACACTCATTATATTCAGTGACACAGACAGTGACATCACATTCAGGAACATCCTTAAACTTACACCGATAAATTATTTATCACACACATCACTAATGTTCACACACAGACTCACACACCATACACAAAAACATCTACAAACAAACACACACACACACACCATATACACAAACTCACACAAGCACATTTACTCGTCACACACAGACTGACACATCTACATGTCACACACCTCTCTCCCTCACTCTCTCTCTCTCTCACACACACACACACACACACACACACACACACACACACAGGACAAGCCAAAGACTGATCCAGCATCAGCATCAAATAAATCCCATTGCGTGTCATACTCAAACTTGACCTCACATCACATCACTGTCACACACCTCTCTCCCTCACTCTCACACACACATCACACATTTTGATATCTCAAACGGGTCAGCCGTGATAATGTCTTAAACTTACACCCAACAATTATTAATAACACACACATCACTAATATTAACACACAGATGCAGACACCATACACACAAACATGCACAAACACAAGCACACATCACTAATGTTAACACACTAAATAAACACACACACAAACACAAAGATATCTCACACACATGCATGCACACACACAAACAAGTACACTCATACATCACACACATGCACACACATTATAACATCACAAATTGTAACACTCACACACTCACATCTCTGTCTCACACACCCTCACGCAGAAACACACACACCCATTAACAAGTCACATATCTTAAACATACTAACACACACTACTGTTAACACAGACTTACACACCACACACACACACTCATTATATTCAGTGACACAGACAGTGACATCACATTCAGGAACATCCTTAAACTTACACCGATAAATTATTCATAACACACATCACCAATATTAACACACAGACTCACACACCATACACACACACACACACACACACACACCATATAAACAAACTCACACAAGCACATTTACTCGTCACACACAGACTGACACATCTACATGTCACACACCTCTCTCCCTGACTCTCTCTCACACACACACACACACACACACACACATCACATCACATCACTGTCACACACCTCTCTCCCTCACTCTCACACACACATCACACATTTTGATATCTCAAACGGGTCAGCCGTGATAATGTCTTAAACTTACACCCAACAATTATTAATAACACACATCACTAATATTAACACACAGATGCAGACACCATACACACAAACATGCACAAACACAAGCACACATCACTAATGTTAACACACTAAATAAACACACACACAGAAACACACACACACACACACACACACACACACACACAAAAAAACACCTCTCACACACACGCACACACATGCATGCACACACAAACAAATACACTCGTACATCACACAAATGAGCACCTACATAAACACACATTATAACATCACAAATTATAACACTCACACACTCACATCTCTGTCTCACACACCCTCACGCAGAAACACACACATCCACTAACAAGTCACATGTCTTAGACATACTAACACACACATCACTAATGTTAACACACAGACTCACACACCACACACACACAAACACGCAAAAACACATTTACTCATCAGAGACAGACTGACACATTAACTAGTCACACACACACACACACACACACACACACACACACACACACACACATATTTAGGGCCCAAACTGATATTAGCCCAGTATGATGTGTGACGTTCGGTGTGCAAGTTCCGCGGTGCAACCGGGTGCCAATGACTTTTTTGAGGTTTTGACACACTCGAATAACACGCAGGTTGTGCGGTGCGCCCGGGGTGGGGACCGCGCCCGTTGCTTGGGCCCGTCATCGTTGCTTGCAACTTTAATTTTTTTTGTATTGTTTCACGTAACCTTATCTATGTTTAATCTTATTGACAGATCCTCTGTCTTTGAAAGGAAAAAAAGTGTGGATACAAATATTTTTGTAAAATAAAGGAACGTTAAAAGTCAAGTCTCTCTCTCTCTCTCTGCTCTCTCTCTGCTCTCTCTCACTGCTCTCTCTCCCTGCTCTCTCTCTCTCTGCTCTCTCTCTCTTCTCTCTCTGCTCTCTCTCTGCGCTCTCTCTGCTCTCTCTCTCTGCTCTCTCTCTCTTCTCTCTCTGCTCTCTCTCTCTCTCTCTCTCTCTGGTGCATGCTGGGAGGTGGTGTGGGAGCAGCGTGTGGAGTGTGAGAGCGACTGTTTAAACTCTTTTTTTTTTTTTCCTTACTTTTGTTTCTCTTGTCTTTTGGTGGGACACATTATACTATAAAGGGGGGTTAAAAAAAAAATAGAAAAAAAATAAATAAATAAAATTAACAAAAAAAGAAAAAAATATATATACATAAACAAACAAAAAAAAAAAAAACCGGGAAAAAAGGGAGAAATCCTATATATAAATAGTATATAGATTAATATTGAGCGAGCCCCTGTGTGTGGGGTGAGATGGCGGCGGGGCCGAGTGCCGGCGCCCAGCCGCTCTCACTCCGACACGGTGCGCGCTGTGAGGCGAGTCCCGAGGTCACGGTGGAGCAGGTCCTGGTGGCCGCGGGCGAGCGAGTGGGATTCGCTAATATAATGTCGGCGTCGCGGATGAACAAGGCCGTAGTCGTGTTTCTGAAAGAAAAACATCTCGCGGACCAACTGATAGAACACGGAGTGTCGGTAAGTGGAAGTTTCTTTCCCTTCACACCGCTGGCCTCCGCCGCGAGCGCCGTGACGATATCAAATGTACCGCCGTTCATAGCGAACGCAGATATCGAGCGCGAGCTCTCCCGCTTCGGGAAGTTAGCGAGCGGCATCAAAACGGTGCCGTTAAACTGCAGACACCCGGAGCTGAGGCACGTCATGTCGTTCAGGCGGCGCGTGCTGATGTTCCTGAAGGAACCCAGTCTAGAGATTTCCTTCAGAGTCGCGCACGAGGGGAAATCGTACATGTTGTACGCGAGCACCGGGAACATGAGGTGTTTTGAGTGTGGGGACATAGGACACAAAAGGGTGCTCTGTCCACACAGGACACAGGACAGTGCAGAGGCAGGACCGAGCGGTGTGTGTGTGCGGGAGGAGAGGGCAGCACAGTCCGGGGCTAGCGCAGGGGGCGTGGCCACTGCTCGAGCTGCTGCTGCTGCAGAGTGTGTAACTGAGAGCAGTGCTGGGGTCAGTAGTGTGGAGGGGCAGATAGGGGGGGTCAGTCAGGGTGAACATGTGTGTGTAACACAGAGCAGTTCTGGGATCAGTGGTGTAGTGGGGCAGACAGGGGGGATCAGTCAGACTCCAAGAGTGGAGCACAGTGTAGATGAGGACGGTGTTGAGATGGAAACTCAGAGCAGTGATGTGATGGAGGGGAATGAAGGTGGAGCCGCACTGGTGGAAAGTAAGAATGTAACAACAGAGAAAAATGGTGTGGAAACAGAAGAAACGGGTTCAGTAGTAAGTAATACGGATAATAAAAGGAAAAAAAGAAATAATAGCAATGTAAAAAAACCCGAAATAAACACAACTAAAGAAGATGCAGATAGAACTCTGGAAAAGCCTGACAGTAAGAAAAACAATGAAAAAATGCTTCAAGAGAAGCCCAGAAGTGCCACAGAAGAAGCGAGCATGGACGGTGAACCTGATTTGGAACTAACAGACATGGACGATGAGGATGATGAAGATAATGAGTCTGGAGAAGAAAAGGCAGAGAACAATGCTACTGCAAAGAAGAGAAAGAAGAACAGCATAACCACTGAAATGTACACACTAGAAGAAATCAATAACTTTCTTGACACAACATATCGAGACTCTATAGAAGTATCTGACTACTTCTCAGATACAGACAAATTTCTGGTCTCGATAGAAAAAGTACAAAAAACCACCACTTTAGCACAACTAAGCAAAAAAAAGAGGTTCCGCCTGGCGAAAATGGCGACGAAGTTACGAAAAGAGAAAAAGGAAAGACTCTTAGAAAAAAACTCAAAAAATGAGTAAGCCACATCACATGGGTGTTTCTTTTCTGTCTACAGCTGTTTTCACATGCTTTTTTTCCCTCTTACCTCTCTTCTACATGGAAAAGTTAAGAGTAGGTACATTAAACATCAATGGGGGCAGAGATAGAAAAAGACAGGCTGTAGTCATACAACTCATTAAGCAGAAAAATATAGACGTTGTTTTTCTACAAGAAACACATAGTGACAAAGACAACATGATAGAATGGGGGATGAAGTGGGAAGACCCAATCTACTGTAGTCACGGGACAAATCTCAGTGCAGGGGTAGCAATATTAATTTCGAAAAGAGTAAAAGCAAACGTTACTGAAGGCATTGAGGTAGAACAAGGCCGTGTGCTCATGATAAAAGCAGAAATCGGAGGGCTTAATTTCTTATTTGTAAATGTTTATGCCTCAAATAAAGGAAGTGAGAGGGTGAAAACATTTTATAAAATAAGAGACAAAATCACACAACATGGTAGTAATCACACTGTAGTCATGGGTGGAGACTGGAACTGCACCTTAGATTTTACAGCAGATAGAAATACAGAGGAACCACATTTTCAATCTGCTGAGGTTTTAAATGACATAGTCAAAACATGTGGAATTATAGATCCCTGGAGAGAAAAGAACCAGGGAATAAAACAATACACATGGATTAAAACCACCGACACAAGAATAAGTGCTGCGAGACTGGACAGATTTTACATCACAAAAACGGACAGAAATAAAATTCTGAAAAGTTCCATTCACCCCAGTGGGTTTTCAGATCACCACATGGTTACAATAGATTTTATGTTGTCTAACAAAACAAAACCTCGTTTTTACTGGTGTCTTAACTTAAAACTGCTCCAAGATCAGCATTTCTGTTTTAAATTTTTAATCTTTTGGGAAGAATGGAGAAGAAGGAAAGGGGATTTCGCATCCTTAGGCACATGGTGGGAGGTGGGGAAAGCACAAATTAAAACTTTTTGCCAGCAATATACAGCACACACAAATGCAATAAAAAAAGGGGGCCGTTGAAGAATTAGAGAGGGAGATACGAGCCCTAGAGAATACAATACTGGAGAAAAACGAAAAGGAAAAAAGGAACTCCCTAGAAACAAAAAAGAAGGCACTAAGCTCTTGTCTACACGAGCAGGCCAAAGGAGCCCTTATAAAATCACAAATCTCCAACATCAAAGACATTGATGCCCCAACCACCTACTTCTTCAACCTAGAACGAAAAACCCAAAGACAAAACCAAATGCTGTACCTAAAACGTCCTGATGGCAGCACAACTACATCTGGTGAAGAAATGAGAGTAATTGCAGTGGAATATTACAAGAACCTATACCACGAGGAGCCTACTGACCCGAAACACAGAGAGGAAATAACAAAGGAACTACCAAAGCTAACAGAAGATCAAAAGGAAGCGTTAGACACGGACATTGAGCTACAGGAACTAACCACTGCAGTACAGCAGCTATCCACTGGACGAGCACCGGGCATTGATGGACTCCCAGCCGAATTTTATAAACAGTTCTGGGAAACGTTGGGAGCAGATTTACACGAGGTTTTTAACTGGTCCATAAACAATGGAAAACTACCTACAAGCTGCACACGGGCGGTTCTATCTCTGCTCCCAAAAAAGGGGGACTTGGGCGTTTTAAAGAACTGGAGACCTGTTGCTCTTTTATGTACAGACTATAAAATATTATCGAAGGTTTTATCAAACAGACTAAAAGAATATATAAGTGGAATAATACACACAAGTCAAACTTATTGCGTACCTGGACGCACAATAATGGACAATATTTTTACTGTACGTGATATGATAGACTTGTGTAAAATGAATTCTTATGACATGGGGTTTTTATCTATAGACCAAGAAAAAGCCTTTGATAGAGTGGACCACACCTATCTTTTTAATACATTAAATGCTTTTGGGATGGGAACGAAGTTTATAGCATGGATCAAACTTTTATACGCAGATGCTTGTGTCATGCTTAAAGTTGGAGGAGGACTTAGCTGTCCCTTTAAAATACAACGAGGGATCAGACAAGGGTGTCCACTGTCAGGGCAACTATACAGCCTGGCGATTGAACCGTTTCTATATCAGCTAAGGAAAAACATGAGCGGGTTATTAGAGTGTGGCATTCCAAACAAAGTAGTGGCATCGGCTTACGCAGATGACATACTGGTTTTTATCACTAAGCAGGAGGACATTCATGCCCTCTCCAATAGTCTAAGAATGTACCAGGCTGCATCCTCTGCACGTGTTAACTGGGGCAAATGCGAAAGCTTTATTGCAGGTCAGTGGGAAGGAAAGCAAGTTCCCAAACTTCCAGAAAAAATGCAATGGGGAAGAACAGGTATTAAATACCTGGGAGTCTACCTAGGGGAGGAAGATTACTTGCGAAAAAACTGGGAGGGCTTGGTGGAGAAGGTAAGTGCAAAGTTGTCAAAATGGACCTGGGTCCTGCCCCAGCTGTCCTACAGGGGGAGAGTACTGGTCGCCAACAATTTGGTTGCCTCGACGCTGTGGCATAAGTTCACAGCCCTAGAACCACCAGAAACAACAGTCGGAGAGATTCAAAGAAGGATAGTGGACTTCTTCTGGAACGGGCAGCACTGGACACGGGCACCAGTTCTCTACCTGCCGATACAGGAGGGAGGCCAGGGCTTGATCGACCTACCAAGCCGAATAAAAACCTTCCGTCTTCAGACCGCACAAAGGCTGCTCTACGAAAATGAGGCAACATGGACTCACACAGCATGCCTTCTACTTCACAAAATCGAAGATTTAAAGTACGACAGACATTTATTCATAATGGACTTAAATGAAATCAATACATCAACAACAACAAAGTTTTACCAGACAGTTTTAAAGGCGTGGTCCTCACTCCTGAGAATCAGCAGAACGGGAGACCAACCATGCCTCAGCGTAGACCAAGAACCCCTGTTTAGTAACCCACTGATACCAGCAAAAATCCTGACATCAAGGAACCTACAACAGCGTCTTCAAAAAGCTGGAATTACAAAGCTTGGGGACTTGAGGAATGGTAAAGCATGGAAAACTCCAACCACACTTGGGGAGGAGACAAAAATCCAGTCCCATCGATTGCTGCAGGGAATATTGAGAGAGGTGATTCTAGCGCTGCCTCCGGAGTTTAAGGAGGCTTTAGAACAGGACTCTGGAGAGGACTGGCAACCTTTCCCCCCTCTCTCCATCCTTGCAGCAGCAAAGCAACCAGAAACCGACGGAGGAATACTATCCTTCAGGATACCTCAACTGACGGACTTTAAAAACGCCACCAAGAGTGCCTTATACACAGTCAGTGTGAAGGTGTCCCATCAGAACTCTCTGGCCGGGGTGAAGGAGTCGAGGTGGTCGGATTTGCTGGCACCGGGCTCTTCCCCACGAGGTAGCTGGAGGTCCCTGTACAAACCCCCTGTAGAGAAGCGCACAGCAGATCTGCAGTGGAGAATCGTGCACGGGGCCGTGGCCACAAACAGACACGTAGCAAATATCGACTCCACCGTAGCCACAACATGTCCCTTCTGTGGGAGGGAGGAAACCTTAGACCACCTCTTTTTAAGGTGTGAGAGACTAAGGCCAATGTTTAACACGCTGAGAGGATGGACAGCAAGTTTCGATCAAACCCTAACAGAAAGCCTGTACATTCTTGGCCCGAAATACTCGGCTGCAGACAAGGAAAGAATTTGCATCACGAATTTTCTAATTGGCAAAGCAAAACTTGCCACATGGCTTACAAGAAAAAACAAAATTAAAAATGATGGCACACTGAACCCAGAGCTCATGCTTAAAACTCTTGTAAAAACCAGATTAAAGATTGAATTTACATATGCGACAATGACAGACAAGCTGCAGGACTTCTGTAAAGTTTGGGGACAGGGGGGAAATTTATGCTGTGTGGAAAACGATCTGTTAATTTTAACCTTTTAACAGAAGTTTTATGACAACATACACAGTATACAGAGCTACAAAGGCATCTTATTTTACCCCTTTTAGTTACCTATTTATTGACCTATTTTATTTATTTATTAATCATTTCCTGTCTTATAGGTGTTTTTATGTTATGTACCATTACGAAATCAAACCATCATAGATTCTATCTTGTGACTATTTATTTATTTATTGACGTTTTTATCCACTATAACTTCTTTTATCTAACTCAGCATACTCATGTGAAAATGTAAAACTTTTATTATATGGATGTGTATGTGTGTGTATGTATGCATGTATTTGTGTTTGTGCATATGTATGTATACATATGTGTGTATGTATACATATAGATGTACATGTATATGTGTGTATGTGCATATATGTATTTATGTATGTGCATGTATGTGTGTGTGTGAGTATATATATGCTGCTTATCTATCTAAATATCTAAATAACTACGGCAATTTCACTTAATTCTTGCACGTTTCCAAATAAGATAGAAATGTTATGAATGGTTCAAAATTAAAGACACCCAAAAGTCAAGTCTCTCTGCGCTCTCTCTCTCTCTGGTGCATGCTGGGAGGTGGTGTGGGAGCAGCGTGTGGAGTGTGAGAGCGACTGTTTAAACTCTTTTTTCCTTTCTTTTGTTTCTCTTGTCTTTTGGTGGGACACATTATACTATAAGGGGGGGTTAAAAAAAAAAAAATATATATATATATATATATATATATATATATATATATATATATATATATTTAAAAAAAAATAAAAAAATAAAAAAAAATTAACAAAAAAAGAAAAAATATATATACATAAACAAAAAAACGGGAGAAATCCTATATATATAAATAGTATATTGATTAATATTGAGGAAGCCCCTGTGTGTGGGGGAAAAGGCCCGGTGGGGTGAGATGGCGGCGGGGCCGAGTGCCGGCGCCCAGCCGCTCTCACTCCGACACGGTGCGCGCTGTGAGGCGAGTCCCGAGGTCACGGTGGAGCAGGTCCTGGTGGCCGCGGGCGAGCGAGTGGGATTCGCTAATATAATGTCGGCGTCGCGGATGAACAAGGCCGTAGTCGTGTTTCTGAAAGAAAAACATCTCGCGGACCAACTGATAGAACACGGAGTGTCGGTAAGTGGAAGTTTCTTTCCCTTCACACCGCTGGCCTCCGCCGCGAGCGCCGTGACGATATCAAATGTACCGCCGTTCATAGCGAACGCGGATATCGAGCGCGAGCTCTCCCGCTTCGGGAAGTTAGCGAGCGGCATCAAAACGGTGCCGTTAAACTGCAGACACCCGGAGCTGAGGCACGTCATGTCGTTCAGGCGGCGCGTGCTGATGTTCCTGAAGGAACCCAGTCTAGAGATTTCCTTCAGAGTCGCGCACGAGGGGAAATCGTACATGTTGTACGCGAGCACCGGGAACATGAGGTGTTTTGAGTGTGGAGACATAGGACACAAAAGGGTGCTCTGTCCACACAGGACACAGGACAGTGCAGAGGCAGGACCGAGCGGTGTGTGTGTGCGGGACGAGAGGGCAGCACAGTCCGGGGCTAGTGCAGGGGGCGTGGCCACTGCTCGAGCTGCTGCTGCTGCTGCAGAGTGTGTTACTGAGACAGGGGGGGTGAGTCAGGGTGAACATGTGTGTGGAACTGAGAGCAGTGCTGGGGTCAGTAGTGTGGAGGGGCAGACAGGGGGGGTCAGTCAGGGTGAACATGTGTGTGTAACACAGAGCAGTTCTGGGATCAGTGGTGTAGTGGGGCAGACAGGGGGGATCAGTCAGACTCCAAGAGTGGAGCACAGTGTAGATGAGGACGGTGTTGAGATGGAAACTCAGAGCAGTGATGTGATGGAGGGGAATGAAGGTGGAGCCGCACTGGTGGAAAGTAAGAATGTAACAACAGAGAACAATGGTGTGGAAACAGAACAAACGGGTCCAGCAGTAAGCAATACGGATAATAAACGGAAAAAAAGAAATAATAGCAATGTAAAAAAAACCGAAATAAATACAACTAAAGAAAATGAAGATAGAACTCCGGAAAAACCTGACAGTAAGAAAAACAATGAAAAAATGCTTCAAGAGAAGCACAGAAGTGCCACAGAAGAAGCGAGCATGGACGGTGAACCTGATTTGGAACTAACAGACATAGACATGGACGATGAGGATGATGAAGATAATGAGTCTGGAGAAGAAAAGGCAGAGAACAATGCTACTGCAAAGAAGAGAAAGAAGAACAGCATAACCACTGAAATGTACACACTAGAAGAAATCAATAACTTTCTTGATACAACATATCGAGACTCTATAGAAGTATCTGACTACTTCTCAGATACAGACAAATTTCTGGTCTCGATTGAAAAAGTACAAAAAACTACCACTCTAACACAACTAAGCAAAAAAAAGAGGTTCCGCCTGGCGAAAATGGCAACAAAGTTACGAAAAGAGAAAAAAGAAAGACTCTTAGAAAAAAACTCAAAGAATGAATGTCACATCACATGGGTGTGTTCTCTCTGTTTACAGCTGTCTTAACATGCTTTTCCTTCCTTTTACCTCTCTTTTACATGGATAGGCTAAGAGTAGGTACTTTAAACATTAATGGGGGCAGGGATAGAAAAAGACAGGCCGTAGTTATACAATTAATTAAACAGAAAAATATAGATGTTGCCTTCTTACAAGAAACACATAGTGATAAAGAAAACATTATAGAATGGGGGATGAGGTGGGAAGACCAGCTCTACTTTAGTCACGGGACAAACTTCAGTGCCGGGGTAGCAATATTAATTTCAAAAAGACTAAAAGCAAATGTTATTAAAAGTATTGAGGTAGAGCAGGGCCGTGTTCTGCTGGTACAAGCTGAAATAAAAGGAAAATCTTTTTTATGTATTAATGTTTATGCCCCAAATAAAGGAAGTGAGAGAATGAAAACATTTGATAAAATAAGAGACGTAATTACACAACATGGTAGTAACCACATTGTAGTCATCGGTGGAGACTGGAACTGCACCTTAGACTTCACAGCAGATAGAAACACAGTAGAACCACACCTTCAATCTTCTGAGGTTCTAAACAATATAATTAAAACATGCGGACTCATAGATCCCTGGAGAGAAAAGAACCAGGGAATAAAACAATACACATGGATAAAAACAACTGACACAAGAATAAGTGCTGCGAGACTGGATAGATTCTATATCACAAAACCAGACAGAAACAAAATCTTGAAGAGTTCCATTCACCCCAGTGGGTTTTCGGATCATCACATGGTCACAATAGATTTTATATTGTCTGACAAAACAAATCCTAGATTCTACTGGCGTTTTAACCAAAAACTGCTACAAGATCAACATTTCTGTTTTAAATTCTTAATTTTTTGGGAAGAATGGAGAAGAAGGAAAGGGGGACTTTACATCCTTAGGCACATGGTGGGAGGTGGGGAAAGCACAAATCAAAATATTCTGTCAACAATATACAGCACATACAAATTCAATAAAAACAGGTGTAGTTGAAGAACTAGAGAGGGAGATAATAAACCTAGAAAATGAACTATTTGCTAAAAATGAAAGGGAAAAAAGGAATTCCTTAGGAACAAAAAAGAAGGCACTAAGCTCTTATTTACACGAGCAGGCCAAAGGAGCCCTTATAAGATCTCAAATCGCCAACATCAAAGACATCGATGCACCAACCACCTACTTCTTCAACCTGGAAAGGAAAACAAGACGACAAAACCAAATGCTGTACTTAAAACGTTCTGATGGCAGCACAACCACATCTCATGAAGAAATGAGAGCAATTGCAGTGGACTTTTACAAAGATCTATACCGCGAGGAGGCTACTGATCCGCAGTGCAGAGAAGAAATAACAAAGGAACTACCAAAGCTAACAGAGGAGCAAAAGGAAACCTTAGACACGGACATTGAACTCCAAGAACTAACCACTGCAGTACAGCAGCTATCCACCGGACGAGCACCAGGCATTGATGGACTCCCAGCTGAATTTTATAAACAGTTCTGGGAAATATTGGGAACAGATTTACACGAGGTTTTCAACTGGTCTTTCAACAATGGAAAGCTACCTACAAGCTGCACACGGGCGGCTTTATCTTTGCTTCCAAAAAAGGGGGACTTGGGCGTTTTAAAGAACTGGAGACCTGTGGCTCTTTTATGTACAGACTATAAAATACTATCAAAGTGTTTGTCAAACAGACTCAAAGAATACATAGGCAAAATAATACACACAAGTCAGACTTATTGCATACCTGGACGCACAATAATGGACAATGTTTTTACAGTACGCGATATGATGGAGCTATGTGAAATGAATTCTTTTGACTTGGGTTTTTTATCTTTAGATCAAGAAAAAGCGTTCGATAGAGTGGACCACACTTACCTGTTTAATACATTAAATGCATTTGGGATGGGAACAAGGTTCATTGCATGGATCAAGCTTTTATACACAGATGCTTGCATCATGTTAAAAGTTGGAGGAGGACTTAGTTGTTCTTTTAAAATACAACGAGGGATCAGACAAGGGTGCCCACTGTCAGGGCAACTATACAGCTTGGCGATTGAACCATTTTTATACCAACTAAGAAAACACATGAATGGGTTATCAGAATATGGCATACCAAACAAAGTAGTGGCGTCGGCTTATGCAGATGATATACTGGTTTTTATCACCAAACAAGAGGACATTCATGTCCTTTCCAATAGCTTAAAAATGTACCAGGCTGCATCTTCTGCACGTGTTAACTGGGGCAAGTGTGAAAGTTTTATTGCAGGTCAGTGGCAAGGAAAACAAGTTCCCAAACTTCCGGAAAACATGCAGTGGGGAAGAACAGGTATTAAATACCTGGGAATCTATTTAGGGGATGAAAACTACTTGCAGAAAAACTGGGAGGGCTTGGTGGAGAAGGTAAGTGCAAAGTTGTCAAAATGGACCTGGGTCCTGCCCCAGCTGTCCTACAGGGGGAGAGTACTGGTCGCCAACAATTTGGTTGCCTCGATGCTGTGGCATAAGTTCACAGCCCTTGAACCACCAGAAACAACAGTCAGAGAGATTCAGAGAAGGATAGTGGACTTCTTCTGGAACGGGCAGCACTGGACACGGGCACCAGTCCTCTACCTGCCGATACAGGAGGGAGGCCAAGGCCTAATTGACCTACCAAGCCGGATAAAGACTTTCCGTCTTCAGACTGCACAAAGGCTACTTTACGAAAATGAGACAACATGGACTCACACAGCATGTCTTCTACTTCACAAAGTCGAGGATTTAAAATACGACAGACATTTGTTCGTAATGGACTTAAACGAGGTCAATACATCCAAAACAACAAAGTTTTATCGGACAGTTTTAAAGGCGTGGTCTTCACTCCTGAGAATCAGCAGAACGGGGGACCAGCCATGCCTCTGTGTAAACCAAGAGCCCCTTTTTAGCAACCCACTGATTCCAACCAAAACCTTGACATCAAGGAACCTAAGACAACGTTTTCAAAAAGCTGGAATTACGAAGCTTGGGGACTTAAGGACTGGTAAGACTTGGAAAACTACAACTACACTTGTGGAGGAGACAAAAATCCAGTCCCATCGAATGCTGCAGGGAATATTGAGAGAGGTGATTCTAGTGCTGCCTCCAGAGTTTAAGGAGGCATTAGAACGGGACTCTGGAGGGGACTGGCAACCTTTCCCCCCTCTCTCCATCCGTGCAGCAGCAGAGCAACCAGAAGCTGACGGAGGAATACTATCCTTCAGGACACCTCAATTGATGGACTTTGAAAACGCCACCAAGAGTACCCTGTACACAGTCAGTGTGAAGGTGTCCCATCAGAACTCTCTGGCCGGGGTGAAGGAGTCGAGGTGGTCGGATTTGCTGGCACCGGGCTCTTCCCCACGAGGTAGCTGGAGGTCCCTGTACAAACCCCCTGTAGAGAAGCGCACAGCTGATCTGCAGTGGAGAATCGTGCACGGGGCCGTGGCCACAAACAGACACATAGCACATATCGACTCCACCGTAGCCACAACATGTCCCTTCTGTGGGAAAGAGGAAACCTTAGACCACCTCTTCTTAAGATGTGAGAGGCTTAGGTCAATGTTTAACACCTTGAAAGAATGGACAGCAAGGTTTGATCAAACCTTAACAGAAAAATTATACATTTTTGGCCCAAAATACTCGGCTGCAAACAAGGAAAAGATTTGCATAACCAATTTTTTAATTGGCAAAGCAAAACTTGCCACGTGGCTTACAAGAAAAAACAAAATAAAAAACGATGGCACTTTGAACCCAGAGCTCATGCTTAAAACTCTCATAAAAACCAGACTGAAAATTGAATTTGCATACGCAACAATGATAAATAAGCTGCAGGACTTCCACAAAGTTTGGGGACAGGGGGAAATTTTATGCAGTGTCGAAAATGATTTGCTAATTTTAACCTTTTAATATAGATACATGTACAGTATATAGAATTGTTTATATTATTTATCTATTAACTAACTCTTATATTATGGATGGTGTTATGTTGTATAATTAATTTATGTACCTCATTCTACTATCGGCCTACATATACTCTAAGTTATTAGTGCTTCCCATTTGACTATGATAAAATCAAACCAAAATAGATTTTATTTTGTGATTACATACTTATTGACGTTTTTGTACATTATATCCTTTCTTTAAAAAAAAAAAAAAAAAAAAAAATGTGAAAATGAAAAATTGGTTTCTAAAAATCAATCGTTTATTATTATGTGTATATTTTTTATTTTTATTTATTAATTCCTATTTTATTTATTAACTCCTTTGTGTAAAATAAGATAGACATGCCATGAATGTTTTCAAAATTAAAGACACCTAAAAGTCAAAAAAGTCTCTGCTCTCTCTCTCTCTGCTCTCTCTCTCTGCTCTCTCTCTGCTCTCTCTCTCTCTGCTCTCTCTCTCTGCTCTCTCTCACTGCTCTCTCTCTCTGTCTCTCTCTGCTCTCTCTCTCTCTCTCTCTGCTCTCTCTCTCTTCTCTCTCTGCTCTCTCTCTCTCTCTGTCTCTCTCTGCTCTCTCTCTCTCTGCTCTCTCTGCTCTCTCTCACTGCTCTCTCTCTCTCTCTCTCTCTGCTCTCTCTCTCTTCTCTCTCTGCTCTCTCTCTCTCTGTCTCTCTCTGCTCTCTCTCTCTCTGCTCTCTCTGCTCTCTCTCTCTGCTCTCTCTCTCTCTGCTCTCTCTCTCCCTGCTCTCTCTCTCTCTCTCTGCTCTCTCTCTGCTCTCTCTGCTCTCTCTCTCTTCTCTCTCTGCTCTCTGCTCTCTCTCTCTCTCTCTCTCTCTCTCTCTCTCTGTCTCTCTGCGCATGCGCGGTGCGGCAGGGAAGCGAGTGTGGCGTGTAGAGCGCGTGAGAGCGATTGGCGTTTTGCCAATTTTCTTTTTGCTATTTTTTCTCGCCATTTATAACATCTTTTGGCTAAATCTATCTTTTTTTGGGTGAGTGCCTGTGTGTGTGCGTGTGCGCGCGACTGTGCGTGTGTGTGCGTGAGTGTGTGTGTGTGTGCGTGTGTGTTGCTGGAGCATGGCGGCTCAGAACACACAGCGGTATGAAAGTTTAACTCGCCGGCACGGTGTGCGCGTGGTGTGCGCGGCGAGTTTAGAGGAGTGTGTGTTAGCGGTTGGTGATGTGGTGGGACACGAGAACATCGTCTCTGCTTCCCGCATGAACAGCGCTGTTGTGACGTTTGTTAATAGTGTAGATAAAGTGGCTAAACTTGTACAGAATGGTATCAGTGTAAATAACGAGCACATCCTGGTTTCTCCCCTGAGCTCCCCAGCCAAGAAAATAGTTTTGTCCAACGTCCCTCCCTTCATACCTGATAGTGTCATCGCTGCAGAACTGTCCAGATATGGAAGACTGGTCTCCCCCATAAAGAAAATCCCCCTGGGCTGTAAATCCCCTCTGATCAAACACCTGGTGTCTTTTAGGAGAGGTGTTTGTTGTTTTTATGATTTTTAAAGAGGGTGTAGAAGAGCTAAATGCTGTTTTTAAATTCAGAATTGAAAACTTTGATTACAGCATATTCGCCTCCTCAGACACTGACATTAAATGTTTTAAATGTGGTGCGATGGGACATCTGGTCCGTGCTTGTCCCGAAAGACAGAGCGATCCTGGTGCTTCTGAGCGACCGGGTCATGACGCGACCGTGCCGGGCGAGGCCGCTCCCCCTGCGACTACAGCTCGGCCGTCTGCTGAGGGACCCGGTAACGCTGCTGACCCAGAGCCTATAGAGACCGAACCCCAAGCCCAGCCTGCAGTCCAAGAGTCTACTGGAGCTACATCAACACCAGAAACAACGAGCTCGGCCAAACCGGACCGAGAGGAACCCAACGTGACCCAGCCGGCGCCGGAGAGGCCGAGTACAGCTGATAAGGTCACAGAGGGTTCGGGTGCAGCGCTGGAGCTACCTGGGCTCTCGGTGATGGGTACAAGGGCGAAGAGCCGCCAACTGGAAGCAGCAGCCGCACTGTCACAAGGGGACGAGGCGGACATAGAGATGGAAGAAGAGCCCTCCTTCAAGGCACCAAAAAGGAAAAAGGACCGGAAAGGAGGAGGAAAAAAACTCCCCAAAAAAGACCCCGAACCGGAGTCAGACAGCGATGGGTACATCTCAGACTCTGTGCTGCTTCTCACCGCAGAGGAAGAAAGAATGCCAGTCGTACACAGCGAGGAATCTATACATGTTTTTCTAGAGAAGACAAAAAGGGGCTCAAAAATTAAAATAGAAGACCACTTCTCAAGCAAGAAACAGTTCATCCATGACGTCAAATATTACAGAAAACAAAAAGCTTTCGCTGAACTTGAAATCTTTAGACTAAAAAAATGGATTACCAAAATAAACAAGGAACTCGCTGAAGAGGAATTTTTAGAATGATTTTTACTCTGTGCTGGACACTGGTATGTCTTCTTTTATATAAGACTGTCTTTTTATCTATATACATTTTAATGAGTGAAGTAAATATTGCGAGCTTAAATATAAATGGGGCAAGAACATGTGAAAAAAGAGCCAAACTATATGAACTACTAAAACAGAAACATGTTGATGTGGCTCTACTTCAAGAAACGCACAGCGACTCCAAGAACGCTGTGGACTGGTCCAAAGAGTGGGATGGGCTCGCGATCCTGAGCCACAACACACCACTGAGTGGTGGAGTCGCACTGCTCTTTGCTCGCAATTTTATACCGAACTCTTACACAGTAGAAGAATTTTTAAATGGGAGGCTTTTAAAAGTGAGAACGTTTTATGAAAATGAAGTTTTTGTTTTTATTTGTGTGTACACTCCCACCAAGGCAGTAGAGAGGATGATGTTTTTAGACAAATTAAGCAGCATAATTAATGACTGTAACTCTGCTGACATTTTAATTCTGGGTGGAGATTTTAACTGCACAACCGACAACCTGGACAGAAACCATAGAGAACCTCACATGGCCTCCCGTAAACGCATGTGGGAGATGATGGAGGCCCAGGATTTGAGTGACATATGGAGAGACTTAAATAAGAAACAAAGACAGCACACCTGGGCCCATTCCATAGAGAACACGCTCTCACTGGCAAGACTTGATCGATTTTATGGTTTTAAACATCAGCTGTCTTATTTTACTAAATGTTTTATTGTCCCAGTAGGCATCTCCGACCATAGCATGGTGCAGTGCACTGTCAGTAGGAAGAACCTCAAGCCTAAGAGCGCCTACTGGCATTTTAACACTCTACTTTTAGAAGATGCCAATTTTATTGAGTCTTTTACCTTTTTATGGACCAGTCTTAAATCACAAAAAGCAGATTTTAGCTCTCTACAGCAATGGTGGGATCTAGCTAAAGCACAAATAAAAGTCTTTTGTCAACAGTACACACTCAATGTCACAAAAGACATTGTTAAATCAATGAGAGCGCTAGAGACTGAAATAGCAGAACTCCAGTGTCTAGAGACCGAAGAAAATAGAAGAAACACTGAAAACCTGAAAAACAAAAAATCCCTAATGAACGACCTACTGGGCACTGCAGCACAGGGGGCGCTGGTCCGCTCACGGTTTAAACACGCAACGGAAATGGATGCTCCTTCTAAGTTCTTTTTTGGTCTGGAACAAAAAAATGGACAGAAAAGAATCATACATGCTGTGCGATCAGAGTCAGGGGATCTCGTATCAGAGCCCACTGAGATACGCAAGCAGACACACGGCTTCTACTCAAAGCTGTACAGTAGTGAGTGGTCAGAAGCACATGCAATGGAGGAAACCTTCTTGAAAAATCTGCCCAAGCTGTCAGAACAAGCTGCCACTGACATGGCTGCAGAACTGACACTGGCAGAGATTCAGAAGGCTCTCCAAGGCCTGAAGAACGGGCGGGCGCCAGGTATAGACGGTCTCCCTGTAGAGTTCTACAAGGCATTTTGGTCAGTAATAGGACAGGATGTACTAGAGGTGTTGCAGGACAGCGTGAAAGGAGGAAAGCTCCCGGTGAGCTGCAGGAGGGCTGTCCTGACCTTACTGCCAAAAAAGGGAGACCTGACGCACCTGGGGAACTGGCGCCCGGTATCACTGCTGTGCACTGACTACAAACTACTCTCAAAAGCATTAGCCTCAAGACTGACAAAGGTACTGGAGCAGGTCATTCATCACGACCAGACGTACTGCGTGCCTGGTAGGTCTATCTTTGACAATATACATTTCATTCGTGATATTTTGGATGTCTCTAGACTCTTGGATCTAAAGACCGGTCTCATTTTACTGGACCAAGAAAAGGCTTTCGACCGGGTTGAACACAAATACCTGTGGAAGGTACTGGAAAGCTTTGGGTTCAACCCAGGATTCACTACAATGATCAAGACATTGTACAGTGACATTGAGAGTGTACTGAAGGTTAATGGTGGTTTATGTGTCCCTTTTAAAGTACACAGAGGTATTAGACAAGGCTGCTCTCTGTCAGGCATGCTATATTCTTTAGCGATCGAACCTCTTTTATGTAAACTAAGAGAGCAGCTTTCTGGTTTTAAAATACCTCATTTTAATATTTTAACCTGTCTTTCAGCTTATGCCGATGATCTAGCTGTAATGGTGAACACACAGGCAGATGTGAATCTTTTAACTGATGTTTTACAAGATTTTAAGGTTTTATCATCTGCTAAAATAAACTGGACTAAAAGTGAAGCCATTTTAGTAGGAGAATGGGGAGGCGACCAGCCCACACTACCAGGGGGGTTAATGTGGAAAAAGACTGGTTTTAAATACTTGGGTGTCTACCTGGGCAGTGCTGAGTTTTTAAACAAAAACTGGGATGGAGTTGTAGAAAGCATAAAAGGCAGACTAAGCAGATGGAAGTGGCTGGTCCCAAAAATGTCTTACAGAGGACGAGTGCTGGTCATCAACAACCTAGCAGCATCGTCCCTGTGGCATAAACTGGCATGTATGGACCCACCACCAAACCTGCTAGCAAGCATACAGGCCCTACTGGTAGACTTTTTTTGGGACAAACTGCACTGGCTACCACAAAGCCTTCTTCACCTGCCGAAAGAGGAAGGAGGACAGGGCCTGGTGCAGCTAGCCAGCAGAACTGCAGCCTTCCGTCTGCAGTTCATCCAGAGACTTCTCACCGGAGCGAGTGATGAAGGATGGAGAGCGGCAGCCTACACACTCCTACGCACGGTGGGAGGACTTGGGCTGGACAGAACTCTGTTTTTAATGGACCCCACAGCACTGGACACTACTGGATTACCTGTATTTTATCAAAGACTTTTTAAAATCTGGACCTTTTTTAAAAAACAAAACAAAGGAAACAGAACGTTACACTGGCTGCTGGAGGAGCCCCTAGTCTGTGGAGGGCAGCTGGACATTTCTAGTCCAACCACCCCAGCACTATCCAAGACCCTGATCTCCGCAGGGATCGTGACACTCCGGCAGCTGGTGAACATCACCGGACCAGACCTGTCTCGAGCAGAGAACTTGGCAGCACAGCTGGGACTTCGGTCTCAACGGGTCGCCAACCAACTCCTGCATCGCTGGAGAACCGCCCTAACGTCGGAGGAACGCGTTCAGCTGATGGAACACACAAGCAGCGAGACCAGTCCTACAGAAGAGGAACCTTTTCCACAGCTGACGATAACTCCAGACCTAGATGGTTATGGCGGCCCCCTCCTGGAGCTCGAGGGTGAGGAAGACATGAACTTTGAGACAGTGTCTGGTAAGGTTTTATACAAAGCTTGTGTAAAGGTCTTAAACAAGAAAAAACTGAACGGGAGGGTAGACACCCCATGGCGCACTGAACTGGGTTTTAATAATGATTTTAAACCAGAGTGGAGGGCACTGTACAAACCACCATTAACCAAAAAGTCTGCTGACCTCCAGTGGAGGATTTTACATGGAATTGTCTCTGTGAACTCTTTTATCTCCATTTTAAATCCTGAAGTCACACAGGAATGCCCCTTTTGTTCACAGAGAGAAACTGTTTTCCATGCTTTTATACATTGCTCCAGGTTGTCACCTTTGTTTACCTTTTTAAAACACATCTTTTTATCACTGAATGTAGTTTTTACTCATCAGCTTTTTATTCTTGGTTTTAAATACGTCCGGAGAAACAGGTTCAAATGCCAGCTTATTAATTTTACCATTGGTCAAGCCAAGATGGCAATTTACATAAGCAGAAAAAATAAGCTGGCACAAAGTACAGACTGCGACCCCAAAAAGATCTTCTCCAGACTTGTTAAATCAAGAATTTTAATTGATTTTAACTTTTACAAGAGTATGAAGGACATAAATATGTTTAAAACTATATGGTGCTGTGAGGAGACTTTGTGCTCGGTAGAAGATGACGAAATCATCTTTGCCACATATTTTAACTGAAAAAAAGCACAATAACTATATGTGTTTTTAAAGAAGGACTATAATGTAAAAAATGTCTTATTTATTTATTTATCTATCTATTTTAAATCAATTATTTATAAACGCAATCCTTTTTCTAGCTTATAAAACAAAACTTGTAAAATAAAGGATTGTAAAAAGTCAAAAAGTCTGCTCTCTCTCTCTGCTCTCTCTCTCTCTGCTCTCTCTGCTCTCTCTCTCTCTGCTCTCTCTCCCTGCTCTCTCTCTCTCTGCTCTCTCTCTCTGCTCTCTCTCTCTTCTCTCTCTGCTCTCTCTCTCTCTGCTCTCTCTCTCTGCTCTCTCTCTCTTCTCTCTCTGCTCTCTCTGCTCTCTCTCTCTTCTCTCTCTGCTCTCTCTCTCTCTGCTCTCTCTCTCTCTCTCTCTCTCTGCTCTCTCTCTCTCTGCTCTCTCTCTCTCTCTCTCTCTGCTCTCTCTCTCTCTTCTCTCTCTGCTCTCTCTCTCTCTGCTCTCTCTCTCTCTGCTCTCTGCTCTCTCTCTGCGCTCTCTCTGCTCTCTCTGCTCTCTCTCTCTGCTCTCTCTCTCTGCTCTCTCTCTGCTCTCTCTGCTCTCTCTCTCTGCTCTCTCTCTCTGCTCTCTCTCTCTTCTCTCTCTGCTCTCTCTCTCTCTGCTCTCTCTCTCTGCTCTCTCTCTCTGCTCTCTCTCTCTTCTCTCTCTGCTCTCTCTCTCTCTTCTCTCTCTGCTCTCTCTCTGCTCTCTCTCTCTCTCTTCTCTCTCTGCTCTCTCTCTGCTCTCTCTCTCTCTGCTCTCTCTCTGCTCTCTCTCTCTGCTCTCTCTCTCTGCTCTCTCTCTCTCTCTCTCTGCTTTCTCTGCTCTCTCTCTGCGCTCTCTCTGCTCTCTCTCTCTGCTCTCTCTCTCTCTGCTCTCTCTCTCTGCTTAATGGGTTACAGGCTTAGATTTTAATCCTCTGAACATGCGGTGCAATAAAACTGGTCTCACCTGTTCTTATATTGTGATCATTTTCCCTCCAGTGTTTAGTAGATAGAATTAACCTGAAGCCTGCTGTTTAACTAATAATCTTTATTTATTTAGATCAATACTGAAATGACTGCAGATATCTGCAGATAACATTAAGACTGCGATAGTTTCTGATACACTGATGCACTTTACAGCAGAGCCACGTGTGTGTTCACTGCAAATTACTCAAAGCCGCTCGTCCCCTCTCTCACGGCACCATGACTGTAAAATGTGTCACCTGTTAATAAGAATGATCAGATACGTAAAATAGTATATACATGATGTGATCAGCAGAATTGCATACAATAAAACATTAGTATTATTGACTAATTAGTGTTATTATTAAAAATTATTATGTTATGATTAGTGACCCTTAAAAAACAAAATAAAAGAAATACTACTAAAGATACTTTGTGAAGAGGCGCATCAACAGCCTGTTGCTGGACATTTCAGCCATCAGCTTCATCACCAATATTTGGACTGGTAGTGTCAGTCCAATGTTTATACACACACACACACACACATACACACGTAAGAGAGTCATTAAATGTAACTATCACTTCCATCAGCAAACGATTACCAACAACCTTAAATTCCAAATGAAACTGTTCTCTCAGCAGATTATTAGTTTACAGATTATTATCTGTTGGTTGCTATGTGGTTATGATTATATTAGAGCTGGTTGCTAAGGTGCTGTGAGGTTCCTGAGTCGTCCTGACAGATGAGGTTGAAGCCGATCTTCATGCTGTTGAATGCGAGCACTCTGAAGGCTCTGACACGGTGGCTGATGATGATTAGAGGGTAAGGCGTGTTGGAGAAGTGGAGAGCAGTAATGTGAGCTCCATCAGGAGAGATACAGCAGAAGCAGATGGACGATTCTTCCTGTAAAACCTCCTGCACTGGGAATAACCTCAGTCTGTTGGAGCTAATGTTCTGTTGACCTGAAAATGACAAAGCAGAGCTATGAACTGAACACGAACCACAAGAAGACTGTATGTACAGTATTGTGTGTATGTCTTTATTGCATGTCCTGAGTCAATGCAAAGTCCAGTTCACAGTTATTGTAATAGTGATGTGTGATATGTAAGAATAGATGGTCCGAGAGGAAGGTGACTGATCATTCAGCAGCCTCACAGCAGTAGGAAAGCGGCTGTGGGACAGTCTGGTGGTTCTGACCCGTATGGACCTGTACCTTCTACCTGAGGGCAGTAGCTGGAACAGGTGATGTGCAGGGTGATGCTGATCCCGCAGGATGTTGTGCACTCGACGAAGGCAGCGTGTAGTGTAGATGGTGCTTATCTCCAGAAGACTAGTCCTGATGATCTTCCCCGCTGCTGTAGTGCCTGTTGTTCCGCCCTAGTGCAGCTGGAAAACCACAACAAGAGGCCATATGTCAGCACACTCTCTATAGCACAACGGTAAACGCTCACCAGAAGCTGATGAGAAAGATGAGTTCATCTCAGTTTCCTCAGGCAGAAGAACCCTAACCCTAGCTCAGTTATTTAATGCCTTTGATTAATTTACATCAACATCATATACACGATTAATGTATTTCATATTAGACAATCAGCCCAATTAAACTATTTTATTAAAGTATTTCTCTCTCCTTTATTTAGTTCCATATGGAGAACAAAACTGGACAGGGGAGAACTACATGCTACTGCTAACTCAAAACTTAAACCTATAATACACTGAAAACAATCCGATACAATGAATATGAACTGACAAACGAATTAAACAAGCTCTCCATAAAGACTGAACCTGAGGATGAGGCGGATCAGTCATGTGATATTTTGAGAGCTGACTGGATTGTTGTACGACAGCTGAATATATTCAGTCAGCTACAAGTTAATAAACCCTAACCACTCGATTCTCGAGTCTCTCAGTATTATGATTCCATAAATCTCCTGATTCAGGATTATTTGATTCTAAACAAACATAATATAATAATAAAATAATTTGCTCCTGACACACACGATGCTGAGCTGCGTGAATAGTTTAAAGTGCATCACTGGTATGAACACAGAGGAAGGGCAACATTTTATCACGTCAAACATAAAGATTATACATTATAGAAATGAAATGAAATAGGTTTTTGGAGTCAGTCTGGCAATCCATGAATTTCCACATAAAAGAATTACAGTACATACCCGTCAGGAATCACCACTAGAGGGCGCTTGTGCTCAGAGACTCTCTGTATTCTACTGTATAGGTGTGTTCCAATCGGCCTGGTGTACCCTGCGTAGTGCACTTCACAGGATGTTCCGCCATTAAGTGTGACTCCAAACCGCAGGAAGTGAAAATGTTCGGTTCAAAGGGAACGATGTGACTGTAGTGGTGTAGGGGACGAGTGAACAACAGGTCTTCACTTCACAAAGGCAATGAAACATTTTCCCATCAGTCATTGCGTCTCTGGAGCGTGAAAAACAATGGAGCTCAAAAAAGGATTTATATATTTATTATCATCTTTATCTAAGACGACACCATATTAAAAGGACAGTAAAATGTACATTTTATTTTTAATAAAAAAAACTTTGTTTTATACAGGGTAGTAATCTGTAACAAAAATCTCTGTACATCTTTAATCAATTATTAATATTAATCAATAATGTATTTACAAGTTCTACACACTTCTTTTTTTTTTTTTTTTTTTGGATTTTTCCCCGATTTTCTCCCTAATTTAGTCCTGTCCAATTCCTCCCCGTCACTAGGGGGCTCCCACATTAAGGCTACTACTACCACTCAGCCGGGAGGGCCGAAGACCATCACGTGTTTGCCTCCGAACCACGTGACGCCAGCCGACCGCATCTTTTCGAACTGCTCGCTCGCGCACCGTTGGGGGGGCGGAGTAACACACTCGGAGGACGGCGCTATCCGCTCCCTCCGTTGCGCGAGCTCACAGACGCCCCTGACTGGCTGTAGAGCCGTGATTAATGTGGGAGCACTAAGTACCTCTCATCCCTCCCCTCTGAGAGAGCTCGGCCAATCAGCTCCCTCTAGACCTCCGGCTGCGAGAGGTTACAGCACCACCCGGGATTCGAACTAGCGATCTCCTGATGATAGGGCGAGCGCTTTACCACTGCGCCACTCGGAGGCCCAGTTCTACACACTTCTATAGTATGTTTTATAATCATTTTCTGTTTCAGTAAATATTCAGTATTTAATATCCTTAGTGTGAAATTTCCACAGCAGCAGCGACAGGTATCCGGGTTGCTTATGTTACCATGGTAACGCACAGAGGAAGTGACGTCAGCGCTGGTGCCTTCACAGGGTGTTCTGAATGGTGGAGTTTTTTTAACGGAAGTTCCCTTCACCGACATTCACTGTAAACGAAGTAGGAGCACACTGTGAAGTACACTTCGGAGTGGAACGCACCCTATGTTCATGGTTGTACTTAATTTCCCACATTGCACCTCCCTGAGTACAGTACATGCACCTGAAAAAAGTTTTTGATTGTTGTCTCGCATCTGTTGTGAACCGCTGGTTTGGTGTTTGTAACTGCGTTCCATTCTGAAGTGAACTTTTAAACAATGAATGGTGAACAAAACTCCATCATTCGGAACACCCTGCGACATCACCAGTGCAGACGTCACTTCCTCTGTGCGTTACCATGGTAACATAAGCACCTCGGATACCTGTCTCTGCTACTGTGGAAATTACACACTACGGACATTAAATATTGAATATTTATTGACAAAAGACTGATACCATTATAAAACATGCTATTGAAACATGTATAACTTGTAAATAAAATATTTATTAATAATAATAATTATAATAATTGATTAAAGGTGTACAGATTTATATATATATATATATATATATATATATATATATATATATATATATATATATATATTTTTTTTTTTTTTTTTACAGATTACTAGACTATATAATACTACACATTTCTTGATTAAATTGTGTCCTTTTAATATGACGTCGTCCTCGATAATAATGATAATAAATATATAAATCCTTTTTCGAGCTATATATATTTTTTTAACATTTTCGCTCCCTGTGGTTTGGAATCACACTTAACATGGCTGAGCACCCCGTGTAGTGCACTTCACAGTGTACTTCAGGCCGATCAGAACGCACCTTGTGACTCATTTTGATTCCTGTTTCCTGTTTTGTTGGTTTGTGTTTTTGTTTATTATAAATAAAGTCTTAACTTCTGCAATTATGTCCCGCCTGCAATCCCTAAACCGCGAGAATGCCAGATTCAATTATCCTATAATTCAGCTGTGTTCAACCTCAAATCCTTTGCATTAGAATTGGCCTCAGCCTGCAAATGATATTTCAGTGGTCCATAGACGAGCATGTAACAGCAGCTATCTGGAAAATGTTTTATAATCACTTCTTTACCAAATATAAAGACAAGCCCTGAGGAATATCACAGCCGTGTTTATCACCCTCATATGGATGGTCTGGTTAAATCATTTAATAAAACATTTAAAAACATGATTCATATGATTGTTCATGTTAAAGCTCAGAGCAGGGAAATGGCTCCAGCTCATGTTATTTGCAGTCTGTGAATTCTCACAAGCATCTTCAGGGTTTGGAAAGAGGGAGCTTCTTCCAGTAAAGATGAAATTCAATATATTCTTGACTTGAGAGCAAAACTCCACACACTGCTCAGTTAACACAGGAGAATTTGCTACAGACACAAGGACACCAATCCTGCCGCTAGTGCCAAACTTCTCACAAAGGGGCCAGGACCCTCTGACGTCACAAGACAAATACGTTAAGGTGACTTGATAGAGGAGATTCCTCAGTCTCCTGAAACTGAAACTGTGGAGAGAAGATGTTTCTTCAAGATGTCTCCCTCAATGATAGTTTCTGAGAGAGAGGATCAATGTTTCTGTTTTACTGCATTTTCTGCTGAAGTTCTCATTACTGCAATGCGTCCGGCTGTGTTTATGTGTGTTTTATATTGTAATTTAAGCAAATTAACATGAAAAAAATGTAGAAAAAACAGAAATGGATGTTCTACTAGATTATATTAGATGACAGAGAAAATAATGTGTTGAATATTTATCTATTATAATGATGATAAAAAGTAGGAAGACGATGTGTCCATGCCTGATGTTCTCATCCTCCACAACACTTTAAACAGACATACAGAATGTAAATAAAGTGTGATTATGAGTGATGGAGCACACGGGACAGTTACTACCAGGTCAGATCATCTCTTTATATCTCTCCAGTGAAATATTAAATATTCTGTTGTCAGAATGTTAACACGACTCTTTTGTTTTAAAATGGTTAGATTTACAATTTTTTTTAATTAAAATGTACTTTATTAAATAATAAAACCATCATGGCTTCTCTATAGTTAGCAGAACATCCCGAGGATCCTCATCCTCCACAACATTAATGGCCAGCTGCGGTAATGAGAACTTATGTTTCAGGGATGAGAATTTAAGCATATTGTGTATGATATTTAAATATCTCTTATGAATTTAATATTTATTTAAAATGTACCAACTGTTGATATTTTGCTTCATGATTTGTTTCATTGTAGACAGTCAGCAAGTGAGAAAAAAAAAAAGCTTTAGCAAAGGCCAGATTGACAAACCAATTATACAGAAATTATAGAGAAATGTTTGAGGAGAACAGAAGAAAGAACCCTAGCAAAAAAATTTTAAAAAAACACCCTACAGTGTTAGACTCATCATCTCTCTCCACCTCTCCCTCTCTTCTGCATCCTCAACACTTAGCTCCACCCACCAGTTTCATATCCTCAGTTATTACATCCATGTCCCTCCTCTTTGGTCTCCCTCTTTGCCTCCTGCCTGACAGCTCCATGTCCAACATTCTCCTCCCAGTATACTCACTGTCCCTCCTCTCAACATGTCCAAACCATTGTCCCCCAAACATCCAACATGTGCTTGCTGTCCCTCTGATGTACTCGTTCCTAATCCTGTCCAACCGTGTCCCTCCCAAAGAGAAACATTCATTTGCAGCATTTCAGCATCTTATGGACAGAGTAGAGTCCAGTGCTGAACCTTATCAACAGACTGTCTGTAAGAGACACCTGCACCACTGAGAAGGAGTGTTCAGTCATACAGTGTGTGGTACTCACCCTAGTAACAGTACTACGTAGTTCTCTTAGATGTCCTCTTTTCATATCATGCCCTGCTCCAGTGGCTCCACCCCATGAAAGATGTCACAGCACAGTTCACTCATTGTTATCCGACTCTAGTGACGGGTCAGTGTGCAGGGAGGAGGCGGAGCAGCTCACAGACTGGTGTAGAGACGACTCTCTGTGTCTTAATGTTGATGAGACTGAAGAGATGATTGTGGACATCACATGACCTGAGTGTGTCACCTCATCTCCGCACAAATAAAACACTGAATACTAAATCACTGGAACTGTGCTCTTTAATGAAGTCTCTACTGAGTTCATATACTGTTCTGTTTCGACCAACATGTATAACTTATTTTTTGTCATTTTTAAACATTACAAAATATTTTTTGGGAAATGTTTTGCTTGAAAGTTTTTACTGGAATGTAAGAACACTTTGTACATGATTTACTATTTTATGGAATTAAGTAAAGATGTCTGCTGCAAAGAAACTAAAAATATTAAACCTCTGTGTTTTTCTAGAAAAATTGTTTTTCCACAGATGGTCTAAAGATGATGATGATGATGATGATGATGATGATGATGATAATGATGATGATGATTACT
The DNA here is from genome assembly GCA_030347435.1 of Clarias fuscus. Lineage (NCBI taxonomy): Eukaryota > Metazoa > Chordata > Actinopteri > Siluriformes > Clariidae > Clarias > Clarias fuscus. The sequence goes on from CM059208.1 coordinate 708,544, forward strand.
ACATAAATCACGTGTATCTTTCATGTCCATGTCCTGTGTAAGATCAGAGCTGTGTGAGGAGCGTCAGCGCTTCAGTGCGTGCCTGGAGCTGTGTAGAACGGGGCAGTGGGGATGTCACACTACACTGTGAGGAGTCTTTGTTTTTTACTTCTGGGATCGAAACCGAGAGACGTGAAGTGTCCCAGTCTACAGAGAGGAACGAGCGGAGTGAAGCAGTTCTCCTGGTGAGTCTATGTACCTGAATATTACACCTGAAATCTGTGTGTGTGTGTGTGTGTGTGTGTGTGTGTGTGTGTGTGTGTGTGTGTGTGTGTGTGTGTGTGAGAGAGAGAGAGAGTAATCATTTGTTTTAGACTGCTTATTAGATTATTAGAAACTGCTCATTTAATAACTTCAATGTAATTAAACTCCAGGTGAATGAGTTTTTATATGATGGTACTTGATGAGGGTTCAATAGGAAATAAGCTACACGGTACAACAGTGTGTTTTGGTCGAACAGTGTGTTTATTTATTTATTTATTTATTTCATGAGCGTCCAATATGCATTTATATTCAGCTCTCTTGTTGTACTGGACTGTAGTTATCAGGTGTCAGCGCCCTTAAATAGACACGTTGCCAGGTGCAGAGAATCCGCGCTGATTGTCGACTAGCACATGCGCACCTGCAGATCTGCCTGTTCTGAACAGTACAGAATGTTCTCTCCCGGTTCTGCCTCTCGCAAGACATTACAAAACATTAATCTATGTGATTTTAGATTTTAGATTAGATTAAATTAATCTTTAGATTAATTAATCAGATTAACCTTTAGATTAATTAACCACAAAAATGTCACTAACTTTATTAGTTTTGTAACTGTCAGTTCAATTTGACAATTTAATATTTAATTTTTTTTTTTTTTTTTAAACCCTGGACATCTGAAGCAGAACTGTTCCTTTTTTAAAGTTCTTTAAGTTCTTTAAGAAAAAAATAAAAGTTCTTTCTATTAAAGGTAGAAAAGCAAAATTATATTTGTCTCCCCATTTTTCTGATCAAATCTGTGACACCAATAGTGAATGACTCCGCCTCCTTTATGTTGATTGGCTACTGACAGAACACATTCCCCTGTTGCCTTGGTGACCAGTGTACACTACACCACAGAGTCAGCTCTGATACACGTCTGATCCAGTGTACCTAATGTCAGGAGGAGTCTGTTCTCAGTCTCTTCCCCTCACACATGTGCCAGTTTGAGTCTGTACCCTCATACACTTACATCATTCCTGATGTAAGCTGAATCCCATACTGTACACAATTCAGTGTAAAGTTGTGCAGTGTGTCCCCAGCTTTATATGACTGTAATAAAATGTATCACATTATTCAGGTTTGAGTTTATGTAAAAACATATTCATGTCACTATTATTATTATTATTCATTGTAATAATTTTTTTGTAACCTTTTTTAGTTTGAGACTAATTCATTAGTATGGTTTATATGTTTGGCCTGTTGGGGGCGCTAGCTGTAAACTCTCAGCCCATTTACTTACAAAAATAATAGCATAACTTACACATGGGGAGGAGGGATCCGTATGAGCCACATTAATTATCAAAGTTTTGGGATACACATTCTGTGGTGTCCCGTGACCCAGTGTCTCATTGTTACTGTTCTGGCATGTTAGATGGTTAAGTTCTCAGAGAATATAAGGTACACCTCTGCAGTCCCCCTAATGCACACGGAGACAGACTGATTTACATTAATTTTAAGATGAGGAGACATACTTTAATGAGCAGATCAATCCTATAACCTGAGTTACACTATTAATGGGCTCTTTGTCTTTGGCGTTGGCGATGTTTTAAAACTCCGCAAGCAAGAAAGACACGACTACGACCATTTAGCCAAACCACCAGTGTATTATACAAAAAACTAAACAAAACAAAGGTGCACCAAAACCAACAAAGGAACACTCACTCCCTCACTCATCATCTATAGCGCTTAATCCTGTATTCAGGGTCACGGGGGGCGGAGCCTATCCCAGGAGGCTTAGGGCATGACGCAGGGTACGCCCTGGACAGGGTGCCAATCCATCACAGGGCACACACACATACACACACTCACACATTCATTCACACACTACGGGCAGTTTGGGAACGACAGTTAACCTAATCTGCAGGTCTTTGGACTGTGGGAGGAAACCGGAGAACCCGGAGGAAACCCACCAAGCTGAAGTCGGAGCAAGAGTGAAAAGAGTGAAATCCCAAAGCAGTCGAGTCGGTTGTAATCCGAAGGAAAGGAAAACCCACAAGGAATAGTCTTCGTGTGACTCTTTGAAAGCTCCGTAAACAATTACAATATTCACAGCGCGCTGTATCTCCATACTCCCTCCTCGAGCTTCTTCCCAGGTGCGCTTTATAGCCGGGTCAGGTGACCGCATGCGTCACCGTCTTCTCACCGCACTCTCGCGAGAGCGCAAACGGGAACCAATACACCAAAGTCCATAGGCAACTCAAACCCTCCCGGGCACGATTATTAAGGTACTGCAGCTTCTTTATGTTGAGCCTGTTTACCTTCACCTGTATAAAAGTGCCCTTTATGTGGCTGCACTACAATAGTGTACCAAACCATCATGCTCTATATTTCCCAACTAGTACATGGTAATCATTCACTAAATGTAACAGCACTAAATGTGGAATGTATCAGTTTATTGCTCCAGTATTAGTAAATAACATCCTTCCTGAAGAGATTTTTTTTTTTAATCTTAAAATTGTTCATTTTTTCCAGTTATTCATTGTGTAAATGCAGGCTGTTGCTGATACCTGTAGTTACTGCTGTGTGCAGTGGACTAATTGGACTCAACCGAGTCTCACATAGAGCAGGGCTGGGGTGGGGCAGTGGGGTGGGGTGTTATTCTTCGCTTGCCAATTATGCTGAAGTCAACCATGCTGTAATTTTTTTTTTTAAGTTAGTAACTTTACTTCATCATTGTGATATGACATAGTATTTGAGCGGTCAAACTGTCCAGTTTTAATTATCGGGGGACACAACCTCGAGTAAGGTCATCAAGGCGCACTTGACCAGGAGTTCTACAAGCATCTGACGAACTGAATGTTATCTTCATTATTGCTCATGGACAGTGAAAATAAGCTCTGATTCTGAAATAAAAGGGATCAACTTTGGCATGATGGTCAACTTTGACATCTACGTCAATGATTCATTGATTCACTCATCTGCCAAAATTCATTTGAATTTAAATTACAGCAAATAAGTTTAGAGGTGCGGGTTAGAGAGCATGTAATAATATTTATAAGAGCCTTTACGCAGGGCTTCCGAAGGGATTAATGAAACAGGAGGATCCTTATGACACACACGAGGAGACCTTCCTGTTTGGGGATAGCGTGGGATTATTGATTTGAAAGTAAAAAGAGACAAAAGGAAACTGATAACACAAAACTTACAGGACTCTGCCATCTCCTGGACGGGGCTCTGAAAACTAAAACTAAACCCTCTACGTCTCTGGACAATCCTTTTTTCCGATGAAGTTGTTTGCTCTGGTCCCATAACCCTAGTTATGGTCGCTGATCCGCTGGATGTCCAGGTGGTGCTTGTAAAATAACGTGGACTTTATAGATAACTGGAAGACCTTTGAAGGCAAAACTGGCCTGTTGGGGCGGGACGGTGTCCATCCCACTCGGGAAGGTGCAGCTCTCATTTAATATTAATTTAATATTAATTTTTGGATTAAGTATAAGAAATTTATGTGTCAAAGTGTGTCATAGTAATAATGTATGCACAGCACCGCGCTACCGTATTAAACATACATTCACATCAAATACCACACAGAGCTTTATCAATAATCTCCCAGAGTTATCAACTTTTATTGGATCGCCATCTGACTCCACAGAACTGGATCAACATCATGCAGTAGTGAGGACTTTGTGAACTTCTTTAATAATAAAACTGTAAACATTAGGCATAAAATTGAGGCTTTGAAACCAGACAATGTAATTAATGCAGATGATAAACTAACCGTGTCAGATCAGAACCTAGAATATTTTACTCCCCTTGAAGAGAATGAATTAATTTCACTCATCTCTTCTGCAAATTCATCAAGCTGTATATTAGATCCTATACCGACACATTTTCTCAAACAGATAGTGCCATAAATTGAGAACGCGCATATCATCTGACAAACAACAAGCGAATCCATCAGCAAATAATCACAACTCCGGCACAAAGGTACGTTATCATGTCTACCATTCAGCTCGCTCAGTGTGTGGAGTGCAGGATGTTTAGACATTCTTCCTCCGTCATTAGTGATCATTTTATTTGTGATAGGTGTGTGTTAGTTAGCACCCTGACGGAGAAGATAGTAGCATTAGAGGAGCGCATCCAGACTTTAGAGAGGGTTAGAGAGCGCGAGAGCAGCGTTAATCCTGTAGCGGAAAGTCTGGGTGCCACAGGCGGAGATAATCAGCCCCCGACTCCGGCAGTAGAGCCTCACAGCGGGGCGAGTGGGTGACGACTCGGTGGCATACTCGTTCAGCCAAAGCTAACGCTAAGGCTAGCCCACCGGAGCACACATCTTCTGCGCTTCACGTGTCCAAATGCTTTGCTCTCCTCAGTGATGCACCCGCTGAGAAACCTGAAAGAGCTCTGGTTATAGGAGACTCTATACTGAGACATGTGAAATTAGCTCGGCCTTTAGGGGGCGCCAGCAGCAGTGGTCAGGTGTATCCCGGAAGCCAGAGCACCGGACATAGCAGGTAATCTTAGGGCTCTAGGTCAGCATAGGTTCTCTAAGATAGTGGTACATGCTGGAGCTAACGATATACGCCTTCGTCAGTCAGAGTTTAGCAAGCATAACTTTACAGAGGTGTTTAAAATAGCGAAGGCGATGTCCGAAGAAGTAGTTTGCTCTGGTCCCATCCCAATGAGACGTGGCGACATAGCTTACAGCAGGTTATGGTCGCTGAACCGCTGGATGTCCAGGTGGTGCTCCGAAAACAACGTGGGCTTCATAGACAACTGGAAGACCTTTGAGGGCAAAACTGGCCTGTTAGGACGGGACGGTGTCCATCCCACTCGGGAAGGTGCTGCTCTCATTTCTTGCAGTATAGCACATAGTCTCAGAAGAGGCCTAGTTAATCGGTGACAATCCAGAGCCCAGGCCAGGGAGCAGACAGACAGGCTAAACCAACCGTCTGCTAGCTGCAGAGAGTCGTCACTCAGGGTTCATCATATTGAGACTGTGTCTGTTCCCCGAGATAAACATAAACATAAATTTAGAACGTCTGTTTTAGTAATTTAATTAACATAGATACCACAAACTCAGATCACACTGAATGCGCAGCCGGCACCTCTGATCTGAAGCCAGGACTGTTAAATATTAGATCTCTCGCATCTAAAGCAGTTATTGTTAATGAAATTATCACAGATCAGGAGTTTGATATCTTATGTTTAACAGAAACCTGGATTAAACAGGACGAGTATGTAGCTCTAAATGCAGCTAGTCCTCCTGGATACAGCTACATACACCAGCCTCGGCTAACTGGTAGAGGAGGAGGAGTCGCAGTTATTTATAACGATAATCTGTCTCTCGTACAAAAACACAGTTTTAAATCTAATGCATTTGAAATTCTCTATAGTAACATAAAGTCAGCTCAGTCGATCCCGCTAATCATCATTTACAGACCCCCAGGGCCGTACTCGGAGTTTCTCTGCGAATTTGCAGATTTCCTCTCAAACCTTGTTGTTTCTGTAGACAAAGCGTTAATTGCTGGAGACTTTAATATTCATTTTGAGAATCCAGAAGACCCTCTGAGAACAGCATTTATGTCCTTACTGGACTCAGTAGGAGTAAATCAGTGTGTAGTAGGACCCACTCATAAAGCAGGTCACACTTTAGATTTAATATTATCCTTCGGATTAATTATAGGAAATATAACCACAATTCCACAGTCTGAAGTTATCTCAGATCACTACCTTGTCTCGATTAAAGCGTGTCATAGTAATAATGTATGCAGCACAGCACCGTGCTTCCACCTTAAACGTACATTTACATCAAATACCGCACAGAGCTTTATCAATAATTTTCCAGAATTATCAACTTTGATTGGATCGCCATCTGACTTCACAGAACTCGAACAGGCGAATGAATATCTAGAGTCAGCACTTCGTTATAGCTTAGATAATGTAGCTCCAGTTAAAAGGAAAATGATTAGAGATAAGAAACTCGCTCCTTGGTATAATGACCACACACGTGCTTTAAAACAAACCGCTCGAAAATCCGAACGTAAATGGCGCCAAACTAAATTGATAGTATTCAAAATAGCTTGGAAGGAGAGCATCCTGAACTATAAAAAAGCTCTCAGTGATGCTAGATCAACGTATCTCTCCACTCTTATAGAAAATAACAAAAACAACTGCAGAAATCTCCACAACAACATCATGCAGTAGTGAGGATTTCATGAACTTTTTCAATAATAAAATCATAAATATTAGGCAAAAAATTCAGGCTTTGAAACCAGACAATTTAAATAATTCAGATGATCTAACCACATCACATCAGAACTTAGAACACTTTACTCCCCTTGAAGCGAGGGAACTAATTTCACTCATCTCTTCTTCAAAATCGTCAACCTGTATATTAGATCCTGTACCGACACATTTTCTCAAACAGATAGTACCAGCAATAATAGAACCCCTGTTGAAAGTAATTAACTGTTCACTCAGTAGTGGGTATGTCCCCAAATCCTTTAAATTAGCCGTTATTAAACCGCTAATCAAGAAACCTGACCTTGACCCCTGTCTGCTTTCTAATTACAGGCCGATATCAAACCTTCCCTTTATCTCCAAGATTTTGGAAAAGGTAGTATCACAGCAGCTATGTTCACATCTACACAGAAATAGCATAAATGAACTGTATCAGTCAGGATTTAGGCCTCATCACAGCACAGAGACAGCACTTGTTAAAGTAGTAAACGACCTCCTATGGGCCTCTGATCAGGGTTGCGTCACTATACTTGTGTTACTGGACCTCAGTGCAGCTTTTGACACCATTGATCATAGTATTCTCCTTCACAGATTAGAAAAGGTAGTAGGAATTAAGGGAACTGCCCTCTTGTGGCTCAGATCCTATTTGACCAATCGTCTCAGGAGCGACATGTATAGCTTGACAGAGAGACAGGGAGAGGGAAAAGGAGAGAGGGAGAGAGAGAGAGGAGAGAGCAGAAGAGAAGGAGAGATGGCAGGGAGCGCTCATGTCTCTGTTTCCTTCTGGCTCTCCCTTTTAGTGATGATGTCATAGTTAGTCCTGCCGGAGTCCCTGCTTGCACTTTGCACTAAATATACATTCACCTTATACATTATGTGACTGTGACCAGACCTAACTGTTATCTCCCCTCTTCTGCTCTCCCCCCTCTGTCTTTCCCTCTCTCTGTTGAGCTACACATGTCCTTCCTGAGCTGCCATTGATCCAGACTCCTTCTGTCCTCTAGACCTCATCCTGGTTCCCCGCTTCTGGTTGGAGATCTTGTCACATGGATGTCCCGTGTGTCACTTTGGGATGCGTCCAATGTCTGGGGACGGTTTCACTCTACTATGAAGACGGTTCTGGCCTCGACTGATGTTGACAGCTGTTTCTCTGTGGACTTGGCTGCAGTCGCTCGATAGTTCAGGACTGGAAATTCCTAACACACAGTATGAGTGCAGATCAAATCCCTGCTCTCCGTTATCACCCAGATGAGGATGGGTTCCCTGTTGAGTCTGGTTCCTCTCAAGGTTTCTTCCTATTACCATCTCAGGGAGTTTTTCCCTCAACACCGTCGCCCTCGGTTTGCTCATCAGGGACAATCTGACCATTTTTGATTCATACACACTCACATTTCATACAAACTTCAATAATTCTTTTGATTGTGTAAAGCTGCTTTGCGATGATGACAACTGTTAAAAGCGCAACACAAATTAAATTGAATTGAATTGAATTTTACTAAGGGCTTATATCTGATTTAAGTGGTTTTTAAACTTTAACTTAAGCTGAGAGCGCACACCTGACTGATGGCGTCTCTCTCTCTCTCTCTCTGTCTCTCTCTCTCTCTCTCTCTCTCTCTCTGTCTCTCTGCGCATGCGCGGTGCGGCAGGGCCGCGAGTGTGGCGTGTAGAGCGCGTGAGAGCGATTGGCGTTTTGCCAATTTTCTTTTTGCCTTTTTTCGCCATATATAACATCTTTTTGGCTAAATTTATCTTTTTTTGTGTGAGTGCCTGTGTGTGTGTGTGTGTGTGTGTGTGTTGCTGGAGCATGGCGGCTCAGAACACACAGCGGTTTGAGAGTTGAACTCGCCGGCGCGGTGTCACGTGGTGTGCGCGTGGTGTGCGCGCGGCGAGTTTAGAGGAGTGTGTGTTAGCGGTTGGTGATGTGGTGGGACATGAGAACATCGTCTCTGCTTCCCGCATGAACAGCGCTGTTGTCACGTTTGTTAATAGTGTTGATAAAGTAGCTAAACTTGTATAGAATGGTATCAGTGTTAATAACGAGCACATCCTGGTTTCTCCCCTGAGCTCCCCAGCCAAGAAAATAGTTCTGTCCAACGTCCCTCCCTTCATACCTGACAGTGTCATCGCTGCAGAACTGTCCAGATATGGAAGACTGGTCTCCCCTATAAAGAAAATCCCCCTGGGCTGTAAATCCCCTCTGATTAAACACCTGGTGTCTTTTAGGAGAGGTGTTTGTTGTTTTTATGATCTTTAAAGAGGGTGTAGAAGAGCTAAATGCTGTTTTTAAATTCAGAGTTGAAAACTTTGATTACAGCATATTCGCCTCCTCAGACACTGACATTAAATGTTTTAAATGTGGTGCGATGGGACACCTGGTCCGTGCTTGTCCCGAAAGACAGAGCGATCCTGGTGCTTCTGAGCGACCGGGACACGACGCGACCGTGCCGGGCGAGGCCGCTCCCCCTGCGACTACAGCTCGGCCGTCTGCCGAGGGACCCGGTAACGCTGCTGACCCAGAGCCTATAGAGACCGAACCCCAAGCCCAGCCTGCAGTCCAAGAGTCTACTGGAGCTACATCGACACCAGAAACAACGAGCTCGGCCAAACCGGATCGAGAGGAACCCAACGTGACCCAGCCGGCGCCGGAGAGGCCGACCACAGCCGATAAGGTCACAGAGGGTTCGGGTGCAGAGCTGGAGCTACCTGTGCTCTCGGTAATGGGTACAAGGTCGAGGAGCCGTCAACTGGAAGCATCAGCCTCCGCACTGTCACAAGGGGACGAGGCGGACATAGAGATGGAAGAAGAGCCCTCCTTCAAGGCACCAAAAAGGAAAAAAGACCGAAAAGGAGGAGGAAAAAAACTCCCCAAAAAAGACCCCGAACCGGAGTCAGACAGCGATGGGTACATCTCAGACTCTGTGCTGCTTCTCACCGCAGAGGAAGAAAGAATGCCAGTCGTACACAGCGAGGAATCTATACATGTTTTTCTAGAGAAGACAAAAAGGGGCTCAAAAATTAAAATAGAAGACCACTTCTCAAGCAAGAAACAGTTCATCCATGACGTCAAATATTACAAGAAACAAAAACTTTTCGCTGATCTTGAAATCTTTAGACTAAAAAAATGGATTACCAAAATAAACAAGGAACTCACTGAAGAGGAATTCTAGAATGATTTTTACTCTGTGCTGGACACTGGTATGTCTTCTTTTATATAAGACTGTCTTTTTATCTACATACTTTTTAATGAGTGAAGTAAATATTGCGAGTTTAAATATTAATGGGGCAAGAACATGTGAAAAAAGAGCCAAATTATACAAACTATTAAAACAGAAACATGTTGATGTGGCTCTACTTCAAGAGACGCACAGCGACTCCAAGAACTCTGTGGACTGGTCCAAAGAGTGGGATGGGCTCGCGATCCTGAGCCACAATACACCACTGAGTGGTGGAGTCGCACTGCTCGCTGCTCGCAGTTTTATACCGAACTCTTACACAGTAGAAGAATTTTTAAACAGGAGGCTTTTAAAAGTGAGAACTTTTTATGAAAATGAAGTTTTTGTTTTTATTTGTGTGTACACTCCCACCAAGGCAGTAGAGAGGATGATGTTTTTAGACGAACTAAGCAGCGTAATTAATGACTGTAACTCTGCTGACATTTTAATTCTGGGTGGGGATTTTAACTGCACAACCGACAACCTGGACAGAAACCATAGAGAACCTCACATGGCCTCCCGTAAACGCATGTGGGAGATGATGGAGGCCCAGGACTTAAGTGACATATGGAGAGACTTAAACAAGGAACAAAGACAGCACACCTGGGCCCATTCCATAGAGAACACGCTCTCACTGGCAAGACTTGATCGATTTTATGGTTTTAAACATCAGCTGTCTTATTTTACTAAATGTTTTATTGTCCCAGTAGGCATCTCCGACCATAGCATGGTGCAGTGCACTGTCAGTAGGAAAAACCTCAAGCCTAAGAGCGCCTACTGGCATTTTAACACTCTACTTTTAGAAGATGCCAATTTTATTGAGTCTTTTACCTTTTTATGGACCAGTCTTAAATCACAAAAAGCAGATTTTAGCTCTCTACAGCAATGGTGGGATCTAGCTAAAGCACAAATAAAAGTTTTTTGTCAACAGTACACACTCAATGTCACAAAAGACATCGTTAGATCAATGAGAGCGCTAGAGACCGAAATAGTGGAACTCCAGTGTTTAGAGACCACAAAAAACAGAGGAAATATTGAATCCCTGAAAAACAAAAAATCCCTAATGAACGACCTACTGGGCACTGCAGCACAGGGGGCGCTGGTCCGCTCACGGTTTAAACACGCAACAGAAATGGATGCTCCTTCTAAGTTCTTTTTTGGTCTGGAACAAAAAAATGGACAGAAAAGAATCATACATGCTGTGCGATCAGAGTCAGGGGATCTCGTATCAGAGCCCACTGAGATACGCAAGCAGACACACGGCTTCTACTCAAAGCTGTACAGTAGCGAGTGGTCAGAAGCACATGCAATGGAGGAAACCTTCTTGAAAAATCTGCCCAAGCTGTCAGAACAAGCTGCCACTGACATGGCTGCAGAACTGACACTGGCAGAGATTCAGAAGGCTCTCCAAGGCCTGAAGAACGGGCGGGCGCCGGGTATAGACGGTCTCCCTGTAGAGTTCTACAAGGCGTTTTGGTCAGTAATAGGACAGGATGTACTAGAGGTGTTGCAGGACAGCGTGAAAGGAGGAAAGCTCCCGGTGAGCTGCAGGAGGGCTGTCCTGACCTTACTGCCAAAAAAGGGAGACCTGACGCACCTGGGGAACTGGCGCCCGGTATCACTGCTGTGCACTGACTACAAACTACTCTCAAAAGCATTAGCCTCAAGACTGACAAAGGTACTGGAGCAGATCATTCATCACGACCAGACGTACTGCGTGCCTGGTAGGTCTATCTTTGATAATATACAGTTAATCCGTGATATTATGGATGTCTCTAGACTGCTAGATTTAAAGACCGGTCTCATTTTGTTGGACCAGGAAAAAGCCTTCGACCGGGTTGAACACAAATACCTGTGGAAGGTGCTGGAAAGCTTCGGGTTCAACCCAGATTTCATAACAATGATAAAGACATTGTACAGTGACATTGAGAGTGTACTGAAGGTTAATGGTGGTTTATGTGTCCCTTTTAAAGTACACAGAGGTATTAGACAAGGCTGCTCTCTGTCAGGCATGCTATATTCTTTAGCAATCGAACCTCTTTTATGCAAACTAAGAGAGCAGCTTTCTGGTTTTAATATACCTCATTTTAATATTTTAACCTGTCTTTCAGCTTATGCCGATGATCTAGCTGTAATGGTCAACACACAGGCAGATGTGAATCTTTTAACTGATGTTTTAGAAGATTTTAAGGTTTTATCATCTGCTAAAATCAACTGGATTAAAAGCGAAGCCATTTTAGTAGGAGAATGGGGAGACGACCGGCCCACACTACCAGGGGGTTTAATGTGGAAAAAGACTGGTTTTAAATACTTGGGTGTCTACCTGGGCAGTGCTGAGTTTTTAAACAAAAACTGGGATGGAATTGTTGAAAACATAAAAGGCAGACTAAGCAGATGGAAGTGGCTGGTCCCAAAAATGTCTTACAGAGGACGGGTGCTGGTCATCAACAACCTAGCAGCATCGTCCCTGTGGCACAAACTGGCATGTATGGACTCGCCACCAAACCTGCTGGCAAGCATACAGGCCCTACTGGTAGACTTTTTTTGGGACAAACTGCACTGGCTACCACAAAGCCTTCTTCACCTGCCCAAAGAGGAAGGAGGACAGGGCCTGGTGCAGCTAGCCAGCAGAACTGCAGCCTTCCGTCTGCAATTCATCCAGAGGCTTCTCACCGGAGCGAGTGATGAAGGATGGAGAGCGGCAGCCTACACACTCCTACGCACGGTGGGAGGACTCGGGCTGGACAGAACTCTGTTTTTAATGGACCCCACAGCACTGGACACCACTGGATTACCAGTATTTTATCAAAGACTTTTTAAAATCTGGACCTTTTTTAAAAAACAAAACAAAGGAAGCAGAACGTTACACTGGCTGCTGGAGGAGCCCCTAGTCTGTGGAGGGCAGCTGGACATTTCCAGTCCAACCACCCCAGCACTATCCAAGACCCTGATCTCCGCAGGGATCGTGACACTCCGGCAGCTGGTGAACATCACCGGACCAGACCTGTCTCGAGCAGAGGACCTGGCAGCACAGATGGGACTTCGGTCTCAACGGGTCGCCAACCAGCTCCTACATCGCTGGAGAACCGCCCTAACGTCGGAGGAACGCGTTCAGCTGATGGAATACACAAACAACGAGACCAATCCTACAGAAGAGGAATGTTTTCCACAGCTGACGATAACTCCAGACCTAGATGGTTATGGCGGCCCCCTCCTGGAGCTCAAGGGTGAGGAAGACATGAACTTTGAGACAGTGTCTGGTAAGGTTTTATACAAAGCTTGTGTAAAGGTCTTAAACAAGAACAGGAGGGTAGACACCCCATGGCGCACTGAACTGGGTTTTAATAATGATTTTAAACCAGAGTGGAGGGCACTGTACAAACCACCATTAACCAAAAAGTCTGCTGACCTCCAGTGGAGGATTTTACATGGAATTGTCTCTGTGAACTCTTTTATCTCCATTTTAAATCCTGAAGTCACACAGGAACGCCCCTTCTGTTCACAGAGAGAAACTGTTTTCCATGCTTTTATACATTGCTCCAGGTTGTCACCTTTGTTTAACCTTTTAAAACACATTTTTTTACCACTGAATGTAGTTTTTACTCATCAGCTTTTTATTCTTGGGTTTTAAATACGTCCGGAGAAACAGGTTCAAATGCCAGCTTATTAATTTTACCATTGGTCAAGCCAAGATGGCAATTTATACAAGCAGAAAAAATAAGCTGGCACAAAGCACAGACTGCGACCCCAAAAAGATCTTCTCCAGACTTGTTAAATCAAGAATTTTAATTGATTTTAATTTTTACAAAAATATGAAAGACATAAATATGTTTAAAACTATATGGTGCTGTGAGGAGACCTTGTGCTCGGTAGAAGATGATGAAATCATCTTTGCCACATATTTCAACTAAAAAGAAAATTTTTTTAAAAAAGAGAGAAAAGAAAAAAAAAGAGCACAATAACTATATATGTTTTTTTAAAAAAAAGAACTATAATGTCTTATTTATTTATTTACTTATTTATCTTTTTTTTTACCAATTATTTATAGGCGCAATCCTTATGCTGTTTATAAAACAAAATTTGTAAAATAAAGGATTGTAAAAAGTAAAAAAAAAGTCTCTCTCTCTCTCTCTCTCTCTCTCTCTCTCTCTCACCTGAACGCTGGCTTCTTTCTTAGACTCTGGCTGGGTCTTTGGCTTTGTCTTTTTTTTTGTCCTGTTGCACATTTTTTCTTTGTCTTGACCCTGGTAATCTTATCGAGTGGTACCTAATTATAGTATGAAGTGTGCAGGTATCAGGGCCCTTAAATATACACGCTGCCAGATGCAGCAAATCCGCGCTGATTGTGTGAGGTGAGGTCTCCTAGCAACTGCACATCTAGCTGCCCAACAGAGCTGCTCGTTCTGAACACTGCAGAGTGTTCGCTTATGGTTCTGCCTTGATGTATGTGATTCCTTTAGATTAATTAACTACAAAAATTGTCACTAACTTTATTAGTTAATTGTTCGACAGCCATAGAAAAGGGGATGTTTGTGTAATATTAATGTCAGAGTCGCTGTGTAACAGTCAGAGTTAAAGCTCACATGACCAGCGGTGATTTTATCTTATTAACGTGAAGAGAGAGAATAAAGAGAGACTGGTGAGGAGCGAGTGTTTATAGCTGCTATAACGTGAGTTATAATTCATAACTGAATGAGAGATGAAAGCTTTTAAACTGTAATGAGTTTGAGTAAATGTCAGGTTTAATGATCAAATGTAGCTGTGAGTCCATTTCTCTCTCCTGCTTTATTCTCCACCTGTGCAGTGCTGATGGTGGTGTTGTGTCTCCTCAGACATGCCGTCCTGCAGCGTCCATCACTGTGTCCTGTTCTTACTCACCCTCACACTCACCACTGGTAAGTCTCACTTCATTCTTACTCTACACACTCTCACTGCTCACTCTCACTACACTCTCTACACTCTCACTACGCACTCTCACTGCTCACTCTCACTACGCACTCTCACTACGCACTCTCACTCTACACTCTCACTGCACACTCTCACTGCACACTCTACACTAACTACACACTCTCACTGCACACTCTACACTCTCACTACACACTCTCACTCTACACACTCACTGTACAATCACACTGCTCACTCTCACTGTTCACTCACTGTACACTCTCACTAGACAGTCTGATGATTTATAGACTGTAACCCTGGAATACCAGCAGTACTACAGGTAGCAGTTTCTCTATGACTTCTCAAGTGATGATAATAGCAGTGAAAAATAGTGTGGACATTATGAATCCTGTGTTAACTGTATGTGGGTGTGTCCCATGCTTAAACAAATAGTATTACTCTTCATACACATTTGGGGTGAGGCTACTTAAAGCAAAATTAGAAATAACTCTGTGTTAGACGTTATCTCAAAATAAATGATGGGATGCTGCTACTGGAGAATCTGCAGTGGTAAAGAAAAGCTAAAAGTGTTAAAGCAACACCGAAAGAAACTGAGGACTCGTACCAGAGAAGTGACTGAATAAGGCGTCCTTTTTAAATAAGCTTGAACACATCGCACGACCCACATGACACACTGTTCCTGTGCACATTCGGGTCAGATTAGGAGTGTGATCTGTTCAGACTAAAGTGAGATACAGGTCACATTAAAATCATAATATGAACAGTCAAAAAGTCAGATACAGGGCACTTTTACCTGCCGTGTGAACACAGTCAGTAACAGCATTACATCATGTCATGACTGTGTGTGTGTGTCCTGTAGTGCACTTGATGAGGTTTGGGACACAGCCCTGAGTTCTCTCTGAGTGTGTGTTCCCTTCACCCCTGCAGCAGTCAGATTAATACACACACTGGAGAAGAGTGCAGGACTCTCACTTTATTTGACATTTAAGGAGAAAAATCATCTTTATAGTTTTGTTCTTGATATAAACTGTTTATTCTCTCTTTCAGATCCTGGATCAGCTGTTTCTGTCGTTCCTATTTATGCGAAGCTTCATCAGCCTGTGACTCTCCCATGTGAAACTCAGTGTTCTGGTCGGGGCTGGTGGAGTTTGGACAATAATCGAGACGTCGTCTTCGCTCGGTGTGATCAGACATCATGTACATCAGTGAAGCAGGGATATGAAATGTCTCATGATCAGTATAAGAGAGGAGATCTCTCTCTCACCATCACTAATCCTGATTACAGTATGAGGGAGACGTACACGTGTGAGTGTGATTACGCAGACTACGCTACCGTGCGCCTCAGAATCTCCAGTAAGTGTGTTTATCTCTTCTACTGCTGATAAATCCTTCACTCTCAATTACTGACTCACATTCAGAGTTACACACACAGTTAGGAGTTAACACACACACAGTAAGGCTGTTAAAGGTGTTTTACCTTTTCTCTCATTTTTAATGTTACATTGTACTAAATTTGACAGCAAAGTAGAAAACACTCTCTTCCTAATTCCAAACATTTTATCCGTGATTGTTTTGGGGTTTAAAGCTGAGTGTTTGTGTCTAAAGTTGAGCGGCAACACATTACCTACAATCCTCATCTCTAACACTCAGGAAACCTTTAGACTTTAGTTGTGGGCTTTGAATAAATCCAGCTGAATGTTTTTTCTCCTCAGCCGTGTCCTCAGCAGTTCAGATGCGTCCTGGTGAAGATCTGAAGCTGGATTTGTCCGTACCAGAGCCAGTGGAGGTGATTTATAGACGGAGTGACTCAGCTGATGGTGTACAGATCTGCACTGTGACTGACAGAGCACTAGAGTGTAACACTGAATACACACCCAGAACATCACTCAGTAACTCAGAGCTCACACTGAGGAACATGATGCCATGGGAGAGTGGAACTTACACCATCAGGAACCTGGACTATAAAGAAGACATCCGCGTGTACGCCGTCTCTGTGTCAGGTACGTCTCAGTGTGTGTGTAATGAAGGGGTTAAACAGGGGATTATGGGAAACCTTCTATACTGTGCTCAGCGGAGTGAAGTCTATAATTCACACACTCTGGTGTTCAGCTTTCTTAAAACATTAGACAGCAGTTTGCATGAGTGTGTGTGTGGTGTTGAAGTGATGAGGCAGGACTCAGAGCATTCAGACTCACATTTACCAGCTCAGTCTCAGCTTTTTATTGATAAGTAGCTCCTTAACCTGTCAACATCTAGTCAAGTCAAGTCAAGTCAATTTTATTTATATAGCGCTTTTAACAATTGACATTGTCGCAAAGCAGCTTTACACAATAAAAAGAAGTAAGTTTGTATGCAATGTATATGAATCAAAGTGATAAGATTGTCCCTGATGAGCAAGCCGAGGGCGACGGTGGCAAGGAAAAACTCCCTGAGATGGTAACAGGAAGAAACCTTGAGAGGAACCAGACTCAACAGGGAACCCATCCTCATCTGGGTGATAACGGAGAGCAGGGATTGATCAGCATAATAATGTGTACTGGAAGTTCAGTGTAACAGGAGATGTGTTAAAATTAAAATTAAAATGAGTCCAGTTTGTTCCTGGAGGCTCAGGTAGACTGTAGGAGATTCCAGTCCTGAGCTATCGAACAACTGAAGTCACAGGTCCCCAGAGCATCAATCGATGACAGGACAGTCTTCATGGAAACCATCCCCAGCCACCACACGAATCCAGGCAGACCACACGGGGCATCCATGCGACGAGATCTCCAACCAGAAGCAGGACTCCAGGACGGGTTAGACGAGTCCAGAGCGCAGAGGGGTCTGGATCACTGGCAACTCAGGAGCAACTCTTAGACTCAGACTGGCAACTGTATAGCTCGACAGAGAGACAGGGGGAGGGAAAAGGAGAGAGGGAGAGAGAGAGGAGAGAGCAGAAAAGGAGAGAACAGAAAATAAGGAGAGATGGCAGTTAGGTCTGGTCACAGTCAACATGTATAAGGTGAATGTATATTTAGTGCAAAGTGCAAGCAGGGACTCCGGCAGGACTAACTATAACAGCATAACTAAAAGGGAGGAGCCAGAAGGAAACACAGACATGAGGGGGAACTGAGATGTAAAGCAACCAATCACCTCACCGTCAACAAACCTGAGTGAACAATGAGAGTGGGGAGGACAGCATCTAAACATACCAGTTCACCAGAATACTCTACGTCCATGAGTCCCCCAGATCTGCTCCTTTACCTAAGGTTCATCTATTTACAAACATGCTGCGCTAAATAAATAGGTTTTTAGCCTAGACTTAAACACTGAGACTGTGTCTGAGTCCCGAACATTAATAGGAAGACTATTCCATAACTTTGGGGCTTTGTAAGAAAAAGCTCCACCCCCTGCTGTAGTTTTAATAATACGTGGTACTGACAGGCAGCCTGCATTCTTTGATCGAAGTAGGCGTGGCGGATCGTAAGACACTAACAGTTCACTCAAATACTGCGGCGCGAGACCATTTAGTGCTTTAAATGTCAAAAGTAGTATCTTAAAATCGATGCGAAATTTCACAGGGAGCCAATGCAGTGTAGATAAGATAGGGGTGATGTGCTCGTATCTTCTGGTTTTAGTGAGGACTCTCGCTGCTGCATTCTGTACTTACTGAAGCTTGTTTATACACCTAATTGAACAACCAGACAGTAAGGCGTTACAATAGTCCAACCTAGACGTGATAAAAGCATGAACTAGTTTTTCTGCATCATTTAGTGACAATATGTTTCTTATCTTGGCAATATTTCTAAGGTGAAAGAAAGGTATCCTGGTGATATTATCTACATGAGCTTCAAACGAAAGGCTGGAATCTATAATCACACCGAGGTCTTTTACTGTTGCATTTGATGGAACAGAAAGGCCATCTAAAGTTACAGTGTGATCAGAAAGCTTACTTCTAGCTACTTGTGGTCCTATGACCAGAACTTCTGTCTTATCAGGATTAAGCAGAAGAAAATTAATTAACATCCAATCTCTTATGTCCTGCACACACTGCTCAATTTTAGCAAACTGGTTTTTCTCATCTGGTTTTGCTGAGACATATAATTGTGTGTCATCAGCATAACAATGAAAACTAATACCATGTTTACGAATTATGTTGCCCAGAGGAAGCATGTAAAGAGAAAAAAGCAGTGGGCCTAAAACTGAACCCTGTGGAACACCAAACTCCACTTGAGAACATGAGGAATGGTCACCATCTAAATCTACAAACTGATAACGATCAGTCAAATAGGATCTGAGCCACAAGAGGGCAGTTCCCTTAATTCCTACTACCTTTTCTAATCTGTGAAGGAGAATACTATGATCAATGGTGTCAAAAGCTGCACTGAGGTCCAGTAACACAAGTATAGTGACGCAACCCTGATCAGAGGCCCATAGGAGGTTGTTTACTACTTTAACAAGTGCTGTCTCTGTGCTGTGATGAGGCCTAAATCCTGACTGATACAGTTCATTTATGCTATTTCTGTGTAGATGTGAACATAGCTGCTGTGATACTACCTTTTCCAGAATCTTGGAGATAAAGGGAAGGTTTGATATCGGCCTGTAATTAGAAAGCAGACAGGGGTCAAGATCAGGTTTCTTGATTAGCGGTTTAATAACGGCTAATTTAAAGGATTTGGGGACATACCCACTACTGAGTGAACAGTTAATTATTTTCAACAGGGGTTCTATTATTGCTGGTACTATCTGTTTGAGAAAATGTGTCGGTATAGGATCTAATATACAGGTTGACGATTTTGAAGAAGAGATGAGTGAAATTAGTTCCCTCGCTTCAAGGGGATTAAAGTGTTCTAAGTTCTGATGTGATGTGGTTAGATCATCTGAATTATTGAAATTGTCTGTTTTCAAAGCCTGAATTTTTTGCCTAATATTTATGATTTTATTATTGAAAAAGTTCATGAAATCCTCACTACTGCATGATGTTGTTGTGGAGATTTCTGCAGTGGTCTTGTTTTTAGTTAATTTAGCTACGGTATTAAATAAAAATCTCGGGTTGTTTTTGTTATTTTCTATAAGAGTGGAGAGATACGTTGATCTAGCATCACTGAGAGCTTTTTTATAGTTCAGGATGCTCTCCTTCCAAGCTATTTTGAATACTAACAATTTAGTTTGGCGCCATTTACGTTCGAATTTTCGAGCGGTTTGTTTTAAAGCATGTGTGTGGTCATTATACCAAGGAGCGAGTTTCTTATCTCTAATCATTTTCCTTTTAACTGGAGCTACATTATCTAAGCTATAACGAAGTGCTGACTCTAGATATTCATTCGCCTGTTCGAGTTCTGTGAAGTCAGATGGCGATCCAATCAAAGTTGATCATTCTGGAAGATTATTGATAAAGCTCTGTGCGGTATTTGATGTAAATGTACGTTTAAGGTGGAAGCGCGGTGCTGTGCTGCATACATTATTACTATAACACGCTTTAATCGAGACAAGGTAGTGATCTGAGATAACTTCAGACTGTGGAATTGTGGTTATATTTCCTACACTTAATCCGAAGGATAATATTAAATCTAAAGTGTGACCTGCTTTATGAGCGGGTCCTACTACACACTGATTTACTCCTACTGAGTCCAGTATGGACAAGAATGCTGTTCTCAGAGGGTCTTCTGGATTCTCAAAATGAATATTAAAGTCTCCAGCAATTAACGCTTTGTCTACAGAAACAACAAGGTTTGAGAGGAAATCTGCAAATTCGCAGAGAAACTCCGAGTACGGCCCTGGGGGTCTGTAAATGATGATTAGCGGGATCGACTGAGCTGACTTTATGTTACTATAGAGAACTTCAAATGCATTAGATTTAAAACTGTGTTTTTGTACGAGAGACAGATTATGGTTATAAATAACTGCGACTCCTCCTCCTCTACCAGTTAGCCGAGGCTGGTGTATGTAGCTGTATCCAGGAGGACTAGCTGCATTTAGAGCTACATACTCGTCCTGTTTAATCCAGGTTTCTGTTAAACATAATATATCAAACTCCTGATCTGTGATAGTTTCATTAACAATAACTGCTTTAGATGCGAGAGATCTAATATTTAACAGTCCTGGCTTCAGATCAGAGGTGCCGGCTGCGCATTCAGTGTGATCTGAGTTTGTGGTATCCATGTTAATTAAATTACAAAAAAACAGACTTTCTGAGTCTTTCTAAATTTATGTTTATCTCGGGGAACAGACACAGTCTCAATATGATGAACCCTGAGTGACGACTCTCTGCAGCTAGCAGACGGTTGGTTTAGCCTGTCTGTCTGCTCCCTGGCCTGGGCTCTGGATTGTCACCGATTAACTAGGCCTCTTCTGAGACTATGTGTTATACTGCAAGAAATGAGAGCAGCACCTTCCCGAGTGGGATGGACACCGTCCCGCCCTAACAGGCCAGTTTTGCCCTCAAAGGTCTTCCAATTGTCTATGAAGCCCACGTTGTTTTCCGAGCACCACCTGGACATCCAGCGGTTCAGCGACCATAACCTGCTGTAAGCTATGTCGCCACGTCTCATTGGGATGGGACCAGAGCAAACTACTTCTTCTGACATCGCCTTCGCTATTTTAAACACCTCTGTAAAGTTATGCTTGCTAACCTCTGACTGACGAAGGCGTATATCATTAGCTCCAGCATGTACCACTATCTTGGAGAACCTATGCTGTCCTAGAGCCCTAAGATTACCTGCTATGTCCGGTGCTCTGGCTCCCGGGATACACCTGACCACTGCTGCTGGCGCCCCGTAAAGGCCTGGCTAATTTCACATGTCTCAGTATAGAGTCTCCTATAACCAGAGCTCTTTCAGGTTTCTCAGTGGGAGCATCACTGAGGAGAGCAAAGCATTTGGACACGTGAAGCACAGAAGAGTTATCTCCGCCTGTGGCACCCAGACTTTCCGCTACAGGATTAACGCTGCTCTCGCGCTCTCTAACCCTCTCTAAAGTCTGGATGCGCTCCTCTAATGCTGATATCTTCTCCGTCAGGGTGCTAACTAACACACACCTATCACAAATAAAATGATCACTAATGACGGAGGAAGAATGTCTAAACATCCTGCACTCCACACACTGAGCGAGCTGAATGGTAGACATGATAACGTTCCTTTGTGCCGGAGTTGTGATTATTTGCTGATGGATTCGCTTGTTGTTGGTCAGATGATACGCACGTTCTCCCAAAAAGCACAAAAAAGCGGATAAAGTCCAGTAGTGTTAGAGCGTAAAAACTAGTTTGTTATTTAGTAAAAACAGGAAAAATATATAATTATTAAAAAACTAAATATAATCTAAAACGCTGTTACAAACAGACGAGGAACTTTCGCGAGAAGAATATGAAAAACAGGAAGCTACGTCACGAACAGGAATCTACAGAGCTCAGATCTAGAACCTTCTCTCTAGAGTAACTCTAACAGGAGAACTCCTCCACCCTCAACAGCTTGGATACTCAGTTATTATTAACATCTTCAGTCACGTCCAAGATTTATTTTATAATGAAGCTCTTAATTTTCTTATTTAAAAAAAATTTTCATGGACATGTGGGTGGATTTTCACTTTAATGAATATTTTAAATTCTTCAGCTTTAATCCTAATCCTGCCGTCACTCTCCTCATCTCCTAGAGAGCTAACTAGCCTAGCGCATTCTCTTACTTAACTCAGAGTCATAGAGCACTGCATTCTGGGAGTTTTAGTCCAGTTACAGCTCCAAATACTGTATTTATGTTTATTTGTGTGTGTGTGTGTGTGTGTGTGTGTGTGTGTGTGTGTGTGTGTGTGTGTGTGTGTGTGTCCTGTAGGGTTAACTAAGGTGGAGACTATAGTGTTGGTGACAGCGGTGGTGCTGCTGGGAGTGTGGATGATTGGCTGCACAGTGGGCACATGCAAATGGATTTGTAACCGGTAAGAATTACTCTGTGTGTGTGTGTGTGTGTGTGTGTGTGTGTGTGTGTGTGTGTGTGTGTGTGAGTAATGATTGTCTGTTATGAAATCTGACACGCCCCTTTAAACACACTGTGTATTTTATTAATCTGTGTGTTTAACAGAGAGAGTGTTTCTTGCAGTGTTTTTATCCTGAAGTACACACACACACACACACACACACAGACACACACACACACACACACACACACACACACACACACACACACACACACACACAGTCTTTACCCACATTTCCAAAACTTCATTTATATCACCTGCACAGTATATCTACTGCTCAATGTAGACAGGAAACACACACTCACATATTTACACACACACACACACACACACACACACACACACACACACTAATGTGCAAGATGAGGAGGGAGTCTAAATCTGATACATTTCTCCTTCCTTCTGTCTTTACATACAAACCTCTTCATACAGGATA
The DNA here is from genome assembly GCA_030347435.1 of Clarias fuscus. NCBI lineage: Eukaryota > Metazoa > Chordata > Actinopteri > Siluriformes > Clariidae > Clarias > Clarias fuscus. The sequence goes on from CM059208.1 coordinate 731,500, forward strand.
AAGGTGAAGAGCACATCAACAGAAAAACTAAGCAGTGGACGGAGGATACGCCGATTACAGAGAGAAATGTTAGAATTGGGAGACTTCGGAGGAAGGAAATATTTTGTGGGTTTTAAGAAGCAGAGGATAAATGTCAATAATGAAACATAGTGTGTGTGTGTGTGTGTGTGTGTGTGTGTGTGTGTGTGTGTGTGTGTGTGTGTGTGTGTGTGTGTGTGTGTGTGTGAGTTCTACATTAATAAACAGCTGCAGTATTCAGTTACATTGACTCTTATTCTCTTCATTACATTAAACTACAGAAACATTATTATATTATTGTGTAGGAGACTAACAGAACAGTACGCATTAATGTAATAGTGTGTGTGTGTGTGTGTGTGTGTGTGTGTGTGTGTGTGTGTGTGTGTGTGTGTGTGTGTATTGATTATTTCTGTGCTATTTCTTGTGTAATGTCAGAAGGCAGGAGTCAGACCTCAGCACCACTGAATAATGATATACTGTAATGTAATATACTGTATATATATATTTGTTGCATGTTGACTCTCATTAGAGTGTTACTCACATTAGTACTGTTCAGAGCTGTGCTGTGCTTATTGTCCTACACTGTTCTCACACACTTTATTTAATTTAGGATCATTTCAGTGTAATTTTAGATGTGTGTAGTTTTGTGTAGTTTTGTGTTTTTATGGTCCTGGAGGAAGGTTGTGTAGTTTCACTATGTACTGTATCTACTGTGTATGAGTGAAATGATAATAAAAGCTACTTGATTTGACTTGGAAACATTTTACTGAGGGAGATTCTGATTTTATTTACCCCCCCCCCCCCGCCTCTCTCTCTCTCTCTCTCTCGCTTAAGTTCAAATTAAAATAACAATCAATATACACAGATCATCAGCAAATGCTAAGGAATAAAAATATACTGATGAGGATTTTTTTAAATAATAATAATCATTTAAATCTTATGTACAATCAATAAACAATAAATTACATAAACAGGTGAAATATAGGAAGATGCAATATTGATTGATATAAATTAAACAGTAATAAAAATGTTGTCGTAGACAGTGTTGTGGTTAATTTAGATTAGATTGGGTGATAAGTGGACTGTGTTAGAACTGCACGAGCTGCCCGGCACTTTCACATTCACTTTAACCCAGAGACCCGAGACTCAAATGCAAGAAGGGAAAAGACCACTGACTGTGGCAACGGCAGAAGAGGACGGCAGAGACGACTGGTCACCACGGCAGATGTGCTGCTGTCTACAGAGTCTCACTTCACCACTCTGTCCACTCACCACCATCCTCGCCAGTCACGTGCCTGCGTGCCAGCTGGACACGGCTTCTGATCCACACATGCACAGCCTCTCTCTTTCACTCCTTAATTCACATGACAAGTGCACATGTACACTGACCCTTAAGATTAAGCATGGATAAAAAGATAACAGCAATTGTATGGGTCATGTGATTACTGTGTGTGTGTGTGTGTGTGTGTGTGTGTGTGTGTGTGTGTGTGTGTGTGTGTACACGCCAGTGCTTAAACAAACAATATTACATACACATTAGGTGTGATGCTCCTCTATAAAAAATTAGAAATAGATAGAAGTAATAATAGAAGTTATCTCAAAATTAGCGATTGAATGCTGCTATAGAATTTGAATCTGCAGTGGTAAAGAAAAGCTAAAAGTGTAAAAGCAACACTGAAAGAAACTGAGGACTCGTACCAGAGAAGTGACTGAATACGGTGTCTTTTTTTTTTCATCAAGCGTGAACAGATCATGTGACACACTGTGCCTGTGTGCATGTGGGTCAGATTATCAAATTCAAATGTTATTTGTCACATACACAGTCAAACACAGTACGATATGCAGTGAACTGCCAGTGACCTTAAAATAAAGACTGTTAATAGTAAATGAATGTGTATAAAAATATATTTTAAAAAACCTAGCTGTACAAATAAAGAAAATATAGAACTTATGGAAGTTTTGTATGGAAATGAGGTTGAATATAAATAGAAATTCAATAGTCATCGTCTCAAAGCAGCTTCACAAAAATAAAAAGAAAATGTATGGAAGTGTGTATGTAAAATGTGTAAGTGTGTATGTGTGAGAAACTGTGTCTAGATGATAATCAGATGGTCCCTGATGAACGAGCCGAGGGCGACGGTGCTGAGGGAAAAACTCCCTGAGATGGTAACAGGAAGAAACCTTGAGAGGAACCAGACTCAACAGGGAACCCATCCTCATCTGGGTGATAACGGAGAGCAGGGATTTGATCTGCACTCAAAAAAATATTTAGGCCTAACAATTAAGATTTATGCATTTTGCATATAAAATTTCCCTCCATTTAGATTACATATTTCTAGCATAAGCAAACTAATAAACTGTATGTGATTCTTATTTGCAAGTTATATGTAAATGAAATGAGCAAGAATGAGATTTATGTATATCAGACCAATAAATCCAATTTGTTTTAAATTCATAATGAAGAGAATGATGTATTATTACATTATAAACCAAACTTACTTTAAATGCATTTAGATAATTGTTAATAACTTATAAAAAATATATATTAATTTATTATCATTAATATATTTTTTTATTCCTCCTAAATCCCAATATACAAGTTGCAATACAAAAACAACAGACCACCTTGTTTCATATTTTATTTATTTCATACATTTTATGCTTATATAAGTTCATATGGAGTCCAGTTCATTATTGGAGACTCAGGTAGACTGTAGGAAACTCAAGTCCTGAACTATTGAGAGACTGCAGTCACGAGTCCTCAGAGAACAGCTGTATCAGTCGAGGACAGGAGCGTCTTCATGGTGAAGTGGAACCGTCCCCAGTCACCACACGCATCCCAGACAGACCACACGGGGCTCCATGTGACCAGATCTCCAACCAGAAGAGGGACACCAGGACGAGTCAGACAGACAGAGGACAGAGGGGGTCTGGATCACTGGCAGCTCAGGAGAGACATGTGTAGTGAGAGAGAGAGAGAGAGAGAGAGAGAGAGAGAGAGAGAGAAAGAGAGAGAGAGGAGAGAGCAGAAGAGGAGAGATAACAGTTAGGTCTGGTCACAGTCACATAATGTATAAGGTGAATATATATTTAGTGCAGAGAGCAAGCAGGGACTCCGGCAGGACTAACTATGACATCATAACTAAAACTAGGATGTAAAGCATATGTCAGCATGTGTGTGTGTGTGTGTGTGTGTGTGTGTGTGTGTGTGTGTGTGTGTGTGTGTGTGTGTGTGTGTGTGTGTGTGTGTGTGTGTGTGTGTGTGAAGGCGACAGGGGGGGGAATTGTGTATGAAAGTGCACGGTGTCAAATGCACGTGCTCCCGATGTGGAGGCTTTTGTTTTCCCAACCTGCAGGCTGACACAGAGAGAGAAAACGGATTTTTAACCTCTCTAATGAGACTTTCTTTTGCTTTACACACACGCTCACACGTGTGTTATAATAAACAGTACGCATGCGCTGTACACACACACAAACACAAAATAAAATATTTTTTATTTATTTTTTATTTAGTTTTACACACACACACACATGTGGTCACAGTGTTATAGTAAACATTACACGCGTGCACGGATGTTGATTATACCAGTAAGAGACGAGCACTAAGACCCAGCAGAGGAGACGATTACCCACAATTCCACAGCTCAAGAGAGAAAAACCATTGGCTCAGTTGTGATCACGTGACGCTCGGCATCAAAACAAGAAGCGCATGCGTGATACATGATACTCACCAAGACTTTCTCATTTTTCAAGTCAAAATTGATTAAAAATCTTTGCTCGTCTTGTGGAACACTTCAAAACCACGTTACTCACAATCCGAGGTTCCACTGTACATCATAAACCTCTCTTCAGAACACTGCTGGAGGTCAGGGGTCAGGAACACAAGGGAGAGGGAACACAGCAGATTCTCCTCAGAAACTCTCTCACACACACACACACACACACACACGCACACACACACACACACACACACACACACACACACACACACACACACACACACACACACAATTACTGTAAGGATCATCTACTGTCACACTGTACAGTACACACCTGTAACACACACACACACACACACACACACACACACACACACACAAGTGAGGATCATCTACTGTATCACTATACACACCTGTAACGTGTGTGTGTGTGTGTGTGTGTGTGTGTGTGTGTGTGTGTGTGTGTGTGTGTGTGTGAGAGAGAGAGACTGACCATGTGTGTTATCCCGCTCAGTGTGTACAGTCAGTGTGTATCCTGTAATGAATCCGAGGTGAGTGTGATCTTCCTCGTCAAAGCTCCACCAGTGTGATGGAGAAAGATGTACATCAGGAGCCTACAGGGGCCCTACACACACACACACACACACACACACACACACACACACACACACATACACACACACACACACACGCACACACACACACACACACACACACACACACACACACACACACACACACACACACACACACACTCTGCTCTACACAGAAACACTGCTCTGTGGTGATTCTTTTCAAAGGTAAAGTGCAGGTTAATTTGTTTTATTTTTACTTTCCAGCAGTGATTCCGTTAGTCTGATCTCAGAACATTTCTTTTTTTTTCCCGTTAAAAACAGTGTTTCCGTTGTTTGTGTGTGTGTGTGTGTGTTGTGAAACTTAAAAAGCGGGGGTGGGGGCGGGGGGAGTTTTACTGTGAAGATGGGGAGAGGGAAGGGGCTAATTCCACACACACACACACACACACACACACACACACACACACACAGCGCGCACAAACAGAAACACTTATCTGTCAGGATTTAGTTTTAGTTTTTTTTTAAATAAAGTGCAGGTTAATTTGTTTTATTTTTACTTTATATTTTGTATTAATTATTTTTATGTATTTATTTTTTTGGGCTGTTGAACAAATAATTTGAGTTTCTATTATTTCTCATGGGAAAATACGATTTGGTTTATGTGTTTTGATATATGAGCCCACTTCTTATAGTTGTAATCCAAGGTTCCACTGTAATGTTTAATCTCTTTACTGATGTGTGTGTGTGTGTGTGTGTGTGTGTGTGTGTGTGTGTGTGTGTGTGTGTGTGTGTGTGTGTGTGTGTGTAACTCTAACATGTCATTAGTTATTACAGTAATGTGTGTAAATCTACACTCTCACTTTATATTCATTTATTCTCTCCTCTTTTATTAACTCACTCACTCTACACTCTCTATACACTACACATCAATAACATCATACTCATTGTCTCTTTGTGCGTGTGTGTCTGTGTGTGTGTGTAACGGGTGAAAAGTGAGATGGAAGCAGTGGATGAGCTTATTAAACAGGCTTAATAAAACCCTGCAGTAGAGGAGGCGGTGCTGAAGCAGGTGGAGGAGGAGATTAAAGCTCTGGAGCAGATGCACAGAGAGGACGGAGTACACTCAGAACACATCACATCATTCTGTACAGCAGGAGAGAAGAGCTGAAACAGTACAGAAAACTGAATGAGACCTCTACACCCTGTGACAGAAGAGGTACCTTTCTTGTTTGTATATAAACACACACACACACACACACACACACACACACACACACACACACGCACACACACACACACACACACTCCTGAAGCTAACTGAGCTAATTGTAAGCGTTTTCTGGTGTAGATAAATCTGTGTGTGTGTGTGTGTGTGTGTGTGTATGTGTGTGTGTGTGTGTGTGTGTGTGTGTGTGTGTGTGTGTGTGTGTGTGTGTGTGTGTGTAACAGTAAGAATAACAGACTTTATTTTCATTATGATTTTTACATTACAGGCTATAGATGGCGCTGTTGCTATTTCTGCACATCACATTGAGCTCTTCTCTATTGACAGAGTAAATGGGGGCGTGTCTTTCCTAATGTCGGATGCCTCATGACTGAGAGTGATCTCAGGGTTTCTCCTCCACTCTGAGTTAAGGAGTCCTTTACAATACAATTAGGCCGTGTCACACTCAAGGTCGTAGTGTTGTACGGAATATCAGCATGGCTGTGATGATGGATGATGTAGTATAGTACATGTAGCAAAATCTCTACCTTGGTAGACCCGTGTACCATAGTGTTGTATCTACACTATAGCAGCGTCTGTCTACCACTATGGAGCAGTGAGTTTGAATTTTACTTCACACTTTATCTCCTTTTATCTATCTTCACCTTGTCTCCCTCTTTTCCTCTTCTTTCATTCCCACTATCTATCTGTCTGTGATCTCCCTACATGTGAAGAAATGAGATGAAGAAGTGATCCTGCACACTCGAGAATCTCACCACCAGGTTGATGCCTTAAAGTTGCCCGTTTCCTTTATTTCACCCCTGAAACAGCCTGAGAGACGCTGGGGCTCATTTATCAGGCTGGGTATGAACATGTGTGTTAGTGCAGGAGATCATTCAGATTGATTGCGTTATTTGTCACATGTACTCATTTACAGCACAGTGAAATATATTGGTAACTCAGGGCCTTAACCGTCCGCGCTTCCACTGCCCAGGAGCATTTACATACCACATCTGATGAAAACCCAGAAATCAGCTGATTAACCTTGAGAAACATTTACACACTTTTACTGGAGTACTGATCTGTGTCTGTCCTGTTGATTAAAGTGAAGTGGTAAAGTCAAAAGTGAGACAGCACTTATAGCAAGATGAGGCTGCTGGGGATGATGACCAGAGCCCAGGACTGGTCTAATCAGGATGGTATAGTGGTTTCGGCTGAAACACTCCACCAGTATACCATCCTGATTAGTCTTAGTCTTAATGTTACGGCTCAATTGGATAGATGGGAAAAGTGTGTGACAGTGCTATAGTGTGGGCTTTAAATGTCTTCTCTTACAGCGCTCTCTCTGAGTAACTGAGTGCATTACCTCTGGATTTACACCGTACTTGTAGAAATTCAGAAAACTATCAAATTCCAAAAGACACACATACCTTTTCTTGCCACTGTGTATATATGAGGGTTATTCAATAAATAAGGTGAATTTTTCGGTATAAGGACTTTTAATACAGATAGAAGCTTACTTTTTTTTTTTTTTTTTTCAACGTAGTCTCCCAGCACTGTCACACACTTTTCCCATCTGTGCACAAGCTTCCGTATTCCCTCAGCGTAAAGATCTTTGGACTGATGTCTCAGCCAGTCGCTCACAACACTTTTGAGTAGCCAAGGTCATCATGGACAACTTTGTGTGCTGTCCCAACAGATAAACTCAAAGTCCTTGCCATGTCATCCGCTGTCACCCTTCTGTCAGACTGAATGAGGTCATTGACTGATTCGATCACCTCAGGAGACCCCACTTCTGTAGGCCTCCCAGGCCTGCCTTCATCCTCAACACTGCTCCGTCCTTCTTCAAACACTTTAACCCACTTGTAGACATTTTTTTGGCTGAAACATGTGGCACCAAACACAGTTGACATTCTCCTATGAATTTCAACGGGTTTGCACCCTTCAGCGACCAAAAGCTTGATAACTGACCGCTGTTCAGTCCTGGAGCGTGCTTCTTGGTCGGCCATCTGTGTTAATCGCCAAAACTCAAAGTTTTTTTTAATCTACAAAAGAAATTAAATCCATGTGAAAAAGAAAAAGTAATCTTCTATCTGTATTAGAAGTCCTTATACCGAAAAAATTCACCTTATTTATTGAATGACCCTCACATATGGTGTGTGTGTGTGTGTGTGTGTGTATATATATATATATATATATATGATCAGACTGTTCATTTTAGATTATTTAAATGAATAAAATAAAGCCGGTGTGTGTGTGTGTGTGTGTGTGTTAATATGACGCTCTCCTGTACGGAACAGTTTAAAGTTGTAAGTTATGAATAAAACACTCGGGTGTGTTATAGAATAATAATCCACACACACACACACACACACACACACACACACTGGTGTAATATGATCTCACACACACTGTTCATCCTGAAGCTGATTATTTTCCTACAGCAGCACGTCTCCATCTGTTTTATTTCTCTTACAGCACAACAATTTATCGACTAATAAAACGAATACAATTATTAAAGATCATCTCACAGATTTATCAGATTGTTGCCATGATACTTTCGTGTTTGTCCCCTGGGTTTTGTGTTTTGTGACCTGTGTCTGGTCATGTAAAATGTTTGATCTTACAGAGGGTGTAACAAGGACGGACGCCACAAGATGGTAAGTAACAAGATGAGGGAGAGGGAGAGTTTGTCACCACATTTAGTGAAAGGCAGGTGAAGTATCAGGTGTGGTTTAACAATAGTCAAAAGAAAATGTATGTTTATAAAAGAAAAAAGAGAATTTTATGTTCATTATCAAAGAAAATAAATGATGTGTTGGGACGAAAATATTATTAAATTCTAAATCTATTCGTTAAGAGCAGCTTTATTTGTGGAACAGGAAGAATTATCTTGGAAAGTATCTACAATCCTCTCTCAGTCTGTGGCCACCCTGCCAGCTCCTCAGCCTGCACTGGGCTCTCTCTCTCTCTCTCTCTCTCTCTCTCTCTCTCTCTCTCTCTCTCTCCCAACACATTAAACTCCCAGAGAATTACAACATTTAATATTATATAATATTATATTTACCTTACATTTATCATTTGCAAAAATCCCTCAACAGACTAAAAAGTGCCCAAAACACAATTCACCTCCACATAATCATTTATTCATTTTATTACCATTTTTATTGGCCATTTCACACAATTTTGAAAAAATAAATAAAAGGTGGAAATTATAGCTCTGGGTTTATTAGGGGCGTAACGATTAATCGTGTGATTTCTGATGAGTAGCTCCTCAATAAATTACGGTGAAGTGTTGTGACATCCAAACGCCAGAGGGCGCTCTCGTGCAGAAACTCCACAGAAGATGAACCTTTAACACAGATTCATGCGGCTTTAGAGGATACATGTTTATAAGCAGATTTTTATCGCTGTTCTTTTTTTTTTTTTCATTATAATAAATAATACTTATAATGATTCTCTTTTACGAGCGTTGTTTTTTTAATGCAGGTTATAAACGACTCAAACTTATAGTGATAGTTATTTCAAGCCCTGTATGAGCCCTGTGAGCCCAGTGAGTTACATCTGGAGGGACATCTCTTTACAGTACATAATGTCTATAGAATATTAACATGATTGTGTTGTAAAAGTCTTGTGAATTTCAGGACATTACGTCTTCATTACAACCATAAAGAAAGCAGATATCATCCCTGTAAGAACCCGGACAGCTGTGTAACCCTGATGGATTTAATTACAGCATACACCTATAGGGAATCAGCTCCAATAAGACTTTTATATATATATAAAGTCACCTAACTGTTATGTTCATAGATGTTTAACAGCAAGGATGATTTCAAGGTACATTAACACTTAGGAACAGCACCAATGTCCACAGCAGTCCCATCTGCAGTTATAAACACAATAGATGACGGTGACTGTTCTGATCTCAACTACTGAAATGATAATATACTCAGGCAGTTTACATGTAATTCTTCATGAATAGATGCTTTTTGTATCAGCCTCAGACACACACTTTCCTTCAAACCGATACTATCTGGAACAACTGTGATATTTCTAATATAAATGAATCTTTATCTTTCTAGAAGTGGTTTAATAATAAAACCTTATCAGCTAGAAACATATTGAACCCTGAAAGTGTTTGCTGAGGTCAGAGATGAAGACCATCAAAAGAAAAGAAAAAAAACCTTCTCGAGTAGAAATAGATCATGATTTCATATCAATTTATTTTTTATTTCTATATCATAAATCATATTCAGAGAATTGTGTTCCAAACATGGAAAAAGGTTTAAGCAATACATAATTCCTGTTCAAGTGTTTGAATGATTTAATGCTAAATAACAAGTATCATGTGAACTTGCAAATCTTTATAATGAGATTTAATTACAGAACACTGCATAGATTTTATCCCGATAAACATTTCCTGCAGATATTTAAATGATAAAAACCAGGAGATGATGTCAGGGGTAGCTCAGTGGTTAAGGCATTGGACTACGGTTCGGAAGGTCCCAGGTTCAAGTCCCACCACCACCAAGTTGTCCCTGTTGGGCCCTTGAGCGAGGCCCTTAACCCCAACTGCTCAGATGTATAATGAGATTTTTAAAAAGTAAGTCGCTCTGGATAAGGGCGTCTGCCAAATGCCTAGATGTAGATGTCATACTGATAGTGAAAGTCTTTCACATTAATCGTTTGATAGATTTTAGAAAAATTCTGTTTGAGTTTTTAACATGAAACGAACGATTATTTGATAAGTATCTCAGGAAGTAACACCTTTTCTCTTTTTCAAGATTTCACCTTTTCGCCTTTTCTCTTTTTAAAGATCATATGTAGTTTTTCATTTGTGTTTTGTTTACTTGTTGCCACTTTTGTTTTGTATGTTGCTGTATTGTTTACTTTCTGTGCACCTTATTGTGTAGGTTTCGATGTTAATCTTTAGTGTTTTGTACTTTGATCAACTTTACCATGGTGTTGTGGCTTTATGAACATTACATCTATTAAATAATGTTATTTATCAGACTATAAATCAGTGTTCGCGTTTCCCCGGTGGGCGTGTCTGATGACGTCACACAGAAAGCGAAAGTCAGAGGTGTCTGAGAGAAGAGAAGATCAGTGACGAGCCGGTGAGTTTATTACAGACTTACAGCCGAACACGTTACACAATGCGGTTTAGAACACGTTAGTGTAGACCAGTGGTGTTATTACACTCTGTGTGTGTGTGTGTGTGTGTGTGTGTGTGAGATCCTCACTGCGAACTGCAGTTACACACAGCGGATTTTTCCGATGTCTAAACCCTGCTGTCTCTAAGTCCCGCCTCTGCGCTCCGGGATTGGCTCCTGTACCAAAGACGCGCACGCTCTCAACCAATCACAGCCAGAACTGAAGCCGTGTAACCAATCATAAATCAGGAGGCGGGACTTGGAGTTAAAACGGTGTTTTTCCATTCTATTGCCAGTGTTGCCTTGTGACATTAAAAATGTAAAAACCTGATTCTAATTAACACTAGCGTCTTTGTTCCTTTTGTACTCTATCTATTTATTTACTTTTTCTTTATTATACAGTTAACAAAAGTAAACATGCCTCTAACACTAGCTTGTTCTATTCCTCTTCTATACTATCTCATTTCATTTGATTTTATTACATAATAATAATCATAATAATCATAAAAACCTTGCTACATGCTCTGTGTTAAGTTAACTGAGACTTGTTATAGCACGTGCATATCATTGCTCTATTTTTATTTTGAGTGTTTTAATTATTTTATATAAATAAGCAGGATATTTGACAGAAAAAAGTTCATTTGTATAGTTCTAAACGTATTTAGGGTGTTTTTACCTGCTCACTTTTCGTCATGACATTATGTGAATTACACGATGACGTCATTTAGCGACTTCAATCAGCGCGGTGCTGAAAACTACACACTAGACACTTTAATATTTATAACGTGATCTGAAAGTAAAACCCTGGACCTGCTGATATCAGTGTGTTACTGCTGTGTTTACTCATGTTTAAAACACACGACCGACGGTGTGTCGCACATCACACACACACACACACACACACACACACACACACACACACACACACACTTTCTTCCTCTCTCTAGGTATTTCTATTAAATGAGTGTCTATTATTTTTATAACTGAATGAGAGATGAAAGCTTTTAAACTGTAATGAGTTTGAGTAAATGTCAGGTTTAATGATCAAATGTAGCTGTGAGTCCATTTCTCTCTCCTGCTTTATTCTCCACCTGTGCAGTGCTGATGGTGGTGTTGTGTCTCCTCAGACATGCCGTCCTGCAGCGTCCATCACTGTGTCCTGTTCTTACTCACCCTCACACTCACCACTGGTAAGTCTCACTACACTCTCACTACACACTCTCACTACACACTCTCACTACACACTCTACACTCTCACTGTACACTCTCACTGCTCACTCTCACTACATACTCTCACTACACACTCTCACTACACACTCTCAATGGACACTATCACTCTACACACTCACTCTACACTCTCATTCTAGACTCTCACTCTACACTATTTGCTTTCTCTGTCTCTCTCTCTCTGCGCATGCGCTGGGTGTGAGAGAGCGCGTGAAAGACTGTTTGGCGTCCTGCCAAGTTTTTCGGAAGACTGTTTATTTATTTATATTTCCGTAGTTAGTGAATGTTTTTCACTTTAAAAATCTAAAGTTTACAGTGAGAGAGAGAGCGGGCGGGGCACCATGGCCTCTGAGGCCGGTATAGAGACTTTGTCTCTCCGGCATGGCGTCAGATGTGTCCCCGAAGACGGCGTGCCGATTGAGGACGTTCTGGTTGCTGTGGGGGAGAGGATCGGGTGTGAGAACATCTACTCCGCCTCCCGGATGAACAAGGCCGTGGTGGTGTTGGTGAACAGGGTCGACCTCGCGAGCGCGCTGACGCGGAGCGGAATCTGTGTGAGAGGAGCCGCGGTGGCGCGGGTGCTCATATCTAACGTGTCTCCGTTCATAAAGGACGAGGCGATATTGAAGGAGCTGCCCGTTTCGGGAAGTTCGTCGGCCCCATGAGAGCGATCCCGCTCGGGTGTGAGAGCTCCAACATGCGGCTCATACTGTCCTTCCGCAGGCAAGTGCTTATGATTTTAAACAATGAAGATAAAACTTTAAACGTCAACTTTAAATGTAAAGAGGGGGACAGCGGCTACACCGTCTTCGCCACCACGGAGCCGCTCAGGTGCTTTGAGTGCGGGGACGTGGGACACAAGAGGCTGAGCTGTCCGCACGGAGCCGTGCAGCCGGGGAGCTCGCGCGGTGATACGGCCGAGATGCAGCAACGTGAGGACAGCCAGCCGGAGATGAGCGGGAAGGCGGAGCCCACAGAGGACCGCAGCGACACACCGCAGCCGCGACTCGAACAGGTCGGCCCTGAACACAGCGCCACCACAGAGACACACACCGCGCCGGGAGCGGATGACAACACCAACACTACTGTATACAGTATGAGTACAGTACCCTCCGCAGACAGTGACACCGCCCCCAACGCCGACTCCGCCCCTCCGGTACAGCAGCCACAAACCAGCACACCATCACCGACACCAAATTTTAAAAAAAAGCAGTACAGAAAAAACCAGGAGGAAGAGAGAAGAGTCGTCCAACACAGAACACAGCAGTATATCAGATACACATATCGGACATGAAAAGAGACATTTAGTAAGAACGCTACTAAAGAAAGCAAAAGCAGCAGAAATAAAAGATCAAAAACCCACTAACACTCAGGAGGAAGAGAAAATGGACAGAAGCTGAACAAAACCAAAAAATATAAAGACGACTGAATGACTGAAACAAAAATGAAAAAAAAAAAAGACTTAAAAAATATATATCTAAATATTGTGTGTGTGTGCATGTATGAGCCTGTCTGTGTGTGTGTATATGTATGAGTGTGTCTGTGTGTGTGTATATGTATGAGTGTGTCTGTGTGTGTGTATATGTATGAGTGTGTCTGTAAGTGAGCGTGTGCTAGTGTGTATATATAGTATGTGTGTATGTATGTGTGCATGTGTATATGTAGTGAGTTTATTAAAAAAAAAATCTCTCTATATAGTATATATATATATAATGTGTGTGTGTGTGTGTGTATGTGTGTGCACACACTATGTATATTTTTGTATATAAAATACATAAATTTGTTACAATAAAGTGAGTTTAAAACCTTAAAACCTACACTATCACTCTACACTCTCACTGTACACTCTCACTCTACACTCTCATTCTACACTATCACTCTACACTCTCACTGTACACACTCACTGCACACACTCACTGCAGACTCTCACTGCACAATGTACACTCTTACTCTACACTTTCACCACATACTCTACACTCTCACTGCACACTCTCACTCTACACTCTCATTCTACACTCTCATTCTACACTATCACTCTACACTCTCACTGTACACTCTCACTGCAGACTCTCACTGCACAATGTACACTCTTACTCTACACTTTCACCACATACTCTACACTCTCACTGAACACTGCACACACTCTCTCTACAATCTCACTCTACACTCTCACTGCACACTGTACACTCTTTACTCTACACTCTCACTTTACACTCTCGCTGCTCACGTACTTTGCTCACTCTTACTGAACACTAATATTATTTCTGTTTACTCACTGTAATAGTTTATTCTCTGTTTCAGCTGGTGTCTCAGCTGCAGTCTGCTCTACAACAGTGAAGCTCCATCATCCTGTGACTCTCTCATGTGAACATAAATGTTCTGGTTCAGTAAAGTGGAGTTTATTTTATAATCGAGACGTTGTCCTGGCTCGGTGTGATCGGACATCATGCAGCTCACAGGAGGGCTTTAACATCTCTCATGATCAGTATAAGCAGGGAGATCTCTCTCTCACCGTCACTAAAGCTGATTACAGTCTGAGGGACACGTACTCGTGTGAGTGTGGGATCTCAGAAATCTCTACTGTGCGTCTCAGCATCGAGAGTAAGTGTCTTATGTCTTCTATTGCTGGTAGAACATTCACACAGTGAGGCTCTAATTCTGAAATTATGCACATTAGTATTCAGACCTAAATTGTCCCATAAATAAATAGTATTCCTGTAAAGTCCACAAAAACGCTATACGTTAAAGAGACGTTCAAGGTTATTGTGTGTGTTAAAAAGTGGCTGTTTAGACACTAAGGGAAAACCCTTACACTCTCACTGCACACTGTACTGTACACTCTCACTGCACACTCTCACTCTACACTCTAAATGCACACTGTACTGTACACTCTCACTGCACACTCTCACTCTACACTCTAAATGCACACTGTACTGTACACTCTCACTGCACACTCTCACTCTACACTCTCACTGCACACTGTACTGTACACTCTCACTGCACACTCTCACTGCACACTCTCACTCTACACTCTAAATGCACACTGTACTGTACACTCTCACTGCACACTCTCACTCTACACTCTAAATGCACACTGTACTGTACACTCTCACTGCACACTCTCACTCTACACTCTCACTGCACACTGTACTGTACACTCTCACTGCACACTCTCACTGCACACTCTCACTCTACACTCTAAATGCACACTGTACTGTACACTCTCACTGCACACTCTCACTCTACACTCTAAATGCACACTGTACTGTACACTCTCACTGCACACTCTCACTCTACACTCTCACTGCACACTGTACTGTACACTCTCACTGCACACTCTCACTGCACACTCTCACTCTACACTCTAAATGCACACTGTACTGCACACTCTCACTGCACACTCTCACTGGAGTTACTGTACCTACCTGAGCACCAGGCCTTCACTGCCCTTCACTTTCTATTTTTGGGATTTCTTTTTAAAAATGCTTAAATGATGCTAAAAAAATGTTTCTAATTTGGTCTGTATTAGTGCTTTTGTCTTTAAGCTTTTAAAATTCTTACTGTCATCTCTTAATGCTGCATGTGTCTTTCATGATGGACGTGTTTCATGTTGCAGCTGGGATTTCCTTTGTCTATCTTTGTGATGCTAAAGATAACACTGGATTAAATTCCTAGTTTGTAGCCTAGTTCTTGTGTTTAAATTGTGTCTGCTTAGCATTATAATCAATAAAGAAGACATGCTTGGGCTTATATCCAGTCTCAAGCTCATTTCTATTACTTGTAGGCTTCATAAGCATGAACTGCACTTAGCTAATTAAATTCATTAATAACACTGCACAACAAAGCTTTTGCTTCTTGAACACTGTTGATGAAAATCACACCCACATTTGCCTATAATGTACTATTTTTTAGTTTGAAATGTCCTGCTTTATCATGTTTTTCTTTCTATTTAAGTTAATTCATGTTGTTTCTGTGATAGCCCTATGAACAATGGTATTTGCACCCTGTGCATGCCCAGGGATGGAATGAGGGCAGGTTGGCCTGCAGTTCGCTGGCAGCTTGCAGTCTGGGCATGCCTGAACATGCCTGGGCTTCTGTACATGTATGTGATTCATTTTGATAATGTAGCCATTATAGTGTGTACATATACATAAATACAGTGGAACCTTGGAGTGTGAGTACCTTGATCTGTGAGTGTTTCGGAAGACGAGATAAATCTTAATAAAATTTTAACTCAGTAAACGATCAAGGCCTTGAAATATGAGCAGAATTGTGGGTAATCGTCTCCCGTGCTCGGTCTCAGTGCGTGTGTGTCACTCGTATAGTCAACATCCGTGTGTGTACTGTTTACTATAACACTGTCACCACGTGTGTATGTGTGTGTGCATGTAACGCATTTTTTAGTTTGTGTTTGTGTGTGTGTTTGCACATGCTTTTGTGAGTGAAAAACTGCTCAACTGGTGTGTGCATGCTTGAGTATGTGTGAACGTCATCCTACACAGTAACCACATTCCTCCTTCTCTCTGATTCAAGATTCAAAGGTGCTTTATGGCTCTGTCGGGAACTGTGTATGTGTGTGTGTGTGTGTGTGTGTGTGTGTGCGCTAAGAGTGAGTAAATCTCTATTGGTAAACTGGTGTGTATGTTTGTGTAAAAATCGTCCTACACAGCAGCCCCCCTATCTCCTCTTTCTGGCTCTATTGGCAAGCTGGTGTGTGTGTGCGTCAGTGTATCTCTGTGTGTTAGAGATGAGCGAATCCAGATTCATCCTGGTTATATAAGCCTATCCTTTATATGACTCACGAATCACGAATCCATCTCTTCAGTTACTCGGATCAGTTGAGTCCTAAGTTATCTTGTTGCTAACAACAACATACATAAATACAAACTGATAATTACACCATTCAGTTGTTCTCAGTAGTTGTTAGTTAGTTAGTTACTGTAGGAACAAGTGTCTGACTGAGTTGTTTAGAAAACTTCCTGCACGGACAGAAACGTGAGAGTCTCAGAATCACAGGTATTGATTCGGCTGATTTATCCGGGGGATTCAGCAGATCCGCCAGACATGCAGGGCGTAAGTGAAACAGCCGGATCCAGGGGTAGAAATAAAAAAATGCAGTCAGAATCCCTACTGATTCAAATGACTCAAAGGACTCATGAGACCCGGATCCGTTCAGTGAGTCATTCAGTAGGATTCAAATCCATTAATGGATTCGGGTTTGTCATTCAAGATTCATGACAAAAAGATTCATGACAAAAGAACTTTATTAATCCCAGAGGGAAATTGCTTATTCTTGGTTATAGTTACTCACCCTTGTTATTGAATAGAAAGGAAAAGTAATAAATAACTACAAAAAAATATATTTTTTATAAAATATAAAGAGTCCTAAAACAGTAAGTACCAGATTGCACACAAACCTTTAATATACAGTGGAACCTCGGACTGCGAGTAACGTGGTTTACGAGTGTTCCGCAAACCAAGCAAAGATTTTAAATAAATTTTTTATCTGAAACCGAGCAAGTATTAGTTTACGAGTGCCGAGTATCATGTATCACACATGCGACTCTTATTTTGACACCGAGCGGCAAGTGAGCACAACTGAGCCAATGATTTTTCTCTCTCTTTAGCTGCGGGAATTATGGGAAATTGTCTCCCCTGCTGGGTCTTAGTGCTCGTCTCTTACTGGTATAATCAACATCTCCCTCTCTACCGAGTTCTTGGATAGTCCACTCTGCCTGCCCATTAGACTCGGGATGATAGCCCAACATTAGGCTAACAGTGGTCCCCAATTTCTGAAAGTAAGCCTTCCAGGCTCAGGTGATAAATTGGGGACCACGATCGGAAACAATATCCTCCGGGATACCATAACAGTGAAACACTGTTTCGAACAGGGTTTCTGCCACCTGGAGGGCTGATGGAAGAGAGCTAAACGGAATGAAGCGGCACACTTTTGAGAATCGATCTACTACCCCCAGGATTATTTGACACCGGCAGGTCCATGACAAAGTCCACAGCGATGTGGGACCACGGTCTGTTAGGTGTTGGTAGGGGTGTAACATTCGGCTATTATTTTAACCCCAGTTACACAAAATACAGGCTCTTGAATCTCACTTCCGGTATTGCGCAAGCATAGCGGAACAAGAAAAGACGCAACACCACAGTTCAAAACAACCCAAAAGTGTATTAAGTGTATAAACAAACAAACCAACAAACAAGATGCACCCAAAAAACAATATATACAAAATATACACAAGTAATAATAATGAATGTGTCATGCACACTCGTAACACGACCGGCACTAGGACCCGGAAGTAATACGGTCGGGTTTCAGGAAGCATAAAAGGAAACAAGATGGCTCTTCACATTGATCAGTCATTGAGTTCGCCCATGCCTTTGCTGACGCTACGCCGACTATTCTGTGAGTACTCACCAATTTGGGTTGCTTCTTTGATTGAGTGTGTGTTGCTAGAACGCGGGTTTATTTGTGTAGATCCTTGCTCTTTGTGTGAGAGAGTTCTTAAACTAATCGCATGGTTATCCTGCCTACTCGCGCTGCTTCCGCGTTTGGGTTTACCATCCACGCTACATGGGCTAACTGCTAAGGCTTTTCTGGTCATCCCTGGGTTGCTCGTGACAGAATGACTGAGCCAAAAACAGTAAACCCAGCGGAGTTTGCTCGCCTCTGTGATGTGGTTGACCAGCATGCCGAACTGATCAATAAGCTCCGTGGTGAAGTCGCGTCTCTCCAAAAGGACCTCCAAGAAGTTGCGGCCTTGCGCCGCGAGGTGGCGGAGCTATGGCAGGAGAACGCGACCCTCCGCGGGGTGGCTGCTCAGTCAGCTGTTGCCACGCCCGTCGCAGCGGCTGCGGCGCCACCCCACCCCCCTTCTGATGTGTTTATAGCTCTACCGGATAAGTGGGATGGCACAGATGGGAAATGCAGTGTTTTTCTAACCGCATTGGATCTTGTGTTTGAGTTCAATTCCACCAGATACTCCACAGACCGACTGCGCGTTGCGCTTCTCGTCTCGTTGCTATCCGGGCAGGCAACTGAGTGGGCCACGGCGGTTCTCCGATCAGATTCAGATACTGCTTATTCATATGGAGAATTCACCCGTCAAATAAAGCTCACATTTGAACATCCTGCTGCTGAGGTGGAGACCGACATGAAATTGTATCATCTGCGGCAGGGAGGGTCGTTCGTGAGCCGATATACAGCAGATTTTCGCACTCTCGCTGTACAGACCACCTGGGGAGACGCCGCCCTCCGGACAGCCTACTATGAGGGACTGGCTTCACGTATTAAGGATGAACTCGCCGGACGGGAGCTTCCGACCACGCTGGAGGGACTAATCCAACTCGCCCTCCGGATTGACCAGCGCCTGCTCTCCCGTCCGAGGCCAGCCCCCCGGACCCTGCCGCCCATCACGCCATCTTTCTCTCACTCCACGCCCCGACCACCAGCTTTCAACACCACCGCCATGGCACCCGTCGGATCTCCACCTCCCGCCGTGGTTGACACAGGAGCCGGGGAACCCATGCAATTAGGACGCGCCTCCTTGAATGCTGCAGAGCGAGAACGACACTTCAGGGAGGGACTCTGCGCCTATTGTGGGTCAGAGAGCCATATGCCTTCTTCGCCCGGGAAACGGCCAGGCCCGGTGAACCCTGGGAACAGTTCACCAGGCTCCCTCCATCTCTCCGCCACCACACCCAGCGTCTCTCGCCTCATGATTCAGGTACACCTCCAGTTTGGCCACACACGGGTCAGAAGTACCGCGTTCATCGATTCTGGTGCTGCAGGTAACTTCATTGACTCTTCTTATGCCAAGGAACTGGGGGTGGAAGTCGAGGCGTTATCCCAGCCGGTTCGGATCACCTCTGTAGATGGTTGGCCCCTCTCCTCCAGTCCCATCACCTCCCAGACCCAACCGATCACCGTCACAATCAACAAACATCAGGAGCAGATCCGATTCTACCTCACCTCCATTTCCTCCCCTCCCATCATCCTTGGACATCCTTGGCTCCTTCAGCACGACCCGCTCATCTCCTGGACACAGAATCGGATCCTTCAATGGGGGCCGGCTTGTACCGAGCTTTGCCTACGGGCTCCGGCTGGGACGTGTTCTAGGGAGTCCGAGGCCCCCGATGTCGACACCAACGCCATCCCGGTCACCTATCGGGACCTGGCTGAAGTATTCTGTAAGCAACTTCAAAGGTTTCTCGGGTTTGCGAATTTCTATCGTCGCTTTATCCGGGACTACAGTACAGTTGCAGCTCCCTTAACCGCCCTGACCCGACCATCTTCTCATCACTTTCACCTTAACTCTGCTGCCATCTCTGCATTTCATGAACTCTGCCACCGATTCACCACTGCTCCGATTCTCCTTCACCCCGACGCCACCAAACCGCTCGTGTGGATGTGTGGAGGTGGACGCTTCGGACGTGGGCGATTCTCTCCCAGCGAGGTCCAGATCAGAAGCTACACCCTTGTAGCTTCTTCTCCAAAAAATTTGATCCCACTCAGCAGTGATACGGAGTAGGTGACCGCGAGCTGCTGGCCATAAAGTGGGCTTTGGAGGAATGGCGACACTGGCTCCAGGGCGTTTGGGTTTACCATCCACGCTACACGGGCTAACTGCTAAGGCTTTTCTGTTCATCCCTCAGTTGCTCGTGACAGAATGTGTGTGAGTGTGAGCGAATGAATGAGATAAATGTCGTGTGTGTGTGTGTGTGTGTGTTGGGAGCGATGTGTCGGTCTCACCGGCAGTAATGAAAATGATCTGGGAGCATGGCAACGGAGCAAGAGGGTAGTGAAAAAAGTCCGGAAAGGATTAATCCCACAAACGGTAAATCCACTTTGTCTTGGTCTCCACTCTCTCTCTCTTATTAACACAGCGCTGTTTTCTCCTCATCGCTCTCCCCCTTCGCTTCTTCGCGGCAGCGCTTTAAAGGTGGCGCAGGTGACCTCCTACGTCACCACCAACCTCTCGCTACCCATCTTCAAATTCTCCCAAAAGGACATCTATAAGGGGCATAGCTGTCATTCCTTTAGCTGCCAAATCATTTGTTTTCCCCCTACAAAATGCCCTTTATGTGGCTGCGCTACATAGACCCCCCCCCCAGCTTCCGGCGTCGGAGGAGAGCGTCCGTACTGGCGCTTTAAATTCGCCACATTAACTTCATGGGTTTTTTGTGGATTACCCCAACACCAGGTTTGATTTATTGACCCTTCTTTACTTTTCATTTCAGCCGGACCATCCCACTTGGGCGCTGGCTTAACCGAACAGGTTTGCTGCACGGAGGAATGTGGGTGCGGCTTTGGCCAAACCAGTTGGCCCGGTTGAAAGTGCGCATCTTTCCGCTGGGTATTGTTGAAGCTGGCTCTTTTGGCTGTCCGCGGCTCATGGTTGTTTTGCCCTTCCTCCGCTATGAGTGGGAATATAGCTTTATGCTGAGTGGGTGCTTGGTTGTTGAGCCTTCTCCCACTCTCTTTGGCCCCTCTCTTATGCCTCCGACATACCTCACAGGTTTTAATATAACGCCAGACGTCCTTGCGGACTGCGGGCCACCAGGCGCCGTCAAGGAGCTTCAACAGTGTATTTAGCCCCCCCCCCCCCGGTGGCCGTCCATCGGGTGGTTATGAAAGTGCCGTAAGAACATCTGGGTTGGAACTTCTCTCCCCACTTTACTGGAACCCTTCGGTATAACGCCCCCTGGTGGTGTTCGTAGGTGATCCGAGGGTTTCTTGCCTCCTGCAGGTCCCCCCCCCCCCCCCCCCCCCCCCCCCCCCCCCCGTGCACAGTTGAGCTGTCGTCCCGTCTTCTTTGGGGGCTTTGTTAGCTCAGCCAGCGCCCTTGTTGGATGGTTGGAACATGCTGAGGTGACTGGTGGGAGAACAACCTTTCGTGGCAGGGCATAGTATAACATTGAGGCGGGTGGTGTGTGAGTGAGGTAGCTGGCTGGTTTGTCTAAAGGGTCAAAGTCGACAGGGAGAGGCAGGAACGGATGGTGAGTGAAACCCCCTGCTGTCCTCCAGCCATACCTTCCTTGAGCGATCTCCAAGATGGCTCCTGTAGCTCTTAAGAAGTCGAGCCTTGCTATTATGGGGAAAGCCAGGTGAGAGTCACTCATGACATAGGTTTGGAGGTGACAAGAATGGTCATGCTACTTTTACTCCAATCTTGGAACCCAGTGGTGCTAAACTTTTATTTGGACGTGATCAGCTGGTAACTGCTCAAAAATCTGATAACTCCCTTCAACCCTGTTTCACTTCGGCAGTTAAGGAAGCAGAATTATCGCAGCGACCTACTGCATATTTTATTAAAGATCAGCTGTTAATGCGTAAATGGTCGCCTAAAAATTCTGATAATGACTGGAGTTCAGTATTTCAGGTTGTGGTCCCAAAACCTTATAGGAGTCACGTGTTGAGTATTGCTCACGACCATGACTTGTCGGGGCATCTGGGTATTCGGGAAAACATATGCTCGAATTCTAAAACATTTCTTCTGGCCGGCTCTGAAATCAGATGTAGCGTCCTACTGTCGTTCGTGTCCAATCTGCCAAATTGCAGGTAAACCTAACCAGGTTATCCCTCGTGCTCCGCTCTGCCCAATTCCTGTGATGGGAGAACCATTTGAAAGAATTTTGATAGATTGTGTAGGTCCCCTTCCTCGAACTAAGTCAGGAAATTCATATTTACTCTCTCTAATGTGTGCCGCATCTAGATATCCTGAGGCTATACCACTTCGCAACATTAAGTCTCGAGCTATTGTACGTGCCCTGACCAAGTTCTTTTCTACCTTTGGATTACCCAAGTACGTCCAGTCTGACCGTGGTTCCAATTTTATGTCAGCCCTGTTTAAAAGAGTGTTGGAAGAACTTAATATAAAGCATCAGGTCTCTAGTGCCTATCACCCAGAATCACAAGGTGTGTTAGAAAGATTCCACCAAACACTAAAATCGATGCTTCGTACATATTGCTTGCAGCACAGAAAGGACTGGGACGAAGCGGTTCCATTCCTACTATTTGCAATACGTGATACTGTACAAGAGTCTCTTGGATTTAGTCCAGCAGAGTTGGTTTTTGGCCATTCTGTTCGAGGTCCTTTGAAAGTACTTCAGGAGAAACTTGTGTCTCCTACTTCGGTCAGTCCTCTACCTAGAAACATTTTAGATTATGTAAGCTCTGTTCGAGAACGCCTGCACACAGCATGTAAGTTAGCTCATCATTCGCTCACAGCCTCGCAGGCCAAGATGAAAAGGAGATTCGATAAGAAGGCTGTTTTACGTGAATTTAAAGAAGGTGACCAAGTGCTGGCTTTGCTTCCTATTACAGGTTCTGCCCTTCAAGCTAGGTTTTCTGGTCCGTATGTTGTTAGTTCTCGATTAAGTAGCACCGATTATGTGATAAAGACACCTGACAGAAGGAGGAAGACTCGTGTCTGCCATGTAAACATGTTAAAACCTTTTCTGTCTCGAAATACTGAGGGGATTTCCCCAGTCACCCCTGTTGCGGCTATCTCTACAGGCATTACACCTGAATATTCCCCGGAATCTGATGGTCTTAATTTGGGTAGAGCATCTGTTCCTTGTGCGAGTTTGTCAAACTCTGTGTGGTTAAGTAAACTTGAGTGCAAACTTGTCCATCTACCAGCTTCCGCCCAGAAAGACATCACTAGGCTCATAAGGAATCACCCCGCACTCTTTTCGGACACACCCTCACGCACAACCGTCATTGAACATGACATAGATGTAGGTGAACACCGACCTATTAAACAAAATGCCTACCGAGTTAACCCGACCAAGCGTGCTATTATGAAGCAGGAGACTTCAGTTAGCCATTCATAGTAGTAGTCCATGGTGCTCTCCCTGTCTTTTGGTCCCGAAATCTGACAAGAGTTATCGATTTTGCACAGATTATCGTAAAGTTAACTCTGTTACCAAGGCTGACTCATTTCCTCTTCCCAGGATGGAGGACTGTGTTGACCGGATAGGTCAGGCAAAGTATGTCACAAAATTAGACCTTCTGAAAGGCTACTGGCAAGTTCCGCTCACTCAGCGAGCCTCTGAAATCTCTGCTTTTGCTACACCTGATAGGTTTCTTCAGTATACAGTCATGGCTTTTGGTTTAAGAAATGCACCGGCCACATTTCAGCGTTTAATGACACAAGTTTTAGGTGATGTGAATAATTGTGAAGCCTACCTTGATGATGTAGTTGTGTTTACGGATACCTGGAATGAGCATCTCTCTGTTTTAAACTGTGTGTTTGATCGCCTCCAGAATGCTTCTCTGACTCTAAACCTTGAAAAATGTGAATTCGCTCATGCTACTGTTACCTATTTAGGTAAGCAGGTGGGACAAGGCATGGTTCGCCCGCTGGATGCTAAAGTGCAGGCAATTAAGGCATTTCCAGCCCCTAGGACAAAACGAGAACTCAGACGTTTCTTGGGTATGGCTGGATATTACCGAAGCTTCTGTAGGAACTTTTCTGATGTGGTATTACCTCTAACAAACCTTCTTCGTGACTCGATCCCTTTTGTGTGGTCTGCTACTTGTCAAGATGCATTTAATGCTGTGAAGCTATTGCTGTGCAGTGCACCTGTTCTTTCTGCCCCTAATTTTAACAAACCCTTCCAACTGGAGGTAGACGCCAGTGGTACCGGGATAGGTGCAGTACTCACCCAAGAAGATGCTCATGGTATCGATCACCCTGTGAGTTTCTTTTCCCGCAAATTTAATCGTTGTCAGCTTAATTATAGTACCATTGAGAAGGAAGCTCTTGCCCTCTTACTCGCCCTTCAGTATTTTGAGGTGTATATTGGATCCAGTTCTGAACCAATAGTGGTGTTTACTGACCACAACCCACTCGTGTTCTTACAGCGTATGACTAATAGTAACCAACGACTCATGCGCTGGGCCTTGATTGTGCAGGGATTTAATATTGACATTCGGCATAAAAAGGGTTCTGAGAACATTGTAGCAGACACATTATCTCGCTGTGAATCTGAGTAAAAAAAGAAAATTAACTTAATGTTCAATCTTAAGGGGGAGGGTGTTACGTCCCTGACGTATTTATATATATATTTTTTTTTATGCTTGGTGTTGCCTGCTGTTTTGGGTGTGTTTCTCTCCCTGTTTGTAAAGCAGCGTTAATTGGCCTCTACCTTGGAGAGGGGTGCTGATTGGAGGATCATTCAGTCATGTGTGCTTTACTCCAGCCTCCAGCGTCTCCATTGGACAAGCACTTCCTCAACCTGTGTGCTTTACTCCCACCTCCTGCGTCTCCATTGGACAAGCTCCCCTGAACCTGTGCACCTTCCTCCCGCCTCCTGTGTTGTGATTGGACTAGCACTTTGTGCAGCTGTATTTAAACACCATCCTGCCTGCTGCTCGGGAGACAACTGCTTAGCTTGTTATGGTGTTTTCCTTGTGTATATTTGATTTACCGTGTACTGACCTTTTGCTGCCTTTTTCGACCTCGATTTTGTTATTGCCCTTTGTACATAAATTTGTACAGTTTGTAAATAGTATCCTGTAAATAGTGGTAAGTAGGGAGTCGACGCCCTTTTTGTTCTCTTCCCCCTGTTTCTCCTGGTTATGCTAGTTAGGGAGTTAGGTAAGACTTAATGTATCTTGGTTTGTTTTGTTGTTAGGTTAGGTAGTCTTTTGTGGCTTTAGTTAGCGGGATTTGTTTATTATTTTGGCATTGTCGGCTCCTGAAGAGATTACCAACTTTGTAAATATTTGTACATTAAACCGCAGTTGATCTCACCCCCTGTTTATTTCCCCACAATTCTCTTTCCTGGTTCCACTTGTCATTGTCTTCATTCTCTGTTGCGGCCTGACCCTAGACCAGGACGTAACAGAATTGGGGGCTCATCCGGGATCTGAACCCGGGACCTCTCGCCTGGTGGTTCTTCTCATCTGCCATGACGAACTTCTGGGGAGAATGAGCATCGCCGCTGACATCCTGTTCTCCCAGCTGTCGCCATAGGCTCTCCTGCATGAGAGTGTCTGTGCTCCCTGTGTCAATCACCGCCTTCACCTCCTTCCCTTCCACTGCAACTGGAACCAGGAGAAGTGAAGGTGCAGTACGGGGCTGAGCTATGGAAAGTCCAGCGAGATGTTTCGAGGTAGGGTGTTCTGTAACTCCCTTTCTGTTCTTCTCCTGGCTGCGCTGACTTCCCACTTTCTGCCAGTAATCTTTAGCTCCCATGCAGTCCTTCTTCACCAGCTTTTCCACGGTTTTCACAGTGCCTCTAAGACAGTCAGCTACTTTGGGATTGATGTTATTCAGAACACGGCTCACCAGCTCTTGCTCCGCGATATCAGGCTTCCATTTCAGACAGAGGGCCCGATAATCATAGGCGAAGTCCCTTAGGCGTTGAACTGGCTGTTGCACCAGCGACCTTAACTTGTCCTCCACCTCGGTCAAGTAGTCATCGGGCACAAACGCATCCAGGAATGTCTGTTTAAAAGACTCCCAATCCTTGACTTTTCCTCTTTCTGCCTTCCACCAGCTCAGAGCAGGTCCTCATAGCACTGTGCTAAGGGTTCCTATCAGCTCAGCGCTGGGTAGGGGTCTGATCTCCCGGTAGTTTTCACACTGCTCAATGAAGTTAAGCACGTCCGCTGTCTCACAGGCATCACCGAAGCAGGGAATGGGCAGTCGAGCATAAAAGGAGGAAGCCGATGGCAAAGCTGAAGCCGTAATCTGAGTAGATGAAGGAGTTGGGACACCAGGAGGAATGTCATAGGTTATGCGACTGCTTTGATGTGGTACCTTTTCCGTGACTGCAGTAATTGGAGTACTGGATGTAGGTAGAGCAGGAGAATGTGATGAAGCAGGGGTGTAGGCCTGTAACCTGTGTATGGAGGGCGTGCTAGTGAGACGCAGCGTCTTCATCTGCCTCTCCCATATAACATCTCGCCCTCAAAAAACAGTCAGTTACATCCCTTTCCAGTTTCTCTATGGCCTCCTGGCAGTAGCGCTCCAGCTCTGCTAAGCCAGCGTCTACTGACTGACGAAAACTGGTTTCCCTGTTAATCGTGCTGTTACCCGATTCTCTAAAATTCTGCTCCAACGTGCCCATTTTTTCGGAAAGAGCCAATACATCCCCTTTACATTGATTTAGTTCCGTCTGCAGTGTTTGTACCATATCCATATCAGACGCATGAGCAGCAATATCATCATCATCATCATGTCTATCCGATATGTACAATGAACGAATTAATGAAGTTATTTCAGCAGTAGGGTTACGGTGAGTCACAAATGCATCTATATCATCATCCGGTATATTACTAGTAACAACAGCGTTGGCCTTCACGGCACCCCTAGCATTAGCATAATCCTTATGGTTATATTTAACGATTGTAGCGTCCATCTTGCTCAGCAATGCCGCACAACACCGGAAAATACACAAAACAACTGACTCCCTGTACGGGCCACCACTATGTAACACTCGGCTATTATTTTAACCCCAGTTACACAAAATACGGGCTCTTGAATCTCACTTCCAGTATTGTGCAAGCGTAGCGGAACAAGGAAAAACACGACACCACAGTAAATGGAACATAAGGCTTGTACAGTGGAACCTTGGATTACGAGCATAATTCATTCCGGAAGTGGGCTCATATTGCAAAACACTTGTAAACCAAATCGTATTTTCCCATAAGAAATCATGAAAACTCAAAGTATTCATTCTACAGCCCAAAAAAATAAATACATAAAATTAATTAATACAAAATATAAATTAAAAATAAAACTAATTAACCTGCACTTCACCTTTTAAAAAAAGTAAAAATAAATCCTGACAGATAAGTGTTTCCTTGTATTTGTGTGTGTATGTGTGTCTATGTGTATGTGCATGCGTGTGTGTGTGTGTGTCTGTGTGTGGAATTAGCCCCTCCCCTCGCCTCGTCTTACACAGTAAAACTCCTCCTCCCTCCCCCCACCTCACCTTTTAAGTTTCACAACAAACACACACACAACGGAAACACTGTTTTACCGAAAAAAAAAAGAAATCTCTCCAATGACACTCGCGTGAGCGCAGACTAACAGAATCATTGCTATAAAGTAAAAATAAACAAAAAGCAGGGGGGACGATCACCCACAATTCCGCAAGAGATAGAAAAATCATTGGCTCAGTTGTGATCACGTGACGCTCGATGTCAAAACAAGAAGCGCTTGCGTAATACATGATACTCGGTACTCGTAAACCAAGACTTGTTCATTTTTCAAGTCAAAATTTATTAAAACTCTTTGCTTGTCTTGCGGAACACTTGCAAACCGTGTTACACGCAATCTGAGGTTCCACTGTACTTTCTCATCCTTTCCTTATGCTCCGCTAGTCTCTCTTCACCTTTACCTTCTCTGCGCTGCTTTCTTCCACCTCTGCATCCTTCTGTCATCCTCCTCCGTATCTCATCGATAATCTCATAGGAATGAGTCCTATTCAGAATCGGATCTCTAATGCCGGTCGGTTTCAGTGCGATCGGCTGTTCCCTGATGTAAATGAATGAACCGGCTCCACGTTGTTGCACGTTGATCACCTGGAGCGCAGAAAACATAATTAACATTGCATAACTAAGAACAATAACACTTTCAAAACGCATGGTTTGAAAGGGTGATCTTACTTGTTAAATACAAAATAAAGCTATAAATAAATATTAGAAGGAAAGTATAATAAAAAAGTAAAAACACACAAAAAGTCTGAGACCAACTGTACCAAGCTGCTGCAGGCTCGTGCATGCGCAATTAATAAGAACATTTCTAGTGTGTGTGTGCCCACACGCTTGTTTTGAGTCACTGTCGGTTAACTGGTGTGTGTGTGTGTGTGTGTGTGTGTGTGTGTGTGTGTGTGTGTGTGTGTGTGTGTGTGAAAGTCTTCCTACACAGTAGTCCCACCACCTCCTCTCTGGTCTCTAAGCCACGGTTCTTTTCAAAGGTTAAGGTGGAGGGTAATTTTTTTTATTTTTACTTTGCATTTTGTGGCCGATATACATATGATACGATGATATGATATACTGGCTGATATACATATAGCTTTCTGAGAATATTATTATTATTAATAGTAGTAGTAGTAGTTCTGAGATTCTTCTTAAATATTGGATGCTGGTACTGGGAAACAAATTTAATTCTTTCATGTTTAACATGTTGAATAACAATAATAAACCTACCCTAAGTATTAATTATTTTTATATGAATAGTTTCAGGTTGTGGAACAAATCATCTGAGTTTTCATTATTTCTTATGGGGGAAATTCACTTTGATATACAAGCATGCTTCTGGAAGAAATTATAGTCACAATTCAACGTTTAACTGTACAGCACTGTCTCAGTAGCTGTCTCCAGCAACTAAGCTAGAGGCTGTAGACCTCTTACAGGACTAGTGTCAGTTAGTATGTCTTGTCGCTGTCGCAACAGCTGCAATACATTCTACTACATTGGTGAGTTTACGAGTACACACTTACACCTCAGAGACGTTCAGTGTCTGCTCTTGTAAATAAAGCATATCAACTCTACTCTGGCTGTAAAATTGGTGATCAAAACAAGGACTGTATGGCTCATATTTATTGTGCGACATATGACGTCAGTCTGAGAGCTTGGCCCAGAGGCACTCAAGTGACGATGCCGGTTGCATGAACCACTTGTAGACATTATTATAGCAAATATATTTTTGTCTCCTCTTTAGATCACACTGGGACTTTTGTGTAAAGAATTTTGTGAAAGCAATGAACAAGGAAGGTGTCAGTTTTTGTTATTTAAGACAGATGTTCCCAAGAATAACTAATACCTAGATCAAAGACAGCATTTTTGGTCCTCTATCCAACAAATGATCAGTGATAATAATAATCATTATAATAATCAGTTAGAATATCTGTTGGATGAGTCAGTACAGATTGCCTGGAAATCAGTAAGGTCCAAAACTACATTGAGCTAGTCGCCAATCTTCTTAAAGCACACCAAACAATGAAGTGCAACATGTCACTAATTTCTGTGTAAGCAGACGACCACAAACATTTACACAGAAATCCTGGACAGAATGTGACTATAAGGCTCTATGTTTGGATTTAATTACGCCTGAATGTTTTTTCTCCTCAGCCGTGTTCTCAGCAGTTCAGATGAAACCTGGTGAAGATCTGAAGCTGAAGCTGACTGTACCAGAGCCAGTGGAGGTGATTTATAGAAGCAGCGACTCAGCTGATGGTGTACAGATCTGCACTGTGACTCAACGCTCACTACAGTGTAACACTGAATACACACCCAGAACATCACTCAGTAACTCAGAGCTCACACTGAGAGGCGTGACACCGAGTGATAGTGGAAGTTACACCATCCGGGACATGAAGTATAGTGAAGACGTTCAGTTATATGCTGTCTCTGTGGAAGGTATGTCTCAGTGTGGTCTTCATTATAATAAGATTAACACTGAATTATAGCTAACATTTCATGTGTTTTGGTCAATAAGTGAACTCTAAGTGATGCACTATGATCAGAAGAAACACTCTTATACACAAGTAGGTAAGCTGGGTAAGAAAATACTATAAATGAGACATGGATCCAGTGGGCAGAGAGTGAAATATGACGTCATGCATAGTGTCCACTGTACAAGCCTCTGGAGACAGTGTTATGATCTGGGGTCGCTTCAGTCGCTCAGGTCGAGACTCAGCAACGTTATGTGGAGATAAAATGAAGTCACACGACCACCTGAATGTACTGAATCACCACTGAAATATCTTTGACTCTGGGCGCACCACAGACACACAGACACAAGGCGAAGTCTTATGGAAAAGGGGTATTTTAATTATGAAAATAGGGGAAAAGGAGGAATTTATCAAAGGGAAAAGTAAGATAAGTGTGAGGGTTAGGTTCATGTGTGGTAAAGAATCAGTGTCCAGACAGAATGTAGGCATGAGCCTGGTGTGCGATAACGGCCTTGAGCTATGTACATTGACAGAGACTGGCATCAGAAGATGTAACTCGCCTGGTTATCAGCACACCACCAGCTCTGCTCTCCAGCTCATCAGGCTGTTGCTTGTCACAGTATGTGTTTCAAGTGTCCCCATGACCTGCTTTGGCAGGATATATAAGGCAGTGTGGCACTGTAAGGAGAGGGAGGGTTCCCTGTCTCTTGCAGACGCTTTTGCGGTGTGTGTAACAGAGATGTTCAGCACTGTTTAAATAAACCTCTAGTCTCCAGAGTTGTTAATTTAATTTCCACCACAATGGTGCACCAGGGCAAAGAGCATCATTATCTGTGCATTGCATTTACATGAGTATGAGTGATTATACAAATCCAGCCATGTTGGCCGTGTACTGCAGTGCTCTCTAAACCAGTAGTGCCGCAATGAGGCTATCCATTCGCCTCCATGAGTTGAATAAAAGTTTGTTGTCTCTATGGCAGGGCTGTAGATCCCCTGCCAAAGCACCCTCCTCTGCCACTTCAATCCTTCTTCCCCACAGGGGAACTAGAGGCCCACAGGGCTCAGCAGGAGAGGCCATTAGCAGTGGACTTAAAACAAAAAAAACTTGTAAAGACAGGAATTATATTCATCACATAGATGGCTAACAAGGTGCATTACATTATGGGACTTCATCCAATGGCTGTATAGTCCATACTGCATCATAACAATTAGCACTGGAATCATGGAGACTAACAGAAGCCTTAGAATAAAAATTTTATATACTGTAATTGAATTTAATATTCTTTGAAGTGCAGTTAAACCTTGGATTGTGTGTTTAATTGCTTGTATATCAAAACACTCATATACCAAAGTGAATTTCCTCCATTAGAAATAATGAAAACTCAGATGATTCGTTCCAAAACCCAAAAATATTCATACATTTATACAATTAATGCAAAATATAAGGTAAAAATAAAACAAATTAACCTGCACTTTACCAATGATACTTGATGATACCTGGTACTTGAATATCAAGACTCGCTCGTTTAACAAGTCAAAACTTATTAAAGATGTTTAATAAACCGGGTAAATCGGGTTACTCACAATCCAGGGTTCCACTGTACTTGATAAATCAACACCCTTAAAGTTAATGTTAAAAGAGCAGCTCTGTTTTGAAGAAAATACGCAAATTATTCATTGAAACTGTGTGTGTGTGTGTGTGTGTGTGTGTGTGTGTGTGTGTGTGTGTGTGTGTGTTGTAGAGGAGAAGACAGGTGTTCCTGGGTGGGTGATTATAGTGATAGTGCTGATTCTGCTGTTGTTGCTCACTGGAGCAGTGTTACTGTACCTAAAGATCGCACCCCATCAGAAGTTCCTCAAGGTAAGAGTTATGTGGACATGCACGTGTGTGTGTGTGTGTACATGATTTACCACTGCATTCTTATCTCTGGAGATCTGATACTGTACATCCTTTTAAACATCCTCTGTTTAGAGAGGATGGAGAGTCTTTACACTGAAGACAGGATGTGATGTGATCATTACCAACAAGATAATAGATTATCCTCTAAGATAATAGATGCAGGATATTGTTTGGAAATATTTCTAATGCTTGCTTTCAATAGATAGATAAATATACAGACAGATAGATAGCTAGATAGGGCAGTGGTGGCTCAGTGTGTTAAGGCTCTGAGTTACGAATCGGAAGATCAGTGGTTCAAGCCCCAGCTCCACCAGGTTGCTGCTGTTGGGCCCTTGAGCGAGGCCCTTAACCCTGTCTACTCCAGGGGCGCCGTAAAAATGGCTGACCCTGTGCTCTGACCATGCCCTACTCAAGAAGCTGGGATATGTGAAGAATAAAGAATTTCACTGTGCAGTAATGTATGTGTGACCAATAAAGGCTAACTTTAAAGATACTTTATTGATCCTGAAGGAAGTGTCAGAAGCGAAAGTGTGGTGTGATCTTGAAGTACACTGATGTTGCGTTATTAATTCAGTGCACTGGGGAACCTAACAAACATCTAACCTCTGTGTGTGTGTGTGTGTTTAACAGTTGAGTAAGCGACTACAAAGTACGGACAAACTTGTAAAGCAGGCTCAACCCAGGCAGGGACAGAAGAATAAAAAGTTCACAGTGACAAGAGTAGCTCTGAGGAAGGCGGAGAAGAAGCTGGATAAACTGGAGCAGCAGTACGGAGAGAAGAGCAGATTCTCAGAACAGGTCACAATGTTCTGCAAGGCCAAGAGGTCAGAGCTGAACAAGTACAAACTACAGAACAGCAGTGAAGAAGAAGAAGAAGAAGAAGGAGGAGGAGCAGGAGCAGGACTGCTACTGACTGAGAGGGAAGGGGTATGATCATTTGGTTATTGGAGGTTTATATATACACACACACACACACACACACACACACATGCGCGCACACATGAGCAGGTGGAGCCGTGACCTTCAGGCCAGCATGAGTTCAGTGTATAATCTAGAAGGGAATAAATCCACCAGATAAACTGCAGGCGGAGGAACACAACAGGAACGTCTCAGCCCTGAGGGGTGACGTCTCTTCTCCTTCTCCCTCTCTCACCTGCATTGTCTCATTATAATAAGATTCTGGGTGTGATCAGTCCATAACCTCTGCAATGGCACAAAGGCCCAGATAAACAGATAACACGCGTGTATTTTATATACAGATAAACATACAGTATACAAATCCAGTAAAATACACAACATAGTGCGACTGCATCAACATACAATAAGACAGACTGAGAATGTGGATCATTACAGAAAACCCAGACCATTCGAACTGCTCTAAAAAGACTGACCTACTTACCTTAACCTAAATGACCTGACTAACATAAAGTGGCTTGGTACAAAAGCAGCATCCAGGAAAGGTCGAGTCCTTTAGGAGCACAGATGGGCCGAGGATCGGCGGTTTGCCGACAAATACATGGCAAAATTATTGAAATGTTTAAAAACAATGTTCCTCAAAGAAAGAAAGGAAGACATTTGGACATTTCACCTTCAACAGTGTGTAACATCATTAAAGATTCAAGGAATCTGGAGGAATTTCAGTGCGTAAAGGACGGGGGTGCGAGCCTGAGCTGAACAAGCGTGATCTCCGATCCCTCAGGCGGCACTGCATGAAGAATCATCATTCATGTTTAAGCGAAGTCACCACATGGGCTCAGGACGACTCTGGCAAACCTGTGTCAAGTACCACAATACGGAGTTACGTCCACAAATGCCACTTAAAACTCTACTGTGCCAAAACGAAGCCCGATGTTAACAGAGTCCAGAAGCGCTGTCGACTTCTCTGGGCTCAGAGGCATCTGGGATGGACCATCACACAGTGGAAACGTCTACTGTGGTCAGATGAAGCTGTATTTCAGGTATTCTTTGGGAGAAATGGACACCATGTGCTCCGGACCAAAGAAGAAAAGGATCATCCAGACTGCAACAAGTCCAAAAGCCAGGGTCTGTGCCACGGGAAAGCCACGGGATGGGCTTGTGTCAGTGCCCTTGCCAAAGGTAACTTGCACTTCTGTGATGGCACCATAAAAGTCCAACAAGACCATGCAAAAGCACATTCTGCACACAAGACAGAGTCCTGGCTGCGGAGGAAGAGGACACGGGTACTTGACGGGCCTCCCTGCAGTCCCGACCTTCTCCAGTAGAGAATGTGACAATGAAGACCCCGTACTGTTCTCCACCTTAAGACTTGTTTGCAGGACGAATGGGACAAAATTAGACCTGAAACACTTCATCACTTGGGGTCTTCAGTCCCTAAACATCTTTTAAGTGAAAAGGAACGGCACCATTACAAAGTGGTCAATGCTTTACTGTGACAACTTTTTTTTAAATGTGTTGCCAGAACCAAAATTGGAATCCGTGTTTATTTTGAAAAAATACAATAAAATTCATGAGGAACAGATTAAATAATGTGCTGTTGTGTTGTCTGCAATGCAAAGTCAAAGTAAATTTAGAAATCACTACTTTCTTTTTGTATTTGTGTTTTCCATACTGTCCCAACGTTTTCTGATTTGGGGTTGTAACCCAGGTGACCTCATTAAACCAACCCATCTGACTTTGCTAACACTCACTATCTCATCTTCTATACCTCTTTATTCTGTATTCAGGGTCGGGGGTGGAGCCTATCCCAGAAGACTTAGGGCAATAGGTGGGGTAGACCCTGGACAGGGTGCCAATCCATCACAATGCACACACACACTCACACACTATGGATAATTTGGGAACGCCAATTAGCCTAATTTACAAGTCTTTAGTGGGAGGAAACCGGAGAACCCGGAGGAAACCCACCAAGCACAGGGAGAACATGCAAACCTAATTAATCTAATAAAAATAAATGATTTGAATAAACAATTTAAACACCCTAATTAACCTAAACCTCATACTGTATCTAACAGAAATGATCTGAGTGTTTCACATATTTGATATTGTCTGATATAATAAGGTGGCATAACGTTAACGTCCTTCCTAACCAAACTAATGACCAGCTGTAAATGAATGTGTGTGTGTGTGTGTGTGTGTGTGTGTGTGTTGAGCAGACACTGGCGAAGATGGAGGAGGTGATGAAGAGTTTACAGTGGCTGAGGGGCGGAGCAGAGCGAGAGCAGCAGGTAACAAGCAGCACCACAGGGATGGATGAGGTGGAGGAGCAGGTGGAGAAACATCTGGAGGAGATTGAAAAGTGGTGTGGAGAGAAGAGGGTGGAGCTAAAACACCTTATACAGGAGCACAAAGGCGGAGCTTGTGAGAGTAACACTGCAGTGACCGGTCTCCCCTCTTAATGGTCTCTAACAAAAGTAATTAATATTAAGTTTATAATTAAAGCCACACGCATGCACAGTTTTATCCAGTGGAAAAACCCGACAGTTAATGATGATTATATCACCGGGCTGGTATTTAATTCTATTACAGTTCATTTGTACTGAGCTGATGTGGACGCTTGTACAAGTATCACTGAGAATACAGTTAACCTGCAGCTTATTCATATATTTCATATTCCAATAATAATTTGCCCCTCCTCTTTCTGCCCTCTCTTGGTGCGCTCTTGCAGGGTGTCTTTACTTCCAGTCACAGTGTCACTGTAATGTGTGTGTGTGTGTGTGTGTGTGTGTGTGTACTGTGTACAGCTGAGATTATTCTGTGTGTTTATGACGCTGCTGAACAATTTCAGATGAAAACACACAAAATGTTTTCATCCAAAAGAGTAAAAGTCAGACAGTTTTAGCCTAAAGAACAATTTATCACATGTAACATTTATAACTAATGATAATGTTTTTGGGAAATGTGCTGCTTTATTATTTTCCTATTTTGTTTTTTTTACACTTTAGAAGCTGAAGTCAGTCACAATGTAAAAACACTATCTATCACCAGATGAGCTGATCAGCAGTCAGACGCTTAGAACAACAGATGAAGGTTGAAAATGTTGATTATTGGAACATTAAATCGTTTGTGTGATTATTATTATGAAATTATTTCCTGCTGCACTTGGTGACAGTATTACAGTCCTGCACACGTCTCATACCTCGTCTGGTTATTTTTACTTTCTTTTTAGACTAAACAATCAAAAACACTCACCTGACTGTAATTAGTAACTATACTGTTAGTGTTCATACTGTAAATAAAACCCATCAGTTATCATAAGTACATCATACACACACACACACACACACACACACACACACACACACACACACACGTGCTATTTGTTGTAATCAGATTGTTCTGCTTTGTGTTTCGTTAAGTTGCATGAACTCTGATCTGTTGTGTTTGAGTGAGACGGTACAGAATGTCGCACTAACACTAACTGTGCTGTACTGTTTCATCTCCGCAAGCCGTCTGCGCTGTTGACTTTATTCTGTTTACCTCCAGACATATATAATGGTCCTGTCTGTAAAGCCGTGTTCTTCAGCCATAATCACTTCCTACTTTTACATTTTTATTTAAACGTTTACATTCAGTGTTTTTACTGTCTGGTGTATTTTGTATATTTAAGTTCTTTTACTGCTTTTTGGTCTCTTTTCCTTGTGGAAGCTGATCATCTGTGGTTTGTATTTAAAAAGTGCCAAATAAATCTGGTTTGGTGTTTTTATTTTATTTTTATTTTTTTTAATTGAGCTCATGCACAGAACTTAATTACACGAGATCATGAAATCATGTGTTTGTTCAGGGTTTTTCCTTTTAATGCATTACTTTGATTTGTTGAATTAATCAAATAAAGCCAGTGTTTGTGTTTATTCACTGTGGTGCACATGTTCAATATTATTATTATTATTATTATTATTATTATTATTATTATTAATCCCTAATGAGCAAACTGGAGACAACAGAAAGGAAACACTCCCTGCGATGACATGAGGGAGAAACCTTGAGAGGAACCAGACTCAAGGGAGCCCATCCTCTCTTAGGTGATAATAGTGCAGAAGTTAATAAATCCCTCCTTTACTCATGTGTCATACAGTCAGAGATTCACTGTATAACAGGAAATGGGTTTTATTTAACCTGTTATACATTTCAGTCAACACTTCATTGATTTGTACCAACGGTTCTCTGATGGAGACGTGTGTACAGATCTGTTGGTGGCAGTTTCAGTCCTGAAACTATCAGAGTGACTGCAGTCACATACCATCACAGTTAAACTCTCTTCATCAGTGCGGTCTAAAGCCATCTTCATGATATCTTTTAACAGACCAGTGAGTGGTCTACACTTAACATGAAATCCAACCAGCACTAAACAAATAAGATTTCAGCCGAGACTTAATCACCGAGCCTGCGTCTGAGTTATTTCAAAACTGTGAAAAAAAAGCATTTGCTCCTGCTGTGGTCTTTATTATACATGGTACCAACAAACAGTCTGCACTTTTTAATTGAAGTAGGCGTGGCCGGTCGTAAGACACTAGCAGTTCACTCGGATACTGTGGCGCGAGACCATTTAGTGCTTTAAATGTCAAAAGTAGTATCTTAAAATCGATGCGAAATTTCACAGGGAGCCAATGCAGTGTAGATAAGATAGGGGTGATGTGCTCGTATCTTCTGGTTCTAGTGAGGACTCTCGCTGCTGCATTCTGTACTAACTGAAGGGGACCAATAACGGCAGAAAATAGGCTTTGGATATTTGGACATGAACAGCTGCCAACAGCTGCAGTGTGTTTTGGCAAAGTCTCTCTATCTCTCACAGAACAACCTCAATGATCCCAACCAATCCAGATTCAAAGCGACACATTCCACAGAGACGGCTCTTCTGCACTTCTGCCCTTCTGTACGTCACTGAGAAGCTCCATGCTGCTAGATCAGCTAAACTGTCATCCGTCCTCATTCTCCTGGACCTCTCAGCTGCATTTGCATGACATGGCAATGGACTACTGCAACCCTGATGCTCGTCTACAGAGCTAGAAACGTCCCAGCACCCACTGACCTCTCAGCTCTAATCACACCTCGCACCGCACCGCACCGCACCGCACCGCACCGCACCGCACCGCGCTCCCTCTGATCCTCCAGCGCCGCTCGCCTCGTCCCACCATCTCTCAGGGATCGAGGAAGACATGTGTCTAGACTCTTATTTATTCTGGCACCTAGGTGGTGGAACGATCTTCCTCTAGATGTCCGTACAACTGAGTCTCTGGCAAACTTTAAATGAGACATGGCTGTTTCTTCAATACTTGGGTTAATCCCGCCACTCTGAAGAAAACAAACAAACAAACAAACAAGAAATCTCCCAACAGTGACTAATCTCATTAGTAACCCAGTGTAAGTATCTATCCAGTGATGGAAACTTAAGCACTTTTCTAAGTCGCTCTGGACAAGAGCATCAGCCCAAATGCCTAAATGTAAATGTCTCTGGACAGAGGACAAGACATCCGCTGGGCGTCTCCATGTCTGCACACAGCAGGCAAACAGTGACACAATCCAACAAGTGAAAAAGTAAAAACACTATGAGTGTCTGTAGAACAAATTGTAGAAAGTCTTAAACATCACGGTGCTACTCGCGTAACTCTCTCATCTGTTAGCTTCCTAGTCCGCTCGCTGCTCTCAGTACTGCACATTACGCCATTATGCACAGACTCAGGCAGTGTCACGTTCATGATGTTCTTTCCACAATTAGTAGTACAGATGGGCCCAAAAATGTACACACACACACACACACACACACACTTTAACATGAAAAATAAATGCCTCTCTTCTGACGGTCACATGACAGCTTCAACGATGCTGCATTTACTGACATCATTAGAGGAAACATAACACACTACACATCACTGATTCAGTTCAGAGGGCGGAGATAACAACTGTCAAAGTGTGTTCTGGCCCACTCTGTATGTGCACTGTCACTGTGTCACACATATAAGGATGCACTACTTTTCTCTTATTAGTATTATTCATTCATGCTTTAGAAAAAATGACTATTACTTGTGATTTCTATGCTGTATTTGTATTTCATTTCTGATATGTCATATTGATTGTTTCATAAAGCCGGTGCACTACTGTTGTCTTTTTGTGTAATTTGAATTGTTTCTTAGTTTAGTAGATCACAAGCGGGACACCAGGACGAGACAGACAGGCCCAGAGGACAGAGGGGGACCAGATCACTCGCAGCTCAGGAGAGACGTGTGTAGTGAGACAGAGAGAGAGACAGAAGAGCGAGAGATAACAGTTAGGTCTGGTAACATTTGTACTAACTATGACATCACTAAAAGGGAGGAGCCAGAAGGAAACACAGACATGAGGGGGAACTGAGATGTAAAGCGACCAATCACCTCACCGTCAACAAACCTGAGCTACTGCATGATTACAGAGTGTGTGTGTGATAATAGTGAGTGTGTCCTTATAGTGAGTGTGTGATAATAGTGAGTGTGTGTTTATAGTGAGTGTGTGATTACTCTGTAGAGTGTGAATACGAACATGATCTGAGAAAATCAACTTTTTAAAATAACTATAAAAGCTGAGATCTGAGGGTCTGACTGTAATGTGTGTGAGTGTGAGTGTGTGTGTGTGTGTGTGTATGCCCTGCAATGGATTGGCACCCCATACAGGGTGTACCACGCCTTGTGCCCTAAATCTCCTGAGATCTGCTTCAGCCCCCCCACAACCCTGAATACAGGATTAAGCGGTATAGACTATGAGCGAGTGAGTGAGTGACTACCTCATAAATTGATGAAGACAAAGATTAAAAATAACT
Source organism: Clarias fuscus (assembly GCA_030347435.1). Taxonomy (NCBI): domain Eukaryota; kingdom Metazoa; phylum Chordata; class Actinopteri; order Siluriformes; family Clariidae; genus Clarias; species Clarias fuscus. The sequence goes on from CM059208.1 coordinate 771,493, forward strand.
ATTATACGTTAATGAACTGAAGTCTCATCAGATGTTGGAAAGATTTCAGTGGACCATATTGTTTGTGAGACATGAGGTAACACTGCTCGAATAACAGCACCACAGTTAAACCTTGGATTACGAGTATAATTCGTTCTGAAAGAGTGCTTGTATATCTAAACACTTGTATATCAAAGTGAATTTCCCCCATAAGAAATAATGAAAACTGAGATGATTCGTTCCACAACCCAAAAATATCCATATAAAATTAATTCAAACAATATATGAAGTAAAAATAAAACAAATTAACGTGCACTTTACTTTTGGAAAGATTCCTGGCTGAAGTGATTGAGAGCAGAGAGGGGATACCATCCATAAATCAAGACTCGATCGTTTATCAAGGCAAATTTTTTTTTTTTTTTACATTTTTTTCTCACAAACCAGGTGACTCACAATCAGAGGTTCCAGTGTACCTACAGACAGAGAAGAAAACTCTCGTAACTCAGAGTCAGGTGACCAAACCGTATCATTCCTGAATGCAGATTAATCTTGTGTTCATTTTTATAAAGTAAACATTAACACTGAATTGGCATTGAACGCCAGGAGAGATTTACGCCTCGTAGTGTGTCATGTAGTGTGTGTGTGTGGAAGTTGTGTAGCTGTGGTGCACACTGTATTTATAAATAAACACCACAAGAAGATGTAAAATGTCAGCTGATATCAGACGTATTATTCACAGAGAGAATGAAGGAGTCACGACCAATCAGAGCTCTTATAAAGGTTTATTGCAGGCCAACGATGCAGTAAATTATATTTACAATACTTTAATAAAATAAACATTCCTCTGTGTGTGTGTGTGTGTGTGTGTAGTGCTGAAGTCACACACCTCCTGAATCCACCCTTCACTGAGACTGTACTCAGGAATCTCAGAGCAGGAGATCAAAATCTGTAAAACTCTTAAAAAGGCTCAAAATGAACCGCACGAAAAAAAAAAACCAAAGAACACAATAAACACTGAAAACCTGCTTCATTATGAACTCTTCTGTACCGTCAAACCCGTGTCCTAAACCCCAAACCACTCCCACTCTCTCTCCCCTCCCACTCACTCACTCTCTCCTCCCACTCTCTCTCTCTCCTCCCACTCTCTCTCTCTCCTCCCACTCTCTCTCTCTCCGCCCACTCTCTCTCTCTCCGCCCACTCTCTCTCTCTCCGCCCACTCTCTCTCTCTCTCCTCCCACTCTCTCTCTCTCCTCCCACTCTCTCTCTCTCCTCCCACTCTCCGCCCACTCTCTCTCTCCCCCCTCCCACTCTCTCCCTCTCCTCGTCCTCTAACAGGACACAGTTCGATGTGTCTCACTGAAGAAATAAAAGCTCACTGCAAACCGCTGGCTTCTCTTCCACAAACCTAAACACACAAGAAACAAAGTCAAACCAGGAGCCGCTCGCCCTCGAGCCCGTGAGGAACTCCAGACAGGAGGAGGAGAGGTTCGAAGCCCCCGTGCTCTTCATGCGTAACAATGTAAAATAAGAAGAAGGTAAGATGCGGTGTGGATTCTCCAGGCGATGGCGACAGCAGACGCTTCAGCACTATAAAGTCTTTAGGGTTTCTTTCTCTCCGTCTCCAGACAGAACTTCTCAAACGCCTCCTCGATCTCCGGCTCCATCTCGTCCTCCTCACCGTCCAGACTGTACACGCACACACAGTGAGCTTACACAGAGCACGACACTACAGTGCACTACATAGTGTTTAGGGTTGATTACAGTGATTACAGTGTGTTTGTAAATGACGTAGGGAGCGTACTCAGGAACAGATCACTGTTAGAGGAGCAGTACGCTGGGCTAGTGCACTACACAGGGTGCTATTATTATTGTAACTTATCTCATACATGTGTAGTGCACTTATCAGAGGATGCAGGGGGTGGACTTCACGCCCTGGTCATGTACGAGTGGAAGACATGAGACATACTCTTAGTATATTTTATATATATGGACAAATACTGGCGTGTCTCTGACTGAGTGACACTCTGATATCTCACTGATGAGTAAAGAGAAACCATGAAGCCAAAAAGATTTCTGTTAGAATGGTGCCCCCTGCTGGAGAATGAGTGTGTTTACACACACACACTTTACAGAGCTAGTCTACTTCAGGTTCTCATCTAGAGAACAAGTTGCGTGCGTGCGTGCGTGCGTGCGTGCGTGCGTGTGTCTGTGTATACACTCAATCTGTTTCCTTCTCATGACGTTATATCAGGACTGTAACCATGGTAACAACCTCAAAGTGCTATTTAAATGTATAAATATTTAAATCTAAAAGTGCTATTTAAATCACTAAATCTGCATTCTTCCATCTACGTCGCATTGCCCAACTGCGTCCCTTCATCAGTACCAAAGATGCTGAAACTGTCATCCATGCATTTGTCTCATCACGCATTGATTTCTGTAATGCCCTTTTCACTGGTCTACCTGCCAGCTCCATCTCTAGGCTACAGTATATTCACAACTCTGCGGCTAGAATACTCACTCATACTAAACTCATAATCCCAGTCTTGTTTGATCTCCACTGGCTCCCAGTTAATTACCGTATTAAATTCAAAATCCTCCTCCTTGTTTTTAAATCTTTAAATGGCTTGGTTCCCTCTTATCTCCTCAATTTGCTCGTCCCCTACATCCCGTCTCGCTCACTACGTTCTTCCGACTCTGTCCTTCTTGTTGTCCCTCCGTACCGCCTCTCTTCAATGGGGGGCAGATCATTTAGTGTTATTGCACCTAAGCTCAGGAATTCTCTACCACACTCTCTCCGTTCTGTTAATAACATCTCAGCATTTAAATCTCTACTCAAAACTCACTTGTTTTCTGAATGTTACAGCTCGATTCGTATGTCTGTCTCCTAGTTTTTTTTCCCCCCCTTAGTTTAAATGTTTCTCTATTTCAGTACTTCAATGTCTGTTTGTATTCCCCCCTTTTTCTACATTCATTGTAAAGTGTCCTTGAGCTCTGGAAAGGCGCTATATAAATAAAAATAATAATTATTATTATTATTATTAAATGAAGTTTCCTAGTCTGTGATTGGAGAGAGAGAGAGAGAGAGAGAGAGAGACTCACGATTCATTTCCGTTCTCCTCGTAGAAGTCCGGGAAGTAATCCTCACGCTCCAAAATGTCCTGGTACTTCTCTGAGTAATCTGTAACACACACACACACAGCTGCAGTGTCAACTAACTACTTACAATCACACACACGACACGCGCGCACACACACGACACGCGCGCACACACACGACACGCGCGCACACACACGACACGCGCGCACACACAC